>JAKSZT010010858.1:10273675-10555584 GCA_026826555.1 Tolypeutes matacus | reverse complement strand
ATAGATATTAGATATAGATAGATATAGAACATATCTTCTTAGCTCTATTTCTTTGGAGAACTCTGAATTAGTGTGCTTATTATATTTAAATGTTAACATCTATGTGTCCAATCCATTATTTACTGGGTCTTTTTATAGAAGACAAGAAACTGGTTACTTAGCTACATTTATGCTTCAGTTTTGATAATATTGAGGGATATGGGGGAGGGTGTGTGTGGTACCTCTTTTGAGAAATTGGTAATACACCTTCCTAATAAGTGAAATTGATACACAATGCTGAGAGTACAGATGAATTCATGAGCTTTCAGTCCATACTTTCCTCTATGAAGAATGGCTTTGTTTTGAGGGAAGCCTGGTCAGATAATATATACTTCTTATGTTTTCTAAAACATATCATTTTAGTGATTAGATGACATTAGTAAACATTATTTCTATTTTCCATTTATACTACATTCCTAATTTGAGAGAAAATAAAATGTGCAATAACATATTCTAGGCTGTTAATATAGCCCGTCCTGGGTTGAAAACAATGGAACGCATTTTTATAAATAATGTATCATTCAATACAAAACACTTAGTTTGATATGTTTTGACAGGGGTTAATTAGTATCACTTTTAGTATTCTTAGTATTTAATTATGTAACTGGTCTGAATACATTAACTGAATTGATAGAAACAAAGGTTTAATTTATGAAACACGTTGATGGTGGATTAAAATATCAAATAATTTGGTGATTGAAAATCAGGTTCTCAAGCATCATTTTCTCCTGGGAACCTTCTTCTGCTTCTTTTATTAACCATACCTAGGGTAATTTTTACAGTATATAATTATATAGGATGCAAAGGGATGAAAACAATGTCTTTTGATTATTCTGTCAATCAGTTTGCATAATTAATTTGATCTCAAATTTGAACTTCCCTTTAGCTTGTTTAGTAAATGTAGTGTCACCTTCTGAATCTATGACTTACTAAAAAACATCTACTTAATGAGCTCATTTATTATTTTTCTTTTAACCTGTCATTCAATATACACCATTAATAGCTTTAAAGACTTCAGGTACATGCAGAATATGTCAATTAACAAAAAATGTTTTGGCATAGATAGTCTTGTTAACATAGCTAACAGTTAATTTATGTACAAATATTGATCTCACTTTTGCTACCATCATAAAACAGTAAGGAAAGCAGGGTGAGCGGAGAGTGCAATTTTAATACACCTCCCATAATGTTCTCACAATGCTCCCACCATCTTCACAGTTTGTATAGAGTCTAAATCTTCACAGTGCATTTCTAGGTATCTGTATATGTCATAAAAGCAGCAAATCTGATACTTTTCAAATTCAAAACATATAGAAGCTTAGAGAAAAAAATGTAAATCATTTAGTGGTTGCTATATATCTAAAAAATGGTTATTTCTAATACATATATATACATAGAGAGAGAGAGAAAGAGAAATATTTTCATAGTTCTGTACTATTCTTATTAGTGTCATGGTTACCCTCAAAATTAAAAAGCCATTTTCAGATAAATGAGCATCAATTCTTTAATTAATTAATTTCAAGTATTGATAAAAAATTTCCATGATTTTACAAAAGAGCAAACATAGCTTAACTTAAACAGAAATATTTTCCAAAGCACCTTCAACTATGACTCTCATTCATTGCTTCCTTACAGAGCAAAACTCTTGATGGCTCTAACTCTACTTCTTGCCTCCACTTTATTGTCTTTCTCAATTCCTGTCGAAATGGGTCTTAAATCC
The DNA here is from genome assembly GCA_026826555.1 of Tolypeutes matacus. Taxonomy (NCBI): domain Eukaryota; kingdom Metazoa; phylum Chordata; class Mammalia; order Cingulata; family Chlamyphoridae; genus Tolypeutes; species Tolypeutes matacus. The sequence continues at coordinate 10,553,825 of JAKSZT010010858.1, read as the reverse complement.
TAGCACTTAAACTACAATTTCATCTTGGCAGAAGCAATAGGCACTTCTCTGTCTTCCTGCCATTCAACTTTCTCAGTAAAATTCTAGACAATATATCATCTCTTCTTGATGCCCCTCTGTTGCTTGCAATCCTTGACCCATTCTTTTCTTGTCTCTCTATGCCACAATAGAAATTTCTTTCCTTTCCTGGTTTCTCTTCTTCAGATCAGTTCTTTATATTGTAATGTTAGAGAGCTTAGTCCTAGGCCCTCTCCTATACTCTGCATCCCATCCCTAGGTGATGTCATCTATTGACATGACTTTGAATATCATTTTTATGCTGAGTTCCTATCTCATTTCTGAGCTCCTGACCTGTATTTCCCATTTCCACTTCGACATCTCTGATTAACTAATAAGGAGCTTAAAGGAAATATGTCTGACTCAGAAAAGCCTTCTTCCCCATCAAAATATATTCTGGATCTCAGGTATCCCATTCTGGTAAATGTTGCTTAGCTCACCTAGGTGCTCAGAATAAAGTTATGTTATCATTTTTAATTCCTTCCTTTCTTGCATGCCATGTTGAAATATTCAGGGCATCCAGTTCTAATTCCCAAATTACTTCAAAATTGACTACTCAAGGTCTTTACTACTACAACTTGAACTCAAACCAAATGTGTGCATACACTGCAAACTTAATAGTTTCCATGATATTTCTGCCCTTTTAGACCATTCTCCAGTCAGTATACAGAGTTATCTTTTAAATGTTAAACTTCATTATATTTATTTACATAATTATATAACTATTAAATGTTATTATAGTATAGTTATTACTACAACTAAAGTGATATCCAAATTCTTCACAATGTCATATAAAACTCTGAGCTCTGTTTCCTCTCTGACTGCCATCTCCAACAATTCAGCTAATACTGCCTTCACAAGGCTTCAACTAGGTATGGCTTTTACTTATGTCCTGAAAATCCAAAAAAAAAATAATAATAATAATAATAACTAGATTATACTTTACATTCAATAATTATTTGATAAATAAACAGATGACTTTGAGTAGCCCAGGTCTGTCATTTATTTTCTATGTGATGTGGGGCTAGTTGCTCGATTTCCTGAAACTGCATTTTTCTATTTTATAAATTAAGGAGTTATTGTGAACATTGTACTGATATATGTAAACATCTGTGAAACTGTAGACACTTACTAGATAGTGGTAATGTTTAATAGCATCATTAAGCCCCATATCCATCAACACATCAAGTAGTAACAGCAGAGACTAAACAAATCCAAGTTTTTCTCACTGATTCATGTCACTAATGTTTAGATATACTTAGATGTTCAAACTCATTCAGGTGATAACTGCACCTGACTGTAAGCTCAGTTATAATAATAAAATGTCAGCTCTCCAACACACTAGTACATGGCTTTGGGCAAGTTACTCAACATTTTAGAGGCTTGCCTTCCTAAACTGTAGAGTAGGTATAATAATAGAATGATCTCTTTTGATTGGATAATATAGGAAAGATTTAACACAGTGTATAACATATTATAAACATCTTGTTTTTATCTGGCAGTGATGAAAATGGTCCAGGCAAGTGGTGAAGCAGGTATGATTTTTTTTTAATCACTATTATATTTTGTAAAAGTGAATCTGTCAAACATAACTGCTACACCCCCAAGGGAACTTCTTACTCTCAACCAAAAACTAAGTTTTCCAGATTACACTAGGTTACACTTGGCATAAGTTGATTCAGAAAATATAGTGAAGGAAGAAAAGCTTTCCTCTATTAGATACCCTGCTGCCCAGCCTAGGAAGAAGGAGACAAGTCCACACATGGTCAGGGGCAGGAAGGGCCCCACCTTAAAAGTCTTAGATTACACAGGAGCCCATATCTCTTGTAACAACTCCAAAGGCAGAAATTCCAGGGTTCCAATCAAGGCCATGGCAGTTACAAGGGTCACCACCATAAGGGAAGCTCAAAGCATGGCAATCCCATCAGTCCAAAGGCAATCTCCTGGTCAGTGCTCATATTTATCATGAAGGATGTTGCTTGGGAAACTATGTGAAGCTCTTAACCTTACAAGTTTTCAAGGACACAGAGGGTTAATCAAAACAAAGCAAAAGAAGAAATTGCTTTGTTAACAGATTATGTAACAATGAGCAAAAAAAGAAAGTATTTATGTAAAAATAACAATAGTACAGAAGAGAGATTAGTAGATAAAGCTACTAAGCTACTAAGCTTTGAGGCCAAAGACATATTTTGAATATATTTATTGATAGGATAGATTTGGTGGTTACTTTCTTTTATTTGATATCAAAATCTTACATTATAAATGTCAAATATTTTTACAAGTATACTTTTTAAGAATTTTTATTGAAGTATATCACTCATACATGAAAATACATAAACAATAAGTGTATAGTAAAAGTTGTAAACTTACAAAACAAACATGCATAACATCGTACAGGGGTGTCATACTTCAACCCACCACCAACACTTTGTTTGGTTGTGAGACGTTTGTTACAAATTATGAAAGAATATCATCAAAATCTTACTACTGGCTATAGTCCATATCTACATTTAGTTTATTTTCCCCCAAACCCACCCTAATATTTTTTAAAAATATATTTTTATTACAGAAATAGTGAACTTACAAAACAATCATACAACACCCCTTCACCAACACACCAAACTGTGGTGGAACATTTGTTACAGATTATGAGATAATAGCATAGACTATTACCACCAACCATGGTCCATAGCATACATTTGGCACACTTTCAATACATTTTTATAATTTCTTCTGGTAGCCATCTGGCATTCTTTATTAACTGAGTAACACATATACAGACAAAACCTGGGCTGGCTAGGCTGCTTATTGTGCTTAGGTGTGGGCCTGATCTAAGCAGATTTTCTGGAAGACACACTGTCTTGCTGTGTCTGAGCTGCCCTTTCTGATGGAAATAAATAGTGCCACAGTTTTTTTTTTTTATTATAGGGACTTTGGATATTCAAAGGGGACAAGTGCTTATAAAGCCTTCCAAATTTGTCCTCACCAGATTTATATATGTCCACTTGATACCTTGCTGAATTTCAATGTGTTGTGCCCTATCACCTAAACTCTAATGCATTACATGTCCCTGTTATTTGATTTTCCTCACTTTTCACTTCCAAACAAACCAAGTCAACTCCTTTAGGAGTCAATTGATAATAACCCATTTTCTATTAACATTGTGTACAGATGTTGTAAGTTGCCACTTATCACATTATATTATGAATATCTATAGTTTTTTTTTTTTTTTTTTTTTCATCTCAGTGGACTTAGGTTTACTTGAGGGTAAGTGCCATCAATATGACAAAATTAGAAAGACAGAGAGAGAAAGAGGTAGAGAGATAAAAACATTTTGAAATTAAGGTTTGGGCCAGAGTAGCTGATAAAAACTAAAACAGATTAATCAGAAAATAAACACATGCATTATTATTGTTTACTTATATTTTATGTAAATTTTTAAATTTCATAGCTTTCCAACTCTCTTCATGTTGGCTATCTTTTATCTTTTTAATGCTAGGCATTTATATTTGTTTGTTTCCAATGGAATTTTTACAAAATCTCACAGGGATTTAAAAAGTTTAACTTCTTGCTTAAAACAAGATAAATGTCATATTTTGTAATAATACAATTTAAACTCAAAGGAGAATGAAATCCTCCTATTTAATTAATGGATCATTAATTTTAAAGGTTTTTTTTATTCCCATGAAGATGCTACAATATTCAAAATGATAACTTAAAAATTAGAAAACTTATCTTAGCAATACAACAATACTTGTATTACTAAACAATGTTGAAGAGTAGATTTGCTCAAATTTATCTTCTGGTTTACCATCATTTGCACATGAATTCTCTTTCTTTGTGTGCCACATATTTTGATGGCTGCCAATATCTTATCTCTGTATATAATACTGAATAAACAAAAGAGAAAGAATATTGTTTTCTTACCTATGGCCCTTTCTGAGCTCTAGTACTCTCCCTAATACATAAAGACAACAATGGAAACTTTTTAATGAATTAATTTTTGGTTTAGAGATGATTATGGCATGAAGGCTATTTTAATGTCTAAAACCACTGGAGAGCTAACATCTCATTAAAAACAGCACATTATTAACCAGTACATCTTTGTCTGAGTAATTTGACTATAATAGGTTATTAAACTATGTAATGATGTCTACTAACATAGAGTTGGTTAATATAGCTACTGGCTCCATATATCCAAGCTGTGACCTGAATCATTTACCACAAAGTAAAAAAATAAAATAAAAATATAAATAAAGCAAGATCTTTTAAAATCTACATAAATAGCATTGATTGTCATGACCTAGCTACTATTTTCCTAAGAATACTTAATCATTATGTTAGAGGTCTATTATTAGAATTCAATTAAAAACTGTTTACCTAAGATCAGTGTATTTTATTCATATATACTTTGAAATAATATCGTATAGGTGTTTTATGACTACCTGACATAGAGTACTGCTGAATTAATCAGATTAAATAAAAATTCTCCATTGACAGCCAATGGAAGTCATGGTACCTCCTTGGTTTTCAACTGACCATTTTAATCTCAAATTTATTTTCTCTTTTTTGAGAGACAGAATGTTCTATGATCTTAAATTGATAGAAATGACATAGTTCAGATATTCCTTCATAAATTATGAAAGACTGCTGAACAGAGGATAAATGCTTGTCATTGCTCATCAACAAACCCAATAGCTCTAGATGGAATTGTTCCTTGGATATTTAATTTACAGCATGTCTTTACAGCCAAATCAAGACAAAATGAAGGAAGGAGTATTCCTATGGAAATTAAAATGCCATCTCTATTATAATTTAGTAAACTATTTCCAGGGTGTGGGGAGAATATCCAACCTTTAGTTCTTCCAGGACAGAGAGCTGCAAAATATAGAAACTCAAAAAATACACCATTTTTCCTTTTTGAAGGTCCTTTGTAGAATCACAAATTTTAGCCATAAAATAATTAAGCCAGAGATGGTTATTTTTTTTATTTTTAAAAATTCAAAAATTCAAAACTCTTTCATCATCATCTCCAGCAATTGATTTCATAGGCAATATGATAGATGTGTTTTAAATTCTTATCTCAATTCAGAACTTGTTTAACTCCAATATTTCTTTCACCATTTATTTATTTAAGCATTCATGTATTTTAATTTTTTTTAGGAGGTACCAGAGTTAGAACCCTGGACCTCATACATGAGAAAGAGGCACTCAACCACTGAGCTATACCCACTCCCTTTCACAGTCATATATTTAATTCATTTATATTTGTTCTGTATAACATCCTAAAAATTTTGAGACAGGTTATTAAAACCATGCATATGAAATAATAAAATACAAACAAAATCAACACAAAGAAATATATGCTTTAAAATGAATGATCATACATTAAAAAATAAAAATGGACACAGATACACTGGCCATGTGTTGCAAAAATTCCATTTTATTTTTTATACAGATTTTGCATTTGAAAGAACATTTGAAAAATACAACCAGCCATATTCTTCTCGTTATCTGCTGGGAGAAAAATATAGTTTTTTGGGAAAAGAAATATTTTTCCACATCAATCCAAAAATGAATTTTGACATGTAGTTTAAGACCGGACATGAGGAGAAGTATAATAGATAAAATCACCAAGGGCATCACTCAATTTCATTTGTTTTTGAGAAGAGCAAAGTTTATGAACATGTTTGCATCTTCTGACAGCAGTTCTGGGGGATAGTTCCAAAGGGGACAGACTGGCAATGTCTATGAAGGCTGGAATGGGTATAACACCCCAAAACACAGGCAGTACAGTATACAAAGTATGTATTATACATGTCAAATAGCCAAAGACTATCTGATGGAATCATACTCCATCTCCACAGAAACTGTGAGTAAAGGTAATGAGTTAAGGCAACAATGGGAACATTTTCTTTAGAATCAGCTATGGGTCCTTTCAATTTTGAGTGTACATATCTACAAATGCTCCAGTCTGGCTACTTATTGTTAAACAGGTATGAAAAGTCAAGTACAATATTACGTTATCTGATAACTGAGCTTGTAGATAGTTGTTTTAGAATTTTAACTAATGATTAAACTTTATTTAGGGATAATTTTAATACTGCTTTTTGTTAAATATACATTAAATGATTCTTTATATTCTATTCTTTAGCATAGCTTCACCTACCTTAAAGAAAAAGGACAGAAATGCCAGAAATCAATAATTAACAGTACATTTCCTCCCTACAAAAATGTATAAAATTTTTGAAAATACTATAAATATATGACAATGTAATTACCATAATAGAATGGCTTGGAAAAAGCAGGGGAACAGTGAATGAAGCTCACCTTACTGCTCTCTTGAAGACATCCCTTGAAGACATCACCAAAGAGGTCATCTTACCTAAATGGACACTCTAACAATGGATGTAATTTTTATAGATGGCCAAATCAGGGAGAGGTAATTCTCGCATTTCAAACAAAGAAAATGTACACTGGGAGTGACCCTATATGCTAAGAGAAAGGGGATTGTGTAATCCTTTATTATTCAGTTTGGATAGTAATTATTTTATGTCCAAATTTTATATATACCAAAACTTATAAGGATACTTCAAGTTTACAGTGACAGGACGAGTTTATCTCCTCTCAGTCCTAAGGCTTAACTATAATTAAAATAAGGAATAACAGTAGTGTGCACTTATAATTGTGAGGAATATGAAGAGGAGCCATGAGAGGCAGCGACATTAACAAGCTAATGGAAGAAATGGAAGAATTAGTGGATTGTGAAATGGCATCAGAAGCTACCACCTGGGCTAATGCAAAGGGTCAAAGCAAAGGAGGTTGCAGGTTTGTGAAACAGTCACAAGTTCTTGAATTAGAGTTAGCAGGTATGCGTAAATGTGGGAATGGACAGTGTTGCTCATAATAGAGGGACTGGTTGAAAATGAATATATGGAACTGCCTTGATTTTCACTTCATATGCTAGGAAGCCTAGCAATTAACTCAAAGAATGAAAGAAGGTTTTCACCAATTATAGCAGTGAGATGACTGGGTCATATTTCTTTAGGATGATGGGAAAACTTTGATAATTGATGGTGTTGGTGGAAGTAGAACACTGTAAATATAATTCATAGTATTGAATTACATCCTTGAAAGTGATTAAAATGGGAAAATTTGGGTTCTATATATTTTACCACTATAAGATAAAAAAGAGAATTGCTTGTGAAAATAAGGTAGCTACCGCATGTAATGTCTTCTCTTTTGACATGCGGGGAAACTCCAGAACATGGCCAGCTGCTCACCTGCTACAAACCTGAGGTGCTAAGACTGAGCTGTTTGGTGGCTTTATTCTTAAATATGAAGATACAACCTAGGATGATCAATGACTTGAAAAAACCTGCAATATGAAATAAAAAATGCAAACATAAAAGAATAAAACAAAAAAAATACAAGTACTCAAGGAGATGCTGATAATATAGGAAATTAAAGAGAAATTTAAGTCACTCGTTAACATACCAATAAGCACTTGAAACAGAACATTGTATCTCTAACAAAAGAACATGCACTTAAGGTGTTAATTCTTGAAAAAAAGAAAATCATAATAAGTATAAGCAATGCTTACTTCCTTATATTAAAAAATGGGGACTGAATTCCCTTTTTTTAATGGAAGGGAGAGGTATAATTGATAAAGCTTATTTTTAAATTAAATTAGAAGACAATGTCTAAATTATTATAAATTATTACTTAAAGAAACAGTAATACCTAACAGAAGAAGTGAAAACAAAGGCCATTCCTTGATATTTATTTTATATTTTTGGCTGCTACAGTAATTGCCTTCCATGGCCTTCTGTTTTCTTCTACTCCTTACCACTCTCTGCTTATAACCAGTCATTGCCCAAATTCAAGGTACTGAGAAAAACTACTGTAGATTTGTTTTCCAAATAAAAATAAATAGTTTATTCTACATTGATAGTGAAACTGGCAGATAAGTAGCTTTGCCACATAAAACAACTCAAACATCACAAACACCACTGGCTAGCTTATACAATAATACCAATAAAGTTCAAACCAAATAATAAGTGGGAGAAAAACAGTAAAAATTATGTTGTATTTTACTCTATTGAGATTTATCAAAAATCTACCAAACTACATTTTCAAAACAAAATTATGTAGACCATTTTGGAATAGTGTTTTGAAACCTTTCAATTTATTCCAAAAATAAACAAAATAAAATAAAAAGCCAAGTAAACAATCATTGAAAAGGAGAGGCATATGGAGGAGCTAGTTTTATGTCTTTTTAATTGTTTGTAATGTTCAAGATGGATAAATTTCCATGTTTTCTTCTCAGCATTTCTGCAAATCTTAACAGTACGAAAGTAGAGATAGCTGTGCAGTCACAAAGGAAACATTTCAAAAGCAAGCAAAGCTAGCATTTGTCACTGGTATCTCATTACAATATTTCGCAAATTGTTTCTCATAAAGTGTTATTGACCTTCAATTATGACGCTTCTCTAGAATATGAATCAAAGTAGTTTTTATATTTTTTAGGTATTGCTTCATATGTGAGAATCCCTAAAATTGTTTTAAGTCCCAAAGTAATACATTGTTGTTTCATTTCTTTTCGTTTTCTGAAGCAATAACTTTTTGGTCCTTTGTCTTGCATTCAATCGATGCTTTGAGATATTTAACTCAGACGTAATCTGGGAACTGGTATTCCTGTACTAACACATTAACTCGTTATTTTCCATGGTCACTACCAGTGAAAAACTCTGTTATAAAATGTGGATGAAGATGTCTTGAAACGGAATCAAACAAATGATTATTTCAGTTTCCTTTATTTATATAGGCTTAAAGGTAACCCATTGTATGAATAATGGAATGCAAAAAATTGAATATTAACAGGAAAACAATATTGTAAATCTAAAGTTATCTGAGAGGCCCAAAAATGAAATTGACTCCACCAAGAATCATCTTAAAAGAAGATTGAGAAAAGGATGTGGTATTTTGCAAGTGCCATCAAATTTTGAGTTGTCCTCCTTATAAAGTTGTCCAACACTTTTTATATTAGTGTACATTAAGAGAATGTTGATTCCTATACCTTTGGATTTTCTGAGTCAGAAAATTGATCTCTTTAGTCTTAAACAGCAAAGTGAATTGTATGCTTTCTAACCTATTTTGTTCACAACTAACAGTCTTCAGACTGGTGCAAAAAGGTTGTGCTACTTGATATTCTGTTGAAGTAGTAACCCTTTATATTTTTTGCTGTTTGACACATCTCAAATCATTCTTCTTCTGTATTTAAAAGTAAAGAAAATATTAATTCATGGAATTAATATTCCATTAATTTGCTTGAAATAAAGTTGAAATAAAGTTTTTGAACAATACCATGTTTTCAATTTGTTTAACTCTTTCATACTTCCAAGTGATTTCTGTAAAAGCTGTCATATATGGAGACATTCAGCATTCAGATAGCAAGGAAATTCTGTTATATTTGCATTGCTATAACTAAGTTGCATGAAAGTTGTACATATTTCAGACAAATATCATTCAACCAGGAAAACTTGCCCTTTTTACTGATGGGTGCAATCAGTATTATTCAAATAGCTAATTTCCTCCTCACCAAGAACTGAAAAGTCTAAACTAACAATGAGGATATGTATATGTGTATGCATATGGACACACATGGATACATAATATATTTATATACATTCATACATATACACATTGATATAAGTCATTCTAATTTAAGGCACTGTTAGATCTCAACAAAGACAGGGAAATCTGTGATGACTTTTTTTTTTTCTCTAAGGATGTTAGAATTATTTCATCATCCTAGTTTTTTTAGCTTGTTGAGGATATCACATTATAAATGAGACTTCCCTGAATATGAAGGATATCTAATACGTACAGACAAAAATTGACTTTCAATTTTGAGTTAAGCGAGTTATAGAAAAAGGAGAGTGGCAGTTTTTGCCAAGGGAAACCGAAGTCAAGAGGGAGTTGAATAGAATCTGGAATGCAGGATCTCTAAATTGCATAGATTGCACTTGAGTCAGCAGTGTATTAAGTATTTCATAGAATCACAACAGTGCGAGCCCCCCAACTTAAGAACTGAATCTTATTCATCCTTTAATCCTTGTGTATAGCATTGTAAATTAAATATTAAGTATTTACTAAAAATAAACATCTTTGGATGAATAGAAACATGAGTGGATTAATCTTCTAAATGAAGAGAAATAAGGAAATAAAGTGCTTTAAAATTCAAATCATAAGTCTGAACATACAATGCAAAAAGCCATTTTCATCTTTGCAACTTTAATGCACCATGAGATGATCATGCAAAAACAAAACTTTGGTGAATTAAAAAAAAAAAAATCAAGGTCCATTTATTGAGGTGAATATGATAAAATAGAAACAAAATGTAATTTAGACATGGCCAGTCTGGATTTCCTGCCTAAAAAGATAACATTTGCCTTTTATTAGTGCCCTGTTGAATTAATTTTGTCTATCCTGATGTTCTTATAACCAATATAATAAATTTAGAGATTTTCAAAATAGAAAAAAAAATCAGCAAAAATATTGGGAAAATTGAAGTCTTTCTGGAAATTTCTAATTGGAAGTAATTTATTTATTTTTTTCTTATGAGAATAGCTGAGAACATAGAGAGCAAGGATAAAAACAATTCTACTTACTTAAAAGAAGGAAGCTAAACTAGTTATACAACCCTTCTTCTTTAATGGTAATCAAAGAGCACCAGAAAAATGCCAAGATATAAAAATAAAAAACCTGACCCCACAGGGAAAAGAGATACAAGAAACAGAAGAGAATTAAGTTTCTTTAAAAAATCCAATATATTATGAGATCTTTGAGAAGAAATGCCATGAATGGAATAATGGTCTCTAGAGGTTAAAATATGATTTTTAAAACAATAGAGGGAAAAACTAAAGTCAACTTTCTCTAAAAGGCAGTTCAAAGGACAGAGGCATGCTGGGGCTGGCATTATGAAATTGGGCTACTACAGGAAATATATTCTCTTTAGTTTTGATTCCTTCATCAACACTAAAAAATTCAAAAAAGCATTGTAATAAAACCGTTTTTCATCTAGTTCATTTTTGGTTGTCATTAGATTATACACTGATATTACTGCAAGGAATGTAAATATTAATATTAATTAATATTGTAAAAGTAAAAGTATAAATTAGGGTTCACTGTGTAATGTAGTTCCTTAGAATTTTTTTAAAAATTATTTTTACCATATATACTACCGAAAATTTCCCTTTTCACCACATTCAGATATATATTTTGGTGCTGTTAATTACATTCACAATATTATGTTATCATTACCACCATCTATTACCAAAATATTGCCATCATTTCAAATAGGAACCATGTACACGTCAAGCCTTATCTTTCCATTCTCTACCCATAACACTTCCCCTGTTAATCAATATTCTAGATTCTGAATCTATGAATTTGTTTTTTCTAATTATTTCATATTAGGGAGATCACACAATAATTATCCTTTTGTGTCTGGCTTATTTTATTCAACATGATGTCTTCAACTTAATAGTATAACTATAAAAATTTGCTTTCATCAACAATGCAAGTTGTTAATAATAGGGTGGCATATGGGATTCTGTTATTTTATGTATGATTGTTCTGTAAACCGACAAAATCTCCAATAAAGAAACATATTAAAAGAATAACTGGCAAGAATTTAAAGTGAAAAAGGAAAATTAGGACAAAGGTAATGGGCTCTAATGCCCTCATCCTACAATGTGGGAAGTGTAAAAATTGTCAAAGTTTATAAAACAACAACAAAAATATGTCCATGTTTGTATTTTTAACATAACACAGATTTCTAATAGAAGAATATGTCTGATATAAATATCAAACATTGTGCAGAGAGAGCAAGAGTTGGCAGAGAAGATGACATAAATATTTAGATTTTCATATTCAAGTAATAATTGATATAGCTAATGCTTAATTTCAAGAAATTGAAATATAAATATATTTTTCAGGTTATGAAGATAAGCACCAGAAGGCATTTGAAAAATAGAATGTTAAAAAAAATGACTTTGGGAAAGAGCTATTTATAAATTTGTATATTATTTTTTATTAACTCATTTCCTTCAAGGCTGACTTGTAAGGTTTGCCTATATATAAGAAAAATACATCAGGAATTAGCTGTCCTTCAAAATGCAAAAAATATGCAATATTTTTTTGCCCTATACATGCAAATTTCCTTTTCCTTGGAAAAGGAGAGGAATGAGAAGTCCTATTTTAAAAGTCCTTATCGTTTGCAAAAACACTTTGCAAGATATTTGTATATCCTATATTACTCAAGTGTGATATTTCAAGGCCAAGCAGCTGTTAATAGATAAAGGGTGTTTTTCCAGCCTTTTTGGATGTGACGTATATTCTTGTGTTTTTCCGTACATTGTACACTGCTTCAAAACTTTTGGTGACTATTAAACTAATATTATTTGTTTTTTAGATGTACTCTAAAGTACATTTCATGTCGTCAAGACTAACAACAATAACAATAGCAGTAAGTAGGAACGGAACCTTAAAAAATACCAAACACACTAGGAAAAGGTGATGACTTGTATCAGGTCCTCATGGATGACTGTTCCTAAAGTTCGACCATTTAATAAGCATGTCATCAACTTCTTTGGTTTCATTTCCAAATGTGTAAATTGATTGGGTTGGACTGATATCTGAAGTATGTTCCAGCTTTCACTTCAAATAGGAAACTAGATGAATGATTTATTATTTAAAGAAGAAAACACAAAACAGTAGCTTGAGCAGATCACCAGCTACAACAAATTTAGAGGAAATATCTGAAATAGTTGCACAAGTGACTGTGTTTTTTTAATTAGTCAGTTTGTAGCGCAAACGTGTGTCACTGGTATAAAAGAAGAATGAGGCTACCCAGAGATTATTTTATTTTAAATCTCAGTTTTCCTTTTCCTTGGTCTTTGGAAAAAGCCAACAGGGCAGGTTAGTTTCCAGAATCTGGACCCCACTCAGTACATTGTGAGGTATTTGATAACAAATTAATGTAGCTGGCCATTTAGATCCAGGGCTAGGAAACAAACAAAGAAACAAATAACAGAAAACCCACTATTGAATAGTATGATGCTGTGGATCATTGTGTTGTATTGTTGTTGCGGCTGTTTACACATTTGAATAACCCAGCTGACATTTGCAAGTAGGACATTCAACCACAGGCTATTTTGCGTAGGGCTGTTTTGTAAATAAGAGGAGCTTCTGGACATACTTCCTGTAACTTCTGCCCATTTTCCTGCCACTGGTTTCTGGAAACCCAATAAGCCCTGACATCACAAATGAGAGGTGACCTGACAGGAGATTGAAAAGAAATATATGTACACCATCTAGGAAGTATGGCCTCAATGTCCCAAATATGTGTATGTGTATGTGCATGTGTGTTTTAATATAACTTCTATGATTCCTTACAACAATACACTTGTTGTAAATTGAAATTATATTCAAGCTAATTATAACAGCTATGTGTAAAATAACTTTCCAAAGTTGCCCCAGTTTGGTTTTTAGTCGGCCATGCCGTGTTAGAATCACTCTCAATCATTGTCCAGAAAAAGTGCTACAGAAACATCACTTAATTTAAAGCACATTGAACCCGGAAATTAAGTTTAAAAATCCTAAAATTAGAAATACCACCTCAGAAGATTTTCACCACAATGTTGTTTGTTTTGAGAAAGCCTGTTTGGTGTATGTATCTGTCCCCCATCAGACCTTGCCTTCAAAAATCAGGGTGGATGGCAACCTATCCCACTTAATAAATTTTTTATAATTTTTTTTCTTATCTTTTCAGAACCACATATAGTTTAGCACAATTTTTAAAAGTTGTATATCATGTCACAAAGCCTTAAAAATTATTTGACAAAATGGTTTTTTATGGAGAGATGCTATTTTCTGCTATATTTTAATCTCCTTTGTTATAATAGTTCAAAAAATCAAAACTGAACCTGAGCTTTGTTATTTTTCCTTTTTTAACTGAAGAGGAGGTAAGTGATTCAGTTTACTTCAGGAGGTACTGATTGGACCCAGGCTATTTGCAACAATTTAGATAATCATTTGATAATTGATAGTTGGTAAATGTGTGTGTGTGTGTGTGTGTAAAGAGATGCCGATGTAGAATCAGCACACTTTATATATAGCTTAGCTCATTTGTAGAGATAAATGGCCTTATATCATATTTGTGCTTATCCTTGACCTGGCCTACCCCACCTTGTACATGTATTAACTTAACACGATTGATTACTTCCCAATCCTCAACACACATATAAACTATCGCCTTTTAACTTCTTCAGTGTCTAGAACATACACCATTTTGCAAGAGACTTTACATCTACCTAATTTTATATTTAAATGTTAAAAGAGCAGCTTATTGCAGAAGGCTTGGTCTTATGACTAAGGTTTTGGAAAAAAATAAATGGATTTTACTCCAGGTTCTAATGATTCTGTGGGCCCTACATAGACCCTTTTAGACCTTAAGACACTTAAAACCTACGCTAATGAGAGTTTGCTGTCAGAGAGTCAGCATGAGATTATAAGCATGATAAAAATGCTTTGCATTTTAATTTTCCTTTTATGCACTATTTACCTTCATTTAGAGTTTATTAAATTTGAGGCCCAACCAGTTATTTGCATGTCTGGTCATAAATTTACATGAGCTATATGATTTTGAAAAAACAAAGATATAAGCATCTCAGGGATAGCATAGATATAGAGTAACCATTAGGATCCTATTACTATGACTGTGTTTGTAGCTTCCTTACCCTTTGATTTCAGTTACAGCTGCTGGAAACTCTTGTAAGAAATGAAGCAGTCCATTCATACTCTGACATGGCATTTGATTTTTACACATTAAATATAACTATATCAGCACTCAATTTCAATAATTCCTAAATGATGTAGGCAAGAGAAAGTTATGTAAGTACTCACAGATAATGATTTAATTGATTAAGTAAGTAGATTAAATTCTAGGATCACACTGGTCCTACTAACATAAAGTGATAAGAAACATTTGAGTCTCTAATAATTTAAATATGATTCATCTCTTGTAGGAACTAAGTCAAGGAAACCCCATATAATATCCTATCATGCTCTGAGATTCTAATTAATAGAACCAAAGTCAACATTTCACTTGCTAATAAGTCTTGGTATATATGAAAAAGTAAAATAATTCTTATTTTCCATTAACATTTAATAACAGAATGTATACTAATACATCAATAATTTTATTGTGTAAGAAAATCATTTTAACAGAAAATACCAGTAGCCAATTAAACCAAATACACTATTTCTCCTCTTTACACAAATACAAGAAAGTCCCACACTTATTTTATTTCTTTCACAACAGCAGTAAGTGTAATGTAATTTTTGCATGCAGGGTTCATTTACTCTATAATTCATTTTCCCTGGGGATTATGTTTTTCCCAAAAGTAACAAGCTTTTCAAATCTTTACTCTGAACTCATTTTAAAACTCTGTGACCACCAAGTTTTGACATCTTGTATTTGTAGAAGTCTTAGGTTACCATCAATTCCCTTCATACATTAATATATATATAGAGAGGGGGGGGGTAGGGAGATATAATTTTTTTTCAGTTGAATATTGTGAAGGGTAAAACTCTTAGTTTCTTTCTTCTCAACTTATTTCGAAATAATTCTTCCCCACTTACTCTGGAAGAATGAAGGTAAATTCAAGAAATGGTATCATATTATTATTGGGTGGTCTGTTAAAAATGGGCTTTAAACAAGTTTTGGTGATTTGGGACCCAAGGAAAACATGTTCTTAAATCTAATCCATCCCTGTGGAAGTAAACCCATTGCATGTAGGACCTTTTGATGAGACCACTTTGGTTAAGGTGTGACCCATCTCATTCATGATGGATCTTAATCCTGTTATTGAAGTTCTTTATAAACAGAATGAATACAGAGATAAGACAGAAAGCCACAGGAAGCAAGGTGAAGTCAATGAAACCCAGAGGAGAAGGGAGAGACCAGGAGATACTACCATGTGCCTTGCCATGTGGCAGAGGAGACAAGGATTGCTGGCAGCCATTCTTTTGGAAGAAAGCATCTCTTTGATGATGCCTTGATTTGAACATTTTCATGACCGCAAAACCATAAGCTAATAAATTCCCACTGTTCGCGCCAACCCATTTCATGGTATTTGTTGGAAACTAAAACAATGCATCTTAATTTTAGAAATATTAAAATGTGACAAAATAGTATGTTCTAGAATCAATGAAACATTGTATATTTAGACCTACCAGCCAGAAAAATATTGTGTCACTTAAAGGGAATTTGCAAATCTCTGATCTGAGAGTAAATGTAACTCTCAGTGTCATTGATATTTGTATTATATCCCGTTCTTTGGTGGTAGTTCCCTCATGGCTGTCTACAGCAAGAAAGCATCGTCCTGATAATGCCTTGATTTGGACATGTTCTTGGCCTCAAAACTGTAAGCTAATACATTCCCACTGATCCAGCCAAACCATTTCATGGTGTTTGCTTTGAGCAGCCTAAGAAACTAAAACACAAGTCAAGAAAGAGTCACCTCTAAATGTTCTCCTCATTCATCTCTCAGGGAAACAGCATGTGAAACAACTACTTTATATCTTTGGGTCTGTCAGCATATACTAATCTGCTTTATACTACCCTCTAATGAGTCTTCATAGTTTTGAGAATGCTTTGTATTTTAAAAATTTAACAGTGAAAATATAGGATACAAAATGACAGTGCTCATTTTCCCTGAATGCAAAAGACCCTCTCCAATAATCATTAAATGTTTTTGTTTGCTGATGTACAAAATTCTTAAAATCTGTAGCAGGAATTATAGAACTTGTGCTATCAAGCAAGTGGATATTCCTATATGAGGTACTAAAGCTGTTTCGTTGATTTTCTATTTAAAAAAAATTTGAGTTTGTCATCAGAACATTGTTTGAAAAGATTTTTCAACATTTGACTCTTGTCAATAAATGGATAACTAAGGTCATAACATGTGTGTGTTTGTGTGTCCTTTCCCTCCCCTGCCCTCCCTTCTCCTCCCCTCTCCTTCCCTTCTCTTCTTTCTTTTTTCAATCCTATTTTCCAGTTCTCATAGACTTCATGGGACTTCTAAGGTAAAACATTTAATGTTGTTTATTAAGTTTTCAAGTGATCTTCCCCTAATTTAACAATTAACTACATTAAATTAAAATTCACTGAGTAACAGTAAATATAGACATTGGTCAATTCCACAAAATATAGGAAGTTTGAATAAAGAAAAAAACACAAAAATAATGACTTGCAATAATTTTTGCCTAATGCACAATAATTCCCGTTGCCTTACTGAAAAGACAAAATCACTTCTAAAATGAAAAGTTTTGTTTTCAAACATTCAGGTGCATTTTAAATGTAAAATTCTAAGATTCTATTTGATTATACTATTTAATGCTATAAATGCTGTGTACCAGGATATTTGTATTCCTTAAAATTTATATGCTTCCTCATTAATTTAGCTGATGAACAAGTCTGAGCTAAGCTCCTTGAATTTCGGAATGAGATCTCCATTCCAAGAAATCCACTTGTAAATTTGATCCACTGGTCCATGGAGGATCAGTACATGCTCTAAGATACAGTGTGGCTCCCTCTAAGCCACTGAAATAGAGTTCTTGTTTGCAAAGAGCTATCTCCTTAATGACTTCCTCAATGTATTAATTGTCTTGCTCAATGGTATTGAGCAGTTTTGGCTCTCCTTGAAGTACACAAAACTTATTTATTGGAATCTCTTTGCAATATTTAAATAAACCTTTATAAGTTCTATCTTAAATTTTTCTTGGTTACCTCATTTCTCCAAATCAGAAGCAGGAAAAAGCTATCCCCTTACATATATATTTACACAATTTTTCTTCCTAGACTATCTTGCTAACTTCTATTGTCTTTTATCTGTGTTTAGCTCTATGTAGCCTGTCTTCCCCTTTAAAATGTCAAGTTCACAGAGGCAGTGATTTTGTCTGTCTCATTAACTCTGTACCTCAACACGTAGTGGGCTGTCTTTAATATTTAACAAATTAATGTATTAATATTGAAAAATGTTATTTTCCTCAAATTTCATGTTATGGATTTCTTTTGTATGTGTTCCCAGATTTTCTTTTTTCCTTAATAAGACTATGTCTTAGCTTCCTAATTTTGCCTTCATGATATTACCTTGAACTTTCCATTCTTTTATGCCTAGCTCAAATACTACCAATACATTAAGGTAATATATTGTGAGTTTCCTTTTTCAGCTCAGGAACATGACTCTTAATAGTATACTCTGCCATATTTAGTCTAGACTCAGATAATGCCCTGACACCAAAGGATTCTTCATGCTCTCGATGTGTGAAACTAAGTTTACAACTTCAGAGACAAACCCTCCATGCCAATTTTATTTATGTATTTTCCTTCCGGGTAAAATTTCACATAAATTCTTTCTGTAGCTATAGCATTCTGAAAAATACATATCCATTTATAGTTAGTAAAATCCTAGCCTGATTCACCTGAGGGGCATGAGAGTAGCAAAAAGGAACTGGGATCTAATGACACTGACAACAAGCCAGATTTGACATTCATGTTGGGCTGCAGAAATAGAAAGCGCTAGCCCAGTTTGTGGTCTGCTTGTATAAGCGCGGACTGTGTGCTTGAGCCTTTCATGCAGCCACTTTTGATTTCTTTATTACCTGCAAATCAGTGAAATATTGCCTCCGTTCTCCTTTTCTTCTTTTCCATCCCTCAATAAACATGAACTGATTTCCTTTTCTGTACTCTGAACTGGGGATAGAAGCACAACTGATGTTCAGATGGTATGCATCTGTGTGCCTTTGAAACATTTCTTTGTGTTTTGGTAAAGAACTATCTCCCAGAGCCCCCTAGAATGGGGTGGGGTTTTAGGGGAAATTCCCTGGGAATCCCTCACTACCCCATCATAGATAAACTTAAAAGGATAAAGCCCGTCACAGCAGGGCGTGACCTGGCAGGGGATTCATGGCTGAAGCAAGGAGACCTTCTGAAGCCAAGTCTTTACCCTTTAAAAATCCCCAACACCTGGCTTCAGAGTTTCACCATGGGTTTTTTTCCCACACCGCAGAGAGATGAACCATGAATGTTCCATTCCCTCAACCTCACCCACTTTAGAGAGGCTAAGACCATGAATGGGAAGCAGGTTGAGGAAAGCTTGGTGTTGGTGTAGGATCCCAAGGTCTATCCTCACCAATTGTTAGATATTTTAAATGATACATCAAGAATTAGGCAATTGCGGTACAGTTATGTCCAGTATAGTTTTGTGCATTAAAGTATGAGCCCTAATTCAATCTTGATCATTAAAGCAGTATCAGAGGAAAGTCTTGGAAGAAAGTAACCAAGAATGTTGGGGTGTGGTGCATGTAGGCCAAGGGAGCTTCCTGCATAGTCTCCAAGGAGTAATTGTCCTGGTGTCTTTGAAGAACAGAGAGTAATTCCCCTGTGGTGAGCACAGGAGATTGGGGGAGACTAACTGGGGGTGGAACTGAGACTTGGATTTAAAGAGATTTTAAAAGACCATGGGTATTATAGCAGTTTGATATTATTTATGAATTCTAAAAAGAGATATTGGATTATATTTGTGAACTGTTCTGTCCCTCTGGACATATTAGATTATATTGGATTCAGAGGTGTCACTTTTACTTAATCAAATTATGATTAAGGCTTTGATCGGGGCCACATCAGTAGGACGTTGAGTCCCCGCCCCTTGCTGGGCAGGGACTCAGAGAGAAAACCACACCTCAGAGCAGAGGTTAAAGTTTTAATGCTGGAGCTCCAGGAAGTAAACGCACAGGAGAAAAACACAGAGGAGTTGAGATGGTTCCATAGACAAGGCAGAGGCCCTGGCAAGAGAGAGAGCCTGAAAGTCTACAGCTGACCTTGTGGAGAGAACAGAGCAGCTGAGCCCGGAGAGAAATGAGTCCCGGGAGAGAGAAGTGACTTGTTCCAGCTTGCGGCTGAGATTGGAAGAAGTTGGGACCATGGAGCCTCTGGAGGAGGAGGAAGGCCGAGAACTCTCACAGTTATCGCCCGCAATCTTGCACCAACACGTGGCAACAGATATTGGTGAGGGAAGTAAGTTATGCTTTATGGCATTGTGACTGTAAGCTTCTACCCCAAATACCCTTTATAAAAGCCAAAAGATTTCTGGTATTTTGCATCAGCACCCATTTGGCTGACTCACACAAGTACCAATGTAAAAACATTTTCTAGTCTTTTTCTTTATACTCCAGCAGAATTGGTTTTCTGAAATGGAAGTCTGATTAAGTACCTTGATTTATTAAATATATATTTCAATCAATCCAAATTTTCCAAGGGAATGTATTTCACTATCATCATAATTACCAAATAGTATCGATATTGAAAAACAAGGAAAAGGAAATTTAGGGAGATAAAAAGAACAGGGAAAGTAGAAAGAATGTCCCTCTTTCAATCTGTAATGCAATTTAAAAGACCTTATAATTTATCGGCTAATGGCTTTGACACCAGAGCCTGATTACTTGGAAGGCCCCAAGGGTATGTTCCTGATTAGGTCTATGGCATTGTAAACATTATTCAACCACTCAACCCTCATCTGTAAAACAGGAGTGTATACAACATACAATGTGCATAGAGGAGTTCCTAACAGAGCAAGCATTCAGTACCTGCTAGCTGCTGCTGATTTTATTTAAATTATAGAACTGACACAGTGAAAAAGGTTTCAGTTACAAGGGAAAGTCATAACACCTTTTTTTTTTTTTCTGAGTGACTATTTGATCACAGAATTATAACTTGTTCTAGTTATTATAAAGTTGTGGACAGCCTGGAAGGCACAAAGTTATAAGGTCTTAATTTAAAGTCATCTCAGTCAAGTAAATTAACATATTTTAATAACTTCCTACATCATAGCAATAAGCCTGAAGCAATTCCAGAATGTGTAGGCTGAGGTGAGGAGGTAGCCCAGAAGGAAACTAGATAAAGTGTAAACAATTTCAAAGATTATAGGCAATTAAGGGAATGGTGAGAATAAGATTGTATCTTCAATTTAAGAGGACTCCAAGAGATAATTTAGGCAAATTAGACAGTTAATACCCATTTCCAGGTAATAGGAAACACATTGAGGTACTGATATCATTCCAAATTCCTTTTCTATCTTTCAGTATCATCTATGCAATGCTCATCACAGAATGTAGCAGTATTTTTAGTAAGTTGTGACAAGGCCTAACATTTCCTTTACAGGCAGAGAAAACCTGATTGCCTTACTGCCTAAAAGAAATCACTCTCTAAATGGAACAACCAACATAAATTACAGCTAGGAAACTGCTTCACTAATGTAGTCCCAACTATACCTTCTGTATTAACCTTAGTATGCTCGAGTATCACAGGGGACATAACTCCAAATATATTTAAATGTATTAGCATTTATAACTACCTAGCTAGATGATGTAAATGTGTACTCTCTGGCCCATTACTAAGAAAGCTTAAAAATATATCAAAATTTTCATCATTCTTGTTATTAATTATTTTTATATATTTCTCCTTAAATGAAGGTTTTATATCACTTTCTTCTTTCTTTTCATTCACTTACAAAAAAGAGCAATCATGGGGGAAAAAAAAGGAAAAATTAAAATAAAAAAAGGCTTTAACAGCTAAAAGCATCAATGTTTTCGCTTAAGATTGATTTTTTTTTTCATGTAACTGTGTCTTAAAATGGTCTTCTTAGAAGGGAAATGAACATTGCACTTTTTACATCTGTATCACCTTTTTCTAAAAACCTGGCATGAACTATTTGTTTCATTTTTCAAAAACATTGAAAAAATGTTTTTTTTCTATAAAGATACTAGAGGGGAAAAATATAAACATGTTCTTAGCATATTAGTACAAGTTAGTAATTGAGCCAGTATTATGCTTTTATGTTTTGGCAATTTAATTCATGTGTAAGTGCTCATAAAATAAGTATCACTCTTTTATAGAATATAGTTTCACTTCACAAATATGCCCAAAGGCAAAGCAAAGGATACCTGACTCTACATTTACAAGACATACATAACTAAACCAGTTTCCATTACTTTGCCAGAAAACTAGTCACTCTCCTTTTTAATGTCTCTGGGTTCATGTGCCAGACAGGCTAAAGCATATTAGCTGTTTCTTGTTCTTTTATCTTGTTTTAAAAATTTTGGGGGGGTGTAGAAATATTTCCCAACTAGAAATTTCTTTACCTGGAGAGGAATTAAACTGCAATTAATTTTATCATTTCTGTCTTGACTTGTTCCTTCTCTTGTGTTCCTTTTCTTGTGTTCAGAGTTCAGTTAGTGAAATTATAGTGTTATTATCTCATAGCGTATGCCTTTTAAATAAAATGATTTAACCAAGAAACTCCTTTGTGAGTGATTGAATTTATCCCAGCATGAATTCTATTGCTCTGTTTTTGCCAATTACTTCTATCAGTGATACAAATCACACTGTTTAACATCATAATTAAAACCCCCAAACCAAACCTCCATATAAATATTCCAAACTCCATATACCACTTCCTGTTGTGACATTCATCTAATTCAAAGCCAAGAGTTTATTGGTAGTGCTTCTCTTATGCTTGTATGTACTCTCATCCTTGGGTGACATCTATCATTCAATGAAAATGAGTAAAATGAAGAAAATAAATATATTCATACAAGTCAGATGAGCCAACTACTGTTAATTTTTTTCCTTGAGATGTACTACTTTTTAAACTGATTTTATGTCCTTACTCCTTAAAAAATATTTTTTCTTTCATTCAATAGTGGTGAGTAATTGCCTCACAAAAATCTATTATGTTGGGCTGATAACATATAAAGTTATATTTACTGTAATTAAGTGGTCAAATGAGTATATATCCTTGTTCTTGGGAAATGTATTATGTGTCCATGGAGCATAATGTATACAATCTACTCTCAATTTTTTAGAAAATGGGTAGATAGATAAATAGAAAGATAGAGAGAGACAGACACAGGCATCGAATAGTATGTATGGCAAATGTGGCAAAATGTTAAAACTGGTGGATTTGGGTATCTAGGGTGGCCTTCTCTCAGTGGGTTTTGAATTGTTTTTGCAACTATCCTGTAAGTATGAAATTAATTCATAATAAAAGTTTATGAGAAAAAAATATAAAAGTGTTGTCATTATATATTATTTATATAAGAATAAAATTTATTCATTTATTTATTTATTTTTCTTTTCTAAGATAACGAAAACTTGGAAGACTAGATTTGACTGGAAATATTCTGATTACTTTTAAAAAATATTCTAATGAAAGCATAATTGTTAAAGCTTGCTAAAGGCAGCTAGGAGCATGCACCAAAAATGGATTGGCTTTTATAATGGGAATTTATTAGGTTAAAAGCTTACAGTACTGAGGCTGTGAAAATGTCCAAATCAAGGCATCCTCAGAGACACTGTCTCACCTAAGGTCAGCTGCTGGTGATCCTGGAGTCTTTCCACGTGGCAAGGTACACGGAGGCATCCGCTTCTCTTCTGGGTCTCTTTGCTTTGGATTCTGGTCACTCTGCCTATGGCTTCCTCTCACTGGCCTCCTCTGAGCTCCTGGGTTCCTTCTCTCCATCTTCATGGCTCATGCTCTGTGTGTCTCTCCTTTCAGTCCTCCATTTATAAAGGATTCTAGCAAGAGGACCAGGACCACCCTGGGCCACACCTCACTGAAGTAATCCAAATAAAGAACCCCTAGTTGAATCTAATGCAATCAAAGGGTCCCACACCCACAGGAATGAATTAGCTTCAAGAACATGATCTTTTCTGAGATCCACAAAAATCTTCAAACTGTCTAAATTATTAAAAATGGTACTCTGACATATATAGAAAATAAGGGAGGGGAAGAGTTTTCAGCATGTTTCTTTTTCTTAAACTCCCCTACGATTTGAAGATATTCATTTTGAGAACATTGTAACTCATAGGAAATTGTTTTAGGGAAAGTTACGCTGGATTCAGGATGTTCTAACATTTCTGACATTGCTTATTGATAATAGAGGTAGGGATTTGTTAAATTTGAGAAACATTGAATAAAGTCAATCTCTCATATTAATATTTATAAATATTATATATGCCTGTATTAGTCAGCCAAAGGGGTGCTGATACAAAATACCAGAAACCTGTTGGTCTTTATAAAGGATATTTATTTGGGGTAGAAGCTTACAGTTACCAGGCCATAAATCATAAGTTTCTTCCGTCACCAAAGTCTGTTGCCACGTGTTGAAGCATGACAGCTGCCGATGTTTGCCAGAGTACAGTCTTCTTGGGTTCCTCTCTTCCTGGGGCTGTGTTTCTCTCCGGGCTCAGCTCCTCTGTTTCCTGCACAAGGTCAGTTGTAGACTATGAGACTTTCTAGGCTTTGCCTCTCTCCACAAGGCCAGCTGTGAACTGTCAAGTGAACCACTGGTTTCTATCCTGGGGCCTTCTCTCCTCCCTCATGACCAAGCTCCTCTGTGTGCTTGCTTCTCCGGGATACAGCATTAAAACTCAGCTTTGGAACTCCCACAAAAACTCCAACTCTGTCCTTTGCCATGTCTTCTATCCTTGAGATCCCACACACCAAGGGGTAGGGCTCAATGCCCTACTGATGTGGCCCAATCAAAGCCCTAATCATAACTTAATCACATCCAGATGAACAGACCAGTTTACAAGCATAATCCAATATCTATTTTTGGAATTCATAACTATATCAAACTGCCAAACTTCTACAATGCCTATAAAATATTAATACATTAATACACATTAATACATTAATATATCATGTTATGTTTATTAAATATTTTATATTTATTTGACATATTATTAAATATTATATATAATATTTAATATTAAAGCAAATCCAAGCTTCATAATGAGATAGAAAGAGAACACATTTGCACTTTAATTTTTGCTTTTTTAAGGCTCCAATTGTTTTTAAAGCATTGGAATATCTTGTATAAGTACTTCCAAATTTCCAGTGAAAATATTTGAAAATTGATAAATAGATAATGTACCAAGCAATGACAAGAAATAGTAAAATATCCTAGATATTCAAAGAAAAGAGCAAGGTATATTTGACGGTCCAATTAAGCTTAACTTTTGTCCTGGGGAAAATTATATGATAGGAAATTTTTCATTAACACTTATAAGAAAATGATAACTAGAAGAATTATTTCATTCCTAAGTAAATTTTATTTTCTTTAAGAACATTATGATATGATGTTTAGAACTGTATAGGAAATATGTATATACATCTTTAAAATTAACAAAACAAATACCAATATGCCTACCATCAGCCCCAAACAGAATATTCCCAAGACATTGGAAGCCTCCACTGCACCCTTCTCCTCCTGCTCCCATTCTTAATTGTCTCCTCAAAACCATTAGTGGAAGTTTCATGATCTATAGACATTTATCTCCTACATATTTGTTCCTAAATTTGTTGTTCAAAACTGCATGTTTTGGCGGTTCCGGCCAAGATGGCGTCAGTGTAGGAGGGCGCACACTGCAAGCTCCCAGAGCAAGGCCAATTGTGGACGGGGTCCTGCCCAAGGGTCTGTGCTGTGCACGCGTGGAGTGAGAAGCGTGGGACATATATCTGCGCGGATCAACGGCGTGGACGGAACGGTAGAGACTCGTGAGTTTTAAGGCTCCAGGTAGTGTTTGGCACAGATGGCTGAGCCCCGCGGTTAGGGAGGAAAAATAAAATAAAATAAAACGGCCATCTGGAGCCGTGAGCAGGATGAAAATGTTTTATTTTCTGGGGATCTGGCTGCCTGGCGCCCCTTGGACCTTGTGTGAACAGAACAAACGAGCTAATCAGCACCCCGTGAACCGGAGGGGGGATTTTGGTCGGGGAACGGAGCTGATTTCCCTAGCCACCCAGGAATAAGACCCGGGCCGCTGCGGAGCCAGGAGGAAGGGACACTTCCCAAAGAAGGGAGGGTTCTGTTGGAAGACAGGGAAGGGTATTTTATATTTTTAGACATCGATCTGGCTGCCTGCACTGCCCCATAGCTTTGGGGAGCAGATAAGCCCACCTGAAGCAGCACCAGGCTGAGAGCAGACGCGAATCTGCACTCAAACTGATTTACTGAGCAGCCGGGTGAAGCTCGAGCTGGGCACCAGAAGGGGCAGAATCCGCCGTCTTTAGCACTCCTCACTGACTAACAACAGAGGTACAGTTAACCTGGGGAGTCCGGAAAGTGGGAAGTGCTTGATTAATTTCCACAGGCCCAGCTAGGGTCCCTTCCATAAGGGGTTTGGTCTAGAGGAGGAATTATTTTGGGTCCTGCATTTGGCTAAAAAAATAAAAATTAAAAAAAAAAAAAAGTGAGGTCACCTCAACAAATGAAAAATAAATTCTTTTTAATTTAGTTTAATAGCTAAAAGCTGCTTCAGGACCTGCATATAGAACCCTGTGGGGAAATTGATTGATAAACACAAGTAGGCAGGAAGGATCCACGTGGACCCTAGGGGAATCATTGACCCCCCTTAGCTCTGTTTGACTGCTTGCCTGTGTGGATCTTTGGTTTCTCTCTGTTACTTTCTGGTCTCCCCCCTTCCTTTTTCCTTCTATTTTTTTTTTTTTTTTAAATAGGTGCTGCCAGCTTGTCGCTTCTTTGCTGGGCTTCTTTTACAGGAATTTCCCACTCGCTGTATATATTGATTCTGTATTACAAACTATCGCTTATCCTTCCTGCATCTTTCTGCCTTCTGTTTTCTGTTGTGGCTCTTAGAGACAACATTTTTTCATAGGCCCACAACTTAAGGGTGTCAATTTCTATTCCATCTATTTTGTTTTCTTTTCTTTTCTTTTTTTTATTAGTATTAACTTTTTCCTTTCAGACCTTTCTTTACTATTTCTCTCCCTCCTCATAATTCTAGCCTTCTAAATCACTATATATATATATTCCTCCATTTGTTTTCCCAGTCCATTGTAGGAACTCCATATTTTTTCCTAGTACTCTACACTGCCTACACAAGTTAAATATTCATCTCATTAAGTCTCATTTTGCCCCTCTTCTAACTTTTATCAATATATCTATTATCCTTCTGCCATCCTTACATCTTTAGATTCCTCTGGCCGTAACCTTTTGCCTTCAAGGGAACATAGAAAGAAGCAAGGAAATAAAATAAGAAGAAAAACTGCCAAAGAGAAAACTTAACTCACACGCAGAACCAACAGCTAAATAAAATTCTAGAGCATAGAGAAAAGCTAATCAACTGAACAAACCCATCAAGATTATATGATGACCAGAGGGCAACAGAAAAATACAAATGACTCTGAGAAACTGGAAAACATGGACCAGTCCAATGCACAAAATAAAAACCAGGAAGCAATGCAGAACATCGAACAACTAATCAAAGCTATCCAAACAAATATCATGGACCAAATTAAAGAACTGAAGGAAGAGATTAAGGATATAAAGAAGACACTGGGAAAACATACTAAAGAAATAGCTAACACACCTAAAAAGGTAATGGATATGATGGTGAACAAAGGCACAAGCCAAGAAATGAAAAATATGCTGGACTCACATGGCAGCAGATTTGAACAGGCAGAGGAAAGAATTGGTGATACGGAAGACAATACAGTTGAAATCAAAGAGATTGTAGAACAGATAGACAAAAAGATAGAAAAAATCCAGCATGGTCTCAGGGAATTAACCGACAATACAAAATGCACAAACATACGCATTATGGGCATCCCAGAAGGAGAAGAGAAGGGAAAGGGAACAGAAGGGGGATTGAAGGAAATAATGGCTGAAAACTTCCCAACTCTATTAAGAGAGATGGATGTGCAGATCCAGGAGGCACAGCACACCCCAAATAGTATAAATCCCAACAGGCAAACTCCAAGACATATACTTGTCAAAATGTCCAATGCTCAAGACAAAGAGAAAATACTCAAGGCAGCAAGAGAAAAGAGAACCATCACATACAAGGGAAACACAATAAGATTAAGTGCTGATTTGTCAGCTGAAACCATGGAGGCAAGAAGACAGTGGTATGACATAGTCAAAACACTAAAAGAAAAAAACTTCCAGCCACGAATTCTCTATCCAGCAAAATTGGCATTCAAAGATGATGGAGAGTTCAAAATATTCACAGATAAACAGCAATTAAGAGAGTATGTCAAGAAGAAACCAGCACTTCAAGAAATATTAAAGGAATCTCTAAAAGTTGAAAGGAAAAAACAAAGGAGAGAGAGTTGGAGGAGAGTTTAAAAACAACTGAAAAGTCAAAAAGAGAAACAAAACAACATATGACATACATTAACCCAAAGAAAAAATGGCTGAAGTAAGAAATTCGTTACGAGTAATAACACTGAATGTTAATGGATTAAATTCACCACTCAAAAGACACAGATTGGCAGAATGGATAAGAAAATATGATCCATCTATATGCTGTCTACAAGAAACCCACCTTCAACCCAGGGATTCAAGGAGGCTGAAAATGAATGGCTGGAAAACCATTTTACAAGCTGACAATAGCCAAAAAAGGGCAGGAGTAGCTATTCTAATATCAGACAAAATAGACTTTAAATGCAAAACTACTGTAAGTGACAAAGATGGACACTACATATTAGTAAAAGGAGTAATCTCTCAAGAAGAGAGAACAATGATCAACATTTACGCACCTAATCGAGGTGCCTCAAAATATGTGCGGCAAACTCTGGAAAAACTAAGAGGAGAAATAAATTCCTCTACAATTATAGCAGGGGACTTCAACACACCACTATCATCATTAGACAGAACATCTGGGCAGAGAATCAATAAAGAAACTAAGGCACTCAACAATACTTTGGAAAATTTGGACTTAATAGACATATACAGAACACTACACCCAAATACAGCGGGATTTATATTCTTCTCGAGTGCACATGGAACATACTCCAAAATAGACCACATTCTAGGCCACAAAACAACACTCTGAATTCAGAAAGATTGAGATTATACAAAGTAATTTCTCTGACCACAACGGAATGAAGTTGGAAATCGCTAAGGGCCAGAGAAACAGGTTAGGCACAAGGATATGGAAGTTAAACAACACACTCTTAGACAAACAGTGGCTCAAAGAGGAAATTTCAAAAGAAATCAGTAACTACCTTGAAACTAATGAAAACGACAACACAACATATCAAGACCTATGGGATGCAGAGAAAGCAGTCTGAAAGGGAAGTTCATAGCCATAAATTCATATATAAAAAAAGAAGAAAGAGCTAAAATTGAAGACCTAACAGCACACTTGGAGGAATTGGAAAAACAACAACAAACAAACCTAAAGGAAGTAGAAAGCAGGAAATAACAAAGATTAGAGCAGAACTGAATGAAATAGAGAATAAGAAAGCACTGGAAACAATAAACAAAACCAAAAGTTGGTTCTTCGAGAATATCAACAAAATTGACAAACCCTTAGCCAGACTAACAAAGAAAAAGAGAGAACAGATGCAAATATATAAAATAAGGAATGAGCAAGGTGATATCACTACTGACCCCACAGAAATAAACAGTATCATAAGAGGATACTTTGAAAAATTATATGCCAACAAGAATGACAAATTAGAGGAAATGGACAAGTTTCTAGAAACCCACAAACAGCCAACATTGATGAAAGAAGAAATAGATGAACTGAACAGTCCAATTACAAGTAAAGAGATAGACTCAGTCATTAAAAACCTCCCAACTAAGAAGTGTCCAGGTCCAGATGGCTTCACAACCGAATTCTACCAAACATTCCGGAAAGAGATAACACCAACTCTACTTAAGCTCTTCCAAAAAATAGAAGTAGAAGGAATATTACCTAACACATTCTATGATGCCAATATTACCCTAATACCAAAACCAAATAAAGATACCACAAGAAAGGAAAATTACAGACCAATTTCTCTAAAAATAGAGAAATAGATGCTAAAATCCTTAACAAAATACTTGCTAATCGTATTCAACAACATATCAAAAGGATTATACACCATGACCAAGTGGGTTTCATCCCAGGTATGCAAGGATGGTTCAATATAAGAAAATCAATCAATGTAATACACCACATAAACAGATTGAAAGAAAAAAATCACATGATCATCTCTATAGATGCAGAAAAAGCATTCGACAAAATACAGCACTCTTTCCTCATAAAAACACTACAAAAGATAGGAATATTTGGAAACTTTCTTAAAATGATAAAGGGTATATATGAAAAACCCAAAGCTAACATCATTTTCAACGGTGAAATCCTAAAAGCCTTCCCTCTGAGATCGGGAACAAGACAAGGATGCCCACTATCACCACTCCTATTTAACATTGTCTTAGAAGTACTTGCACGAGCACTGAGACAAGAAAAGGACATAAAAGGCATCCAGATTGGAAAAGAAGAAGTAAAAATTTCATTATTTGCAGATGACATGATCCTATACATAGAAAGCCCCGAGAAATCGACAACAAGGCTTCTAGAACTTATAAAGGAGTTCAGTAATGTTGCAGGCTATAAGATCAAAGCTCAAAAATCAGTAGCATTTCTGTACACCAATAACCAGCAAACTGAGGAGGAAATCAGAAAAAAAATACCATTTACAATAGTAAATAAAAGAATCAAATACCTAGGAATAAATTTAACTAAAGATGTAAAGGACTTATATACAGAAAACTACACAACACTGTTAAAGGAAATCAAAGAAGACTTAAATAAATGGAAAAATATTCCCTGTTCATGGATAGGAAAACTAAACATCATCAAAATGTCTATCCTACCCAAACTAATCTACAGATTTAATGCAATCCCAATAAATGTCAACACTATATTTTTTAAGGAACTGGAAAAACTAACCACAAAATATATTTGGAGAGGCAAGAGGCCCCGAATTGCCAAAGATATATTGAAAAAGAAAAATGAAGTTGGAGGTATCACATTATCTGACTTTAAAACATACTACAAAGCTACAGTGATCAAAACTGCATGGTATTGGCACAAGGATAGACCTACAGACCAATGGAACCAAATTGACAGTTCTGATATAGATCCTTGCATATACAGTCATCTGATATTTGACAAGGCCATGAAGCCCACTCAGTTGGGAGAGAATGGCCTCTTTATCAAGTGGTGCTTGGAGAACTGGATATCCATATCCAAAAGAATGAGAGAAGTATACCATGTCACACCTTATACAAAAATCAACTCAAGATGGATCAAAGATCTAAATATAAGAGACAAAACCATAAAAACCTTGGAAGATAATGTAGGGAAGCATCTACAGGACCTTGTAATAGGAAATGGTTTCATGAACTTCACAGCCAAAGCACGAGCAGCAAAAGAAAAAATTGATAAATGGGATCTCCTCAAAATTAAAAACTTCTGCACCTCTAAGGATGTTATTAAGAAAATAAAAAGGCAACCTACCCAATGGGAAAAAATATTCGGCAACCATATATCTGATAGGAGCCTAATATCCTGCATATATAAAGAAATCCTTCACCTCGAAAATAAAAGGACAAACAACCCATATAAAAAATGGGCAAGTGACCTGAAAAGACACTTCTCCAAGGAAGAAATACAAATGGCTAAAAAGCACATGAAAAAATGCTCAACATCACTTGCTATCAGGGAAATGCAAATCAAAACTACAATGAGATACCATCTTACACCCATCAGAATGGCAGCTACTAAAAAAACAGGAGACACTAAATGTTGGAGAGGATGTGGAGGAATAGGAACCCTCATCCACTGCTGGTGGGACTGCGGTATGGTCCAGCCACTGTGGAGGACAGTTTGGCGGTTCCTCAGAAAACTAGCAATAGATCTTCCGTATGATCCAGCAATTCCACTGCTGGGTATATACCCAGAAGAACTGAAAACAAAAACACAAACAGATATATGCACACCAATGTTCATAGCGGCATTGTTCACCATTGCCAAAAGTTGGAATCAGCCCCAGTGCCCATCAACAGCGGAATGGATAAGCAAAATGTGGTACATACATACAATGGAATATTACTCAGCTGTAAGAAGGAATAAAGTGCTAACACATGGAATAATGTGGATGAATCTTGAAGACCTTATGTTGAGTGAAGCAAGCCAGGCACTGAAGGATGAACAGTATATGACCTCACTGATCTGAACTGAGGAAAGTGAGCAGTCTCTGAGAACCATTGCCTGAAAGATAGGTTAACAAAGGAGAGTAAGAGAAGAGCAGGCTTTGAGCCATCACCCATATGGACATAATCTATCGTAAAGGGATAGAGTATGGTTGCATGTTGGGGGATGGGGCAGATGAGTGGTGGTGTTCCTGGGTTTGGTGGTGCAGCACTGGGGGGTGGGTGGATTAGGAAGGGCAGGTTCAAATCCCCAGGGCATGTAACTGTGAATCTTGATATTCCATGGGTAGGGAGAGGGTGGTATCATGGGCCCTGGGGGGCTGGGGGGAAGGGAACAGTCAAGATCTAATGGGGTGTTTGGTGGTCATGGGGAAGGTTTTTCATTACCTTACAGTAATGGACACAGGACATGGTAAATATCATCAAAATTATTAAACAGTATCATTTAAATTGTAAACTATTCTGTGAATCATTGACAATATTTAGTTGCTGTATTTTGCTATCTGTATAACAGTTATAACAATGCTAACATTAAAAAAAGGGGGGGTTAATATGGGGTGGGGAAGGGGGTGGTTTGGTATCTTGGAGTCTCCGGCACTCCATATGTGACTTTGCTGTGACCTAAAACTACTTTGAAAATCAAATGAAAAATTGGGAGACAATGGGGATTGAGAGGGGAAGGTGTCACGGCACACCAGACATCCGATAACACAGTGATAAAAGGAAGGAAAGAAAAGGAAAGGAGAAAGGAAAAAAAAATGAATATACATATATGTATGTATATATATATGTGTGTGTGTATATATATATATATTTTAAAGGCATTTCCTTTGCCTTTTTGCCCATTTTTTGAATGTCCCAATCCTCTAATTATGTTTTATATTGTTTTGTTTTTTGTTTATTTGTTTTTTTTTCTTTCACCCTGAGTTTCCTTATGTTTGTCTCTTGCATGTAAGCTTATCATACTTGTTTCTTTTTCCTATTAAGTGTATTTGATTATTTTATGGACTACATGTTCATGGAGGATTTAGATCACAGAAGGGTTACAATGGGTACTGCAGGGGATTATTGGTGGGGGGTGTCTGGGAGGGGGGTTTCATGGGAATTAGTTCATCTGAGTATACATGAAAGATATACAAAATCGTTCAAAAGATCAAAAGATGGGGCATGGTCACGATGGGTGGACAATCACACAATAAATGAGGTAATTTGAATTCCTAACCTGGAGAGCTCTGCCACAGTCTCCAAGGGAGCAGCAATAGTCCTCTGAGTGCAGGGACAGTGTCTGTCAAAACAGGATGACCGACTGATGTGTTCTTTTTATTGATGACTACCCTTTTGAGTCTTTGCTCTTGTAACTGAGACTTAGCCTGCAGTTGTGGGGTGCCTAAGGGTTGCCACCTGGAGCCTCCTTGTGGCTCAAATGTGGCCTCTCTCTAAGCCAAACTCAGCATATGATTGCATTACCTTCCCCCCAACGTGGGACATGACTCCCGGGGATGAGCCTCCCTGGCAACGAGGGATTAATACCAAGTGCCAACTGGCAACACAACTGGAAAAAGACCTTGAATTAAAGGGGGAAAATGTAAAGACAAATGAGTTCAAGTGGCTAAGAGACTTCAAAGAGAGTCGGGAGGTCTCCCAGAGGTAACTCTTACGTACACCTCAGTAGGAGCTCATAGAACATCTAAGTGCCTATCACCCCACATAGAGGGGCTCCTGAGAGCTCTGGAGACACTCAGGTCCTATATAAGTGGGGTTAAACCCAGAGACTGATGCCTTATCAGTGGGCTCTATTTTGGAATCTGTGCTCCTGAGAAGGACAGAATTGGACTCAAATAAGTCCTCCCTGCACATGGTTCATCATTCAAACCTATATGTGATGCTGAAGTTCTTAGGTATACTTCCAGAGACTGGAGCCTGTGGCCTACCTATGTGCCAGGTGTGCATGGAATCTCGGTGGAGCTGCAACTCCTACCCTACAGCTCAATGGACTCATCCAAGTCACCTGGCGAGGAGACAACGATGGGCAATGGCCATCCCAGGGAATGGAGAGGGCCGGCATCTGCAGGCAGGATCATCCCACCCACCATATCCATGGGATATAAGCCCTCTCTCACTTGGAGGTGGAGTGGACATCACCATCCCAGTCCCCTCAGGATTGGGGGAAGAACTATGGACTAGAGTGGACTTGATGGTATTCTGTTGTTCACATATGGTGATTCTAGTAATGGAAGAAATTATAACAATGAGGTGGAGCCAGTGGCCACTAGACACTTTTGGGGCAGGGAGGGGATGAGCAGTTGAAATACAGGCCCTTCTTTCAGATTTGTAGGTTGTCCTGAGTACCTTTGTAGCAACGGATGTAGGCCATTTTAAAACAGCACATACCACTCAGAACTGTCTGGGAAAGAGTGTTGTCTACGGTGTGAACTGTGGTCTATGGTTGGTGGCAAGGCCCCAGGATGTGTAAGTCCATTGAGGGTGGTGGGCCACACTTGTGGGAGATGTTTGTGTGGGATGTGGTGGGAGGTGTGGGAGGTGGGCAACATGGGAATCCCAGTGGGTTCTGTGTAATATTTTGGGTATCTAAGCACCTCTTAAAATATACTTATATATATACATAAATAACATATTTGTAAGCAAATGCACATATATGCATATACATTTATATATCATTTTGCAAATGTTGGTATGTATTGTGAAAATTTTGATTTTTACCCACAATAAAAAAAAAAAAAAAGAATACAGAGAAAAATAAATAAATAAATAAATAAATAAATAAATAAATAAATGAATAAAAGAAAAAAAAACTGCATGTTTTCACTGTGACTTAAATGGCATCATATTTTATCCATTCCTCTTTGACCTGTTTTCTGCCCCCAATATATTATTTAAACGTATCACAGTGATATATGCAGTGAAAATTCATTTAGGAATAAATCAGAATTGATTTATCTGTTCTTTTAATGGCCAATGGGCTTTTTTTCTCTCAAAAATAATGCTATAAATTTCTTTCACATGCTCTTTGGTCAATGTATCAGTGTTTCATGAGTCCAAACACACAGGTGTAGAATTACCAGATAGCATGGAACCTGTATCTTCAATGTTATTAGATAATCCCAAGTGTTCTCAGAGGAATGAATGAGAGTTCCTATTGTCCCATATCTTTAGCAATATTTGTTATAATCAAACTTCTAAAATCTTTCCAATATATTACTGGGAAATGATATTGCGAAATCTTATCACAGTTGTAATGCGGGTTTCATTAAATAACAGCATCATTTCTTTCTAATTTAAATACTACATAACATGCTAGTCAAAAGAAATACTGAGCAGGTTTTTGCATGACGATTTCAAAAAGCTATTTCAAGTCTCCCATGATATCTAGAAAGACAATATGGACAAAATGTGGCCTGAATTCATCAAACTAGAGGTGAGGGCACTAGGTTTTTGCTCTCTTGCATCTTAGTTATTGGTGAAGGGTCAGCACTCTCTGGGAGGAAGGGGTGATGCAGTTGTCCAGGTGTTTCTGGCTCTCTGTTGAAGCAGCAAGAGAGGTCCTGTGGCCCAGGGGCATCACCCATCGAAGAGTAACAGTTTGACCCAAGCAGAAATAGTAACAGGGATTGGAAGGTATCTTTGTAGAGTAACAACATTGTTCTTTACAGAATTTTCATACTTTGTTGGTGAGATGAAAAAGATTTCCAACCAAAGTTTTCAAATTAGACGTGATTCTCTATACTCGTCTTTCAGAACTGTATTCTATACCTGGTTATATTCAATTAGTGTAATCTATACATGGCCATAATTTTATTAAGTTCCCATACTTTTGTGTAGAGAAAGGAATAGATAGAAAAATGTAATATAAGAGGATAGAAAGTTAAGTCAACAAATTTATATCAGATTAATAAACACTGCCCCTGCAATTATTCCCTCTTTCTTTTGCATTAGACTTTTTTGCCCTTTCCAATAGGCTCACTCTCATTAGTATGCAACAATGCCATTATGCTTCCATCTCAAAAAGAAAAAAAAAAAGTTCACTTGATGAAATAATTCTTAACTCCATGGTAGATTTGATTGTATTTTCTGTATGACACTTTAGTACCTCCCTCTAGATTTGGTGGACTATATTTCCTGGCCTTATTGATATCATTCTTATCTGCATGACTTGTTTATCAGTTTCCTAGGACTGCCATAACAAAACACCACAAACTATGTGGCTTAAAAAAGAGAAACTTATCCTCTCAGTTCTCACATTCTCAGGCCTCTTTTACACATTTAACACAGTTGTTCACTTGGCTTCCAGGACACTCCACTGTACTGATTATTCTCCCACTTTATTCATAACTACTTCTTTCTGGCACCTTCAAGTTGTAGCACTTCAAGATTTCATTCTCAATCCTCCTCCCTATAAACTCACATGCTGAATTACTTTATTTCTTAATATTACCCACCATCATCTTGATGACAACTACCAAATTCATATCTCTAACCCAAGTCATCTCAAATTTATGATGTTATTCTTTAATTCTGACAATACATCACACCAAGTAAGATGTTAATAATAGGGGAAATGTGGGGTGGGGTATGTAAGTACTCTCTGCATTATCTTCCAAACTGTTCTGTAAATCTAAGATTATTTTAAGATGAAAAGTTTATTAAAAAGATGAAAATCTTCTTTCTGAAATCATTTAAGTAATATTTGGTTTAACAGTAGCAGTGAATTCATTTATATAGCCTTAAGGTGGTAGAGTAGGCCATCTCCATAAATATGTGCATCTATTTCTCTGGTAAATTACTGCATCCTGGAGAATATGAGCTTCTTAAAATAAAGCTATGAAATAAAAAATAAACAAAAGAAAACAAACCAAATACTCATACATATAAATAAGCATAGATTATACAATTGCAGATGGAAATAGCATTGGATTTATCCTGGATTTTAAATCATCTAAATTCTATGTCTTTCAGAAAATATAATATTCATACATATAAAATGCAAATATTTAATATAAAACTGATTACAAAGTTGAAATTGCTAAACACTGCTTTACAGAAGATTTTTCCTTGCCAGATATTCTTTGGTGAATTTTAACAATTTCAAGGTAAACAAAGGTAGAGCTTAATCTCAAAATTTTATGCCAAATAGTAAAAAATAAAGAACTAACATATTTACTTATGTGAACAAGAAAGCTTTTTCAATTATTTTTGTTTTGTGCTAGAACCTATATTTGCAGTTTTTATAGCAATTAATTCTATTTTAATTGCAGTCCACCATCTTCCTGTGCTCAGTAAGGGCCCATTTGCAGTTCTATTCTATTACATAATTGATGTTTCCTCCTCTTTGCTTTCTTTCAGTTTTAACCAAGTCTCCCTTTTGTCTCATACATTTCTCTTGACACTAAAGCTGTGTATTGTATTCTATTGGAAGCTTGTCCTAAGGATAATTGTAAAATATGTCTTTTTCCAATTATGAAAGTTGGTCTATAAATACTTTGTGGTATATTTGTTTTGAGATGTACACCTTTAACGTCCATTAATGTTGCCAATTTTAAATTGCTATATTACATACCTTTTTTCTCTAAGTGACTTCAGCTTAGTCTTGATGTAATTTTGTTTATAATCTCCAAACTTCTCCTTCTTACCTGAAGTCTTTTACAAATGCTTTGCACGTAGGCCATTTAATAAATTGTAAACCGATGTAATTCAAAACCAACTACTTTTTTATAGGTCAAATATTTTTTTTTTAGATGCCTTACTTCTCTATCCTGTAAAATACAATATTAAAGTATGGTCAACTGATAAAGAGTAATGCTGCACTAAAGAAACCTAGCTTTTAAAAATAACTTGCTTGGATTTATCAATGAAAAGGAGAACTGTGGGAATTAATAGCACTTGAGTTACGCTCTATAGGATATTAAAAAAAAAACCAACATACTTATTTTATAATTGAGAAACTAGTACTAAGCAGTACATCTACGTATTGCTCTGATTGTGAGGTAAAATATTTTTGATACATGTTCTGAATGTAGCCAATTTGCAAATGCTTCCAAAAAGTTCCTGTTCTGCATTTAATGTCATTTTCTTCAACTTTTATTTTCTAACATTCAAAAAATATCAGAATATCCAAATTGTTTACCCATTCATTACCAAGGTTTTAGAATACTGCCTACCCTTGTCCCCAATCATGCTAATTGCTTTAAGATCTAAGATGTGTGGTATTATAGAAATAGTATGGTGTTACTTATCTACAAATAAATCACTATGGGGAAGCGGCTGTGGCTCAATCAGTAGGGCTCCCGTTTACCATATGGGAGGCCCCGGGTTCGGTTCCCGGGGCCTCCTGGTGAAGGCAAGCCTGCCCACACGGCGCGGTTAGCTGACCCAGCGAGCACAAGCAGCAAGGGGGGGATAAATGAATAAATAAATAAAATCTTCAAAAAAATAAAATAAAATAAAAAATAAAAAAATAAAAATAAATAAATAAATAAATAAATAAATCACTATGATACACAGTTTTTTAAAACTGGATATTGTCATTTTTTCTATTTACTTCCCAAGGGTTACTCTTCCTACCAACCTTATCCTTTGTTGAACCTGTTTTCCCAGTTTATCACCTCCTTGAGATTTAATTATATACCTTAATCAGCTTGAAACTTATGCCCAAGTCAACCAGGTCTTTTACTATTAGACTTAATTTTTTTTTTTTTTCGCTCCGTTAACTTTCTGCCATAATCATGCTGCCAGTATAAGCATTGGCTGCTCCCAACCATTTCATTTCTTAGATCATATACCAGATATCTCAACATTACTGAGGGGAAAATTCACATTTAAGCTAAAAGGCTCCATTGCAAATCGAAGACTTATAACTTTTTCTACAAATTCAGTTTCATCAATTAATTTTTAAAACCTTATTTCTGAACAATAACTCATCTATGCCTCTTTCTGTACTTTGCAATTGTTGATTTGACTGTAATTCTCAAACTCCCAACACCACTGGATTTATTCTCATGATGCCACCTAGTCTCCTACTTCACCAAACAACAACAACAAAAATATTTTCTTCTGTTTTCTCTTCTATCTCAAAACTAATTTTTATCTTTACTTTCTTTTCCATTCAGGCTCAGGTGATATTATTTCCCACCCTTTCTCAAGGCTGAAATCTTCTGCCTTTCCATAATCTTATAAAAGTTAGTTTGCTTCTCTCTTGTACCTTCAATCTTTATCTCTTCTTCTTCTCTCCTTCCTCCTCCTTCAACATGTATAAATTTATTTTAAAAATTTGAGTGTTTTCATATTTCCTAAACTCTTTTCTATCACGCTTAGGTATCACTCCATATCTTGCCTTCCTTCCATTGCCAAGTTTACTAAAGATGATTTGTCTTCAATGGCTTCAGTTTTTAATCCCTGTCCTTATCAAAACTTACTGCAATTTGATGTTTACTGTTACTGTTCCACTATTCTTGAAAATGTTGCTGATGATTTCTAACTTACAATATCCAATGATCTTTTACCAGTCCTCACATTGCATAAACTCTATACTTGATTTTTCAATAATAATCCTTTGCTTTGGGACAAACCTCTCACTTGATCTGAGACACTAGTATGTTTGAATTACTTCCATGATTTTTTCCCTTCTCTTTCTATTCTGCTCACTTCCTTTCTTTTCTTTTCTTCTTAATTTTTGAGAACCCCAGCTCCATGTGTTAGTCTTCTCAATCTAAATTCCCCTCGCAGGAAAATTAACAAATCCTAAATTTGTGTATTTGGGCTTAATCTTTCTCCTGAATTACGGAACTGTATTTCTAATGTTAACTAAACATCCCATTTTAAAATCAAGCACATATCTCAAACCCAAAGCCAAGCAAAATCACTCCTTTTTATGCAGAAACCTTGACTTTTTTTCCTGTTTTTCTTATTTTCGTGAACATATTTAGAGTAATAATTGACTCTTCTCTCTTTCTTTCTTTTTCAATTTGATCTTTATACACATCCAATCTCATATCCAAACTCTGCTCTTATTTTTCCTCCTAGTTCAGGTCCTCCAGATCTTGTTAAAGAAAAAAAAAAAATCCAGTTCAATTATCTCTCCTTAGAAAACTTTTTTAAAGCTAGTCCTAATTTTCTTAGCTTATGGTGGCAAAAATCTAAATTTAAATGTTTTAATTGAAAATAAAATGAAATTTATTGGGCCAAGTCACTGAAAATTCAGAAGAAATTTCAACTTCAGGCAAGAGTGGATCCAGGGTTGCCAATAATATCAGCAGATATTTGTCTCTCCCATATTTCATCTCAGCCTCTTTGTAAGCTTAAATACTTGTCTCTTTCTATTTGTTCTCATGGCCATATTTAACATATATTTATCAATTTAATAATGTGATTGATATAATATTCCAATTACATAGTAGCTCCAAATAATTGGTTATCAATAAACACTTGGTTGTTCACATGCTTAATTATAGAGACCAGAGTAAAGGAAAGGGAGTGTATGGATTGGGCAGGTCTGAGACACATATACATCCTACAACAAGGCATTTACATTTTTCAACCCCATTCAATGGGAAGAAAAAAAAAACTGAAAATAAAGAAGTTCTGATATCTGTTGAAAAGAATTCATTATATAAGAAAGAAGAATGCTGGACAAGCTAAATTGCTGATATCGATTACATTTGTCAAAACACAAGACTGATGTTTGACAGTTAATCTCTTGAAGATGGCATTCAAGATCCATCATATATTTTTCCCAGCTGGCCTTTCTGCAACATTTATATCACTTCTGAGCTTCCAACAGTTCGATCCTAACCACACTGGAACTCTTGGCTCCCAAAAAATATCATGGACTTTGACAAGTCTCTGGTCTGGTCTCTGGAAATATACATATGTTCTCCATTGAATGGTAAAGCCATCTTTACCTTACCCAAAAGTCATCTTTGCTGATTTCCCCCAGCAGAGATATTTGCTCTTGCCCATATGGGAACTAGTTCCATCTATGATCAAAACATCAAAGTCTGCATACCTCACTTCCTGTTCTTCCTAGATCCTTGAAGTAAGGACCATGCATTGGATGCCTTAAACCCTGGGCCCTGGGCATAATGCTGAGAAGAGTGTACCTGGAGGAAATCCTGGTATAAAGTATGAGCTCAATAAATACTTGTTGACTCAAGTCTCTGTATTCATCTGAACCTGTGCAGGAAGTTGCTGAAATGAGCATTTTAATTTATTGATGCAAATAGGGTTAAAAAGACATCCCTGTATTTATAATTACCTAAATTTTTAGGGACAAAATGAAAAGTTTATTGCGATCTTGATATTTAGATTTCATTTCAGGAACACATTGCTGCAAAAACTCAAGGACTGTCTGTTCTATATTGTACAAATGCTTCAAAAATTTATTGCAAAATGTATTTTTCCATAAACCTTCCCTCAATTAATGATTCATAGCTCCTTGGAGTTGTTTCTCATTATGAATATTAGGCATAGATTTTGGCTATTTGGAACACAACAATTTTTCCAAACATGGAATAATTCTCTTCCATAATTTGCACAACTATGCTTTCCCCAATTTTAACTGAGACCCAAATAATCAAACAATAAAAGGCCATTAAAATTTTAGTGAAAGTACATGCAAAAATGGCATTAAAACTGTTGCAAACACCAGATCGAATCTATTTTATAAAAAATATAGTGAAATGTACTTATTCTTTCTTCATAAACCCATGTTTTATATGGTAGTGGTTCTATATGATCTTGGAAATTTATTCAATTAATGTGGGATATGAAATTTTATTATGGTACTTATGATCTCAGAAAACACTAAGAGAATAACTTGTACACCCTGTGCATCTATCCATGATTGATGTTCAGGTCAAATACAAATAAAAAGACATTTTGGCAGATGATCTCAAGGAAATATGTCTGGATTTCCAATAGATATTCTATTGTAAAAGTTATTGGAGGAAAGTGTGGGAAGGGAAGAGGATGGGGTATATGAGAATACCCTATATTATAGTCTTACCATAAAAAAAATGATGTGCTAGTTCACGATGTGCTGAAGAACAATTTAATCATCACAGTCGTTACAGTTATATATTCAAATAACTTATAGATAAGTGTGTATGGGCGGGTTAAGCATATAAAATATTATTTCACACTCACAGAAAACGTCTACTAGAAAGTAAGTTCTTTAAGGGAAGGGACCATTTCTCATCCATACAATTTCCACACGTAATCCAATACCTGATACATAAAATAGGTGGGCAGATTGTATTTCTTTTAGCAGTAGACTCAATTGTCAATATCACAGGTAGACTTTCACTGTGAATTCCATATCCTAAAAACTCAATAATTGTTAATAATGTGAAGAAATATGTGTTACTAAAATAATCTCTATTTCAATAAAGAAGAGATTAAAAGCTGAGACTGAAGGAGTGGATGCACAAAATGTACTGGGCATAGAAAACATACAATCTCACTTCATTAAATAACTGAGAGTTGATGACTAATGTTGGTTAGAACCCCCAAATGGCACTCAAAAGATGGAGAAAGTGGGATTCATTGTCTTTCCACCATTTAAAAAAAAATTTTTTTAGGGTCGGAAAGGGAGTAAAGAGTTTATTGAGAAACAAGAAAATGAGAAAAGTACATGGCCCATGCTGAGGCA
The DNA here is from genome assembly GCA_026826555.1 of Tolypeutes matacus. Lineage (NCBI taxonomy): Eukaryota > Metazoa > Chordata > Mammalia > Cingulata > Chlamyphoridae > Tolypeutes > Tolypeutes matacus. The sequence continues at coordinate 10,510,963 of JAKSZT010010858.1, read as the reverse complement.
TGAACCCTGGGCACACTGCAGGATGAGTGGCGGGGGTGGGTCCCTAGGTCAGGGCTCTTTAAAGTCTGCTGTTCTGATTGGTTGTCCCACCTGCCATTTCTCAGGGGGTTTAACTGAGGAACTCGGCCCCTGGGAGTGACTATGAGGTGAGCTCGCTCATAGCCGACTGCAAAGTAGGTAAAAGAAAGGTCCCTAGTCAGCCCCTTTCCTAGGGTCAGCCCGGCTTGGTGTTCGATCTGGGAGCCTGACCCAGATGCTCCCAAGACCTCTCAGGTTCTGGGGATGCCCAGAGACATGAAGCTTCCCCATCCATGGGATGTGGGGCCAGTGAGAAGGGCTCCTGACCACCAGGAGGCTGAATCAGGGAGCAATCCATTCAGGCAAGTCTAGCGGTGGGATACCATCCAGACTGATGGATGCCTTTCCATGATTTTTTTTTTTTTTTTCTTATTTGATATATTAACACATGATCTTACCTACTTTTTACCTGGGATTCGGTGTTAACAGTATGTAGAATTTACTTACATTTTCTACAATTTTATGTTGCACTTTTCAATAGCTAATCTCAGTTTAAAAATCCTTCTTCATTAGTGTTTCCTCTCCTCCCCAAACTGTACATCACGCACATGACCTGCAATTTATTTTTTCTACAATAACAGTTACCATTTCTTTTAGTTTCCTGAATTGCTAAAGCAAATACTATGAGATGGGTCAGGTTTAAACAGTGGGAATTGATTAGCTTAGTTTTGAGACTAAAAGAAAGTCCAAATTAAGGCATTATCAAGGTGATGCTTTACCCAGCGTATTTATGAAGCAGATAGAATTTACCAATAATCCATTTTAAAGATTTACAGCAATATCTCATGTTTGCATAACATTTTAGTTATTTACAAGGATTTTTCACCTATATTATCTTATTTAACCCTTACAAGAGCCCTGTGCATAATAAGAGATATCAACCTTTCATTCTTTCAGCCCCTGAAGTGAGATACAGTCTGGGCCTCAATTTTCACCAATTTCCCCAGGTAATTATGATCCACATCAAAGTTGAAGAACCATTGAATTAGTCATTCCAATTAAAATGTAATTTAAAAAATCTCCCATACATCAATTTCAGATGAAAAACTTCTGTCCTAAAAACTTAAATATCTGCAAATCAAACTCAGTATGGATCATTATGGAAACCTATTCCATTTTAACCCATTCTCTCTTTCCTTATATTATATACATTATTTTTCATTTTATATTTTCATAGTTTAAATAGTAAGTGTAAAAAAAAACATAAAACACCTTTTAATTGTTTGAGAAACCCAGGTTAATTGAATTAAATTAATCTTCATAAAACCTACAATTTATGGGCAAGGTAACCTACTCCTTTCTAACTTTATCCAGTCGCCACATATTGAGTGTAGAAATGTGAAGATTGTATTTTAATAGCTTACATTTCTTACACTAGATGCACAGGCTTCCTAAAACCAAGGAATGTAAGATATCAATCTCTTTATACCTCTTTATACCTCTAGTTTCCCTGACTGAACTCTTCTCCGCCTAGATCATTTCATAGCTGACTTCTCACTGATTCAGGCCTCAGCTCAATAGTCACCTTTCACAGAGGCCATCCCTTTTTGCCCATTCTCAAGCAGTTCCCCCAAGTCTTAATTCATTCAGACACATTGTCCTGATTGATCAACTTAAGAACATTTACTACTATCTAAAATATCCTCTTTTTTATTAATATTTGTCAAAATCTTATCTCAAGATTGTTTGCTCTCAAACATTTAGATTAATTCCCCACATGTAATATACATTTACTAAATATTTGTTAAAAGAATGGACAAATAAAAGGATAAATGACTGAATAAATTAATGAGTGAATATTTCTTTTACTAGGAGTCATATTTCAATAATGAATACAAATTTCCACAATATGGTTCATATCTTCTGAAATATAGTCTTTTAAGTACATTAGGCAGTTACTCTCATGTATAGGGAACTGTTCTACCTCATTCATAAGAGTATTTTTATAAAATAAAAGTATACTACAAAGCATTAAATAGAAAATAATTGATAAGTTAATTGAGTTTATTGATTCAATCTATGAAAAAGAGAGAAGGTTCTGAAGAACTGACTCGACTCCCTTTCACTCTTTAAACTTTAGCACAAATCTAAAAATTAGGAGATCTGCATTCTAATTATACTTATAACCTGAACAATATTTATGGTTTCAGTTTGTATAAGATTAAAGGTATGGATGATGTAATCCTAAAGTTCCATTTGTGAATGTCTATGGGTAAAATGGACTTCTGGAAGCAAAGATAGCTTTGGAATTCCCAAGTGATTAGAAAGATAAATGTACATTGGCTAGTGAATTCAAACATTACTCAGAATATTTATTTTAAAGACTTACAGCAATATCTCATGTTCACATAACATTATAGTTATTCACAAGGATTTTCACCTGTATTATCTTTTTTGGCCCTTACAACATCCCTGTGTATAATGAGTTATATCAACTTTCCATTCTTCCCAATGCCTAGGAAGATAAGTGATGTTTAGAGAAGTTACATGATTCATTTGAGTGCACACAGGTGGTGGTCATTGACCATTTTTGACTGAGTCAATATCCTAACTGACAACATCAGTGCCATTTCCCTCTTTATGCTACATCTATCTGCAGCCCAGTTCTGCCTTTTCTGCTCCCATCTGTTAGGCTTTCTTCATTTATTTTTATTAGAGCAATCACAGGTTTACAGAAAAATCATGGGGAAAGTAGGGTTTCCATAGGTCCCCCACAGTTTTCCATATTATTAAAATTTTGCATTAGTGTGGTACCTTTGTTACAACTGTTGAAACAATAATATTATTATACTATTAACTATAGTCCATAGTTTACATTATGGTTCACTGTTATATTGCACAGTCCTATTTTTTTTATTTATTATAGGAACATATATACAATGCAAAATTTCCTGTTTTTACCACCTTCAATTTCATTCACAATGTTGTGCTACCATAACCACCATCCATTACTACAACTTGTCTATCATTCCAAACAGAAAACCTTTACCCATTAAGCATTAACAACCCATTCCCACCACTTCACAATCCCTGTGAATCTGTATTCTAGTTTCTGACTCTATGAGTTTTTCATATTCTAATTATTTAATATGTGAGATCACATAATAGTTGTCCTTTTGTGTCTGGCTTATTTCACTCAACCTGATGTCTTCAAGGTTCATCAATGTTTTAGCATGTATAAGTCCAGTATACTATTCCATTATACGTATATGTTGGATTTTGTTTGTTTCTAAACCTGGATGTTAAAATTCAGATTCTGCTTTTTGAGATCACTCTCACTAGATGCTGACCCACATATCCAATAGTCTCTTGGATATTTCCAGTCAGAGATCCTACAGGTACATATGGTTCCAGATTTCCAAACATGTCACTCCTAAATCAGTTCTTCAAATATGTCCCCTGACAAAGTGAATGACACCATTCAGTGTCCAGTTGCTGAACTGAAAAATTGAAAGTCATCCATTATACCATTTAACCAATCTGACATAGAAGAGACAATGCAGAGCTGGTGAAAATATTTGGAAAATAACAAAGTTGGTGGTAATGACCACCAAAGCAAGTATTTGAGAAAGGCAGAAAACAAAACAACAAGGAAGGATAGTAAGTACACTTCTGGTCCTATTTAAAAACTTCTTTTTTGAGAGTTTCCAATCTGGGTAAATTTAAATTCACTGAGTTTATGGCTAGGCCAGATACGATGCCCTTTTGCATTCCCCAATGGATTCTCACGGTGGATTTTGATAAAACGCAGTAGTGTGAGTGTGTGTGTGTCCTCTCTTTTTACTTTCATCCTTTACATAAATTTATATTTGAGTGGATTAATATGAACATTCATATTTTCTTGATATAATTTAGAAAACACAATCCATAATATCCAGAATCTATATCTACTTCAAGCACTTGGAATTTCAAATATTTTAATTCCTATTAATACAGAGACAATTATATATATAATGGTTTCATAAAGTCTTACATTTTATAAAATGAAATGTGTGAAACTGTTAGCACATGAAATATGACATACTTACATTTAACATTGAAAAAATGAAGCTATTATCAGAGTAGAAATGACCTTTGAAGAATTTTTATTGTTTACTTATATTGTGACAAGAACTGGGCTGGGCAGCTGTTGCTAAGTGTTATATTTATATTCACACAGTGAGCATATTCAGACTAAAACTAATATAAAAAAGAAATCACAAATCTGAGATAAGGAAGGCTTATTCGTTTTGGAGATTCTGAAATGGTAGTATACAGAACTAATATAAAAGTAGTAAATGAAGAAGCAATATTAAAGTTTCAATGTAATAAACTAGGAAATATTAAATGAGAAATGTTATTTTTAGGCATGCCAAGAAATTGAGCTAATCACACACCAATTTGCCTTCACTAACCAAAATTTTTTAACTCTGTCTTTGGGGAATTTTTTCCCATCTGGAATATTTTTACAAGCCAACTATAAGTAAGTCATTTTGCTAGATACTTTAGTTACATATGTGATCATATTTAATCCTCACATCTCCCACAGGGTAATTTTCCATTTTTCAGAGACTCTAGTAACTTTCTCAGAATCACAGTTATTAAGGCACAGAGATGAAATTCAAATGCAGGTTTACCTCACTCGGGAGTAAAATAATTTCACCTTTGAGATGAGACAACAAGACAAATTACCCTAAGGATTAATTCCCTCTTCATTATTTGAAGTTTTCTCAAAAAAAAATGTGTATATATTTGTGGCAATCATGTACCAGTTGGACAAGTAGGACTCATGACACATTCAAAGGGAGAATACTATAATGAAAATCAACCATTAATTTAAGTCAAAGCACTTATATTCCTTTTAATATGAGCATTTGAATATTAACATTTGGATGAAATAGTCATTTTAAATAATTCCTAATTATTTCTAATTAATGGTGAATTCATAGTTTACTAATGGTATATCAAAATAATTAACTGTCAGAAAAGAGAAAAGCTTGTGTAATTCTGTAAGAGGGCAAAACTTCCCTCATCTATGACCTGCTTTAATTATGTTGATTCAATAAACGTCAGACAATCCCATTCAACCAAGAATTTATGTCTCTTATAGCTATTGAGATAATAGACACAGCTTTCAGCTTAATCTTGCTATTCTTGCTATTCTACTGAGATTATCTATGCTGTGTCAGAATCACATAACAATTAGTGGAAAGTAGTATTACCTTATAAATAATTAAAATTAGTACTGAACAAAAAGAATGCAAGTAACTGCAAAATGAATCTTGCTTCTTGTTTCATCACTTGCTCCAAACTCAAGGTCAACTTGTCAGATAGTCATTGCCTTAATGAAATAATGAAGACTTGCATGGAACGAAACCATAAAATTCATGCAGAAGATTCAAGAAAAGAGCTGAGTAAGGGAACACCATGAATAAAATGATCAAATAGGAATTTACCAGAATACATTTTTTTCCAAAATATATTTTTCTGTGTGAGATGACAGGTAATAGATCCTCACATCAATAGCTGTGCATTGCAATTACTACTAGCTGAAAGCACTTGTCACTCATGATACACTACATCATATCTGGCATTTCATAAAGCCAGATCCTTTGGGATTACAAAAAAAATAATACCCTCATTAACAGAGTGATAAGTATTTGAATGCTGTGCCAACATTTAACTCATGTCTGCCAATCGAAAAGGGAAAATGTTCTTTATTGATTGGAGAAAGGATCTTGTTTGAAGATAATTGACTCTGACTCTTTCATTGACATAATACCTCCTCCGGAAGAAACAGATGCTCAACTTAGAAAACAAAGGTTAGATGTGAAAGGCTGATCACTTTCTCCTTACTCAAGCATAACTCCTATTGACTTGAGTGAAAATTCTGTCTGCCAGTGAATCAAATAATTATAGATCATCTAGACAACTTTAGCTCCAGAAAAATTTCTTCATATAAGAATCTTATACAGAAGCAGGACATAAGAATCATTGGGAGTCAGAGACCCTGCATAGAAAAAGGCAGACATGTGCTGGGAAAACAAACAAACAAACAAAAAAAACTATTTCTTTAATTACATGAAAAAAAATATCTACTGCACTAAAATATTCACTGCTAAGATGTTGGTAAGTATGAGGTGTTCAGTTTTGGAAGTATTAAGCTTGAGATAACAATGAAACATCCAGGTAAAAAATGCTCAATAGGCAATAGAATAAAAAAGGCTGGAACTCTATGTTGAGGTGGACACACACACACACAAACACACACACACACACAGCTAGAGAAGAGAAGGAGCCTTAGGAAAGAGCTCCATCACGGCAAGGTTAAATGTCGGAAATAGCCAAATGTATCATGAATGAGAAGTGGGGCAGTGGGAAGTGGGGCAAAAGAAAATCCAGTGACTGTGATGACACAGAAACCCAGGGAAGAAATGCTGCAAAGGACAAGGAAGAAATCTACTGATTTTAAATGCTGCTGAGGGTCACATATCTTTATCTAAGGACCGACCATGAGGCTTTACAATGTGACCTTTAAAAGAACAAGTTTGAAGTGATACATATGAACAATTGTAGATATTAGTGCAGACAGCACTCTTAAGGATTTGCTACCCAAAAAAGTGAGAAATGAACTGACTGATGGAAGAGGAAGATGGTGTCAAGGACGAGAATATATGTAATGGGAATGGTAACAGTAGAGTGGTAATATTGGTGAGGCAGGAGTGAGAGGAAATGTGCTAAAATGGTATCTCTGAGTGGGAACCCAGACAATTCATCATGATAGTGGAATGGAAGGTCAAATACACGGGTCAGTTCCTTGAATTAAGGAGGTCCAAGTGGATGGATGGGGATGATAGCACATCTCTAGCAGTGTTACTGCAAGGATGAGAGATGATGATTATAAGTTACTGATAGGTCATAAGTTTTTGATAAATATCAGCTATTTGCATTATGATCTTTATTTATAATCTCACCGCAGCCTTGCCATCCAATGTGATCCAGGCGCTCTCAACCACTGGTTCTTTCTTACACAGAGAATGTATTCTCTTGCCTTGCTGATGTCAACAGAAAGACGGGCAAAAGTTTTCTTCCCTCTTGCATCCATGGGAATCCTTGTTAATATATAAATTCTGTTTTTGTATTCTTACAGAACACTTTTCTGTTGTGGCACTTATAACATATCCTGAAGTCTCTGACCCAGTTGTTTGCCTTCCCTGCTAGACTCTCAGAATAAATATTATGTCTTATGTATCCTTAGCCCAGTGCCCAGAATAAAAATGTTCAATGAATGCCTGCAGAATTGTACATGTACAGAAATAAATGTATATATAGTCATATCAATATAGTGGAGAAGAATACTGAATTTTCAGCAGCTGAAGTCTAAATTCCTTTTAGAAAGAGAATGGTCTTTGCCTAAGAAAATGCTTTGATAGTTATTTTTGGATGTAACATGCTATATTGAGGCTTGGAAAGAAAAAAAGAAAAAAAAATAGCTAGTCAGCTCTACATAAGAAATACATAGGGAATATCCAAAACCTTCAGTAAAGTGTGCCAACTCTTCAAAGCCATGTTTTAGTGTTTTCAGTTGTTGCTTGTTCTTTTCTTGTTTTGTGTAAATTAAAGAAACCTAAATTCTATATGTGATAAGAAGAGGTATAGTGAGTGCAGGAGGGTAAGATAATCTATACATCAAACTAGTGTATTAGTACAAGAAACTTGGAAAGAGAATGGACGAGAAAACCTGTGCGCTTGACCGATCCTATGTGCAATAGAAATTGCCTCACTGTGGACTAATCTCATTTCCTCTTCTTTCTGGGCAAATTGCTAAACTAAAACTCCCAATGACACCTTGTAACTTTGTTCACATAACTAAATTCTATCCAAAATAATGTGAAATCCTAGGCCCATACTGGTTAATGTAAACTAAGGAGTGCTCCTTTTTTGCTCTTCCCTTTCATTGGCTTGAAACAGACAAGCACAGAAAAGTTGGAAAACAAGTGAAAAGATCAAAGAACTATAAGATGGAAGGAGACTAGGTTCTTACATCATATCCTTGAACATATCCTCCCACCAACTGGAACACCCATTTTAGACTTTAAGTAAGCAAGCAAGAAAATTTTCCATCTGAGATATTACACATTTAGTCTTTAAGAAGTTTAGCAGATCTGGAAGATTTTAAGTGTTAAAACATTAGAAAAATGTCAATTAAAAAACAAAAACAAAACATATACAGTAAAAATGTTTCACATCATTTGGAAGAAGAATACATTTTTTATACTATTCTACAGTTAAAGTATATCATTTCTGAAGAGAGCTTCTTTTAAACATTGTGAAACCTCAAGAATCTGATACTTGTTCATTTAAGTAAAGAGTATGAAGTCTCCTATTTATTGATGTCAGTCTAGATTTTAAGTCTTTCTCATCTTTATAATTACAATCAACTCATTCATGGAACATTGGATTCAAAATCTTCAATTTTAATGTCTTATTTTAGACTTCATTGTAGTTTCTCACATAGAGAAACTCTGCTCTGCTGGTATATCAAGGATGCTTTCATTAAGCTTGGTTCATAATCAGATCCAATTGTCTTTCAATATGAAGAGAAGAAAAATAATATGCATTTTTGCTCACTTACAATAGTTCATGTAAAGTAATTCTATATAAATGATATCATATGAATATTTGAGATATGAGAGTATATAATAACAATTAATGGAGCCATTAATGGCCCAAGGTGAAAAAGAATTCAAATTTAATATTATGACTCCATGACCAAGTTTTTTACTCTAAGATCTGGTCTCTATCAGCATGTCAATATCTTCAACTACCATATTTTGCACATTCTTTCTGGGAAATTTCACTCCTCTACTTACTTCATATGCTATATTCTAGTAATGTGAAAATCCGTATTTTTATACTAGACACTTAATGCATGTTTCAGCTCCATATTTCTAACTACCAACTAGATATTGTTATGTAAAGGCTATTATGTCACCACAAACTAGGTCTGTCCTAAAGCTGAACTCATTTTATATACATTCAAAATTTCTACTCCTTCAACACCTTTAATCCATTGCAACACACCATTCACCTTTTCAACTAAGCCAAGCACTTGAACAATCACTTTTACCTCATTCATGTAATTTGCTTCCCACATTAAATAAGTAAGTTTTGTCCATTCAGATTCATACAGCCTTCTTGGTTTCACCCCCTGAACTTGATTTGTGTCCATCTAAGTCCTATCAGGAAACAGAAGTTTCACTCAATCTAAGAGATTTTTTTTTTTAAGTTTAACAAAGATGCTATTTGTAGGATAGAGTTTAGGGAAATCAAGCAGGGATAACAAAGTGCCTGTGGCCTATCAATATTGGAGCAGCCCTTACTACTCCTTCATCTGTGGGGACCAGCAAAGAGCAACTACCAGTAACTAGAGAGACTGTTTCTATGCAGAGGGTTGTATGACCATGGATGTTGTCTTTGGAAAAGAAATGACCCAGGAGGGATAAGGCCGAGGAAATACTTACACTCAGATAACTCCTTGCTTATTATCCAATCTCCTGCCACAATCTCCCATTCACCAAACCCAGAACCCAATTGAAAAATCAAACGGCAATAGAGTACAATCCACTTAGCTCTGCCTTACAGGGCAAAGAGCAGGACACAGAATTGTGAAGGACTGATCTGGAGGGGCATAAGGAAGATATGCCTTGGTTTGGGTTCTCATCCTCTCTTCTCCTAACATCTGACCTAGTTTCTAACTTAACATTCCAATTTAAGTACATTTATTCTTTTAATATAAGAAATCTGATCATTCCTATAAATGACATTAAATTCTCGATGAGATCCTTGCATCTTCAGAGATAAATACAAAATATTTACTAATGTAAAAAACTCTTTTAAATCTAATCCCTACTTATTTGTCATGTCCTGTACTCTATAGTCTAAAGCCACACTATTTTAAATAACCATGTATTTAGAGAACCTCTTTAATACCCTGTCTGGTGAGCTCCCTTTCTTCCTTCAATTCCTTTCTGAAAATTAATTCCTCTGAGGAATATCCATTAGATTTCAGCAAAAATTAAATTGACACTCATTATTTACACATCTCTAACTCTTTATGCAAAAAACACTTGTCTTACTCTAGTGTAAATATAGTATGAATATCTGTGACAACCATATATTGTAGTCCTTAAATTTAAGAACACTGTATGCTAATCTTTATGTAGGTATCTTGTATTTGGTACATAAAATATGCCAGAAATATGCAGGCTGACTGAAACTAAGAAAATAAAGACTTTGTGGCAATCATCAATGAAACTCTATCTTTCTAAATATATTTATTTTCTCTTATAAATCCATATGTTCTGCATCTTCCTTATTTTTCCTTTATCATAGAATTAGGTCCAGTTAGAGGTGGATGTGAATGTAAATATCACCTGATTGGACCATCTCATTTTATACTGTGAATAAGAATTGAAGTTACATGTTAAATATGATGCATTATTAGCCATTTTTATCAGGAGTATAACTCAATATTTCTGACTGTTTTTTGTGGTCTCACTACACCTTATCATCATCTGATTTGCCCTCCCTTTTTGCCTTTCTCCTATGCTTGTGTGCAAGATAATACAATGCAACTCAAAATATCTATAGATTTTTTGGAAGCACTCGAGACATAACATTTTCTTCTGAAATATGACATAATCTGTAAAAAGATTTAAGGGGATTAGGCAACCAAAATTAATCACCAGTTTAAGGCAGAGAAATAAATTCAAATAAATGAAATCAGAAAAAGTCTACAGATAATAAAGATGCAGTATGGCAGGATGTGATTGTTTCCTTATTCAATTTATCACTAGCTTCTTCCAAAACATTCATATTCTTGCAGGTGTAGGTGAGGTAAAGGAGAGGTGAATGCTAACCATCTTAATGTGATGGCCTCCATAAAATCTACCTGTCACATCTCATCTAGGAGTTAATTTTCCATTTGAATTATGAACCTCTCTAAATAGGAGACAGATATGGAAAGCATCTGACTTCTATCACTCTTGACCATTGCAGACAGAGACGTGATGCCTTCAAACAAAACATCAGTTTTGGTTAAGTTTCAAATAGAATCATCAGAAAAAGGGATTAAAATAAAAATAATAAGCATAGTGAATATAAACATTGATATTGACTCATATATCTTTAATCGTATGATGTGTATGCAAATATATGTAAATATTATTTTTTAAGTGACTATAACCCTGTGAAACCACATAGCAAGGATCTTCTGCTGGTTTTCATAGCTAAGTTGAAAGACAAAATCCTCAAGTGCCCTAACCACATTGTGATGATTTGTTAAGCACAAATCTCTTTTAGTACATAGTATATAAACCAGTGTTTTAACCTAACTATTTGAAAATATTCGGTATAGATTTGCAATTGCCAAAACATCTGTACATGTTCTTTCCATAGTGTTATGTATGTATGTATGCATGCCTTGACTTGTTCCAAAAGGGAATAAATGTGACCAAAATACATACACGACAAAGTGAAAAATAACTTGGCAAGGATGAGTGTGAATGAAATGCTGAGCAATATAGAGAGACCACTGCTTGGATTAAGGTTAGAGGAAGATTTTTGTCTAGAACATCTTCTTTTAATTCACTGGTATCATGTGTAGGTTTCACTTATTTGGGCATAAATATATTCCAAGAATGATAGAATATAACTGGAATATAGTTTATAACTTTTTTAAAAAACTTGTTTTATATTTTATATTTTAACTACATAAGTAATACAGTTCTTGATTTGAAAAACTCAAAACCATGGCTATTTAAATTGAGAACCTGACTCCTTTATCTTGCTGTTCACTTGTTTTGCTGTGTACAGAATCCTCATTTTTCATTGGACAGGAGCCGATACAGATTCTAGCAGTAGAAGCAGACCAGGTTCCACTGATTTATTTGTCATTCATTGCATGGCCATGGTAGATCAGGCTCTTTCCTGGGCTTCTTGTAAAATGATGGTGAAGAAAAACAGATCCGTGCCCTTTCCTCAGAGAACTGACCATTCAGTAGGAGAAGCAGATGCACGTCATTCAAATGCACAAACAACTCTATAATTGCATGATCTGGGTAAATGCCATGCAGCAGAAATGCAAGATATTATTAAAGTATAAAGCTGGGGAGCCTGACCTTTCCTGAGGAATTGCGAAAGATTTCCCTCTTTGGAGTTATTTTGAGCTGAGCCATCATGGATGAGCAGAGTTGAGAAAACAGTGGGAGAAGGAACTGTGCAAACATTACTTGAAGGGAGGAAAAACAGCATTGCCAAGATCTGGAGTTGGAAAGAGCTTAGATCATTTAGAAAATCTAAAGAATTTCAGAATCTTTTAAATGTGAGGTAGAGTGCTATGAAGAGGAGTCAGCAGAGATGTTGGAAAGCACCTAATCACGCAGGAGGAGACAGGGTCGCCGGCGTTTTTGGTGTTTGCAACACCCTTCTTGACCAATCTGTTGCAGGGATTCGATTAAATGTAAAACCAAGACTCCGACCGTGTGCAATAAAAAGAATCCCATGACTCTCTGGTTGTGTTTACTTTATTTGGTTGGATACTTACCTCAACATTTTCAGTGTGCCTCAAATTAGTAATCTCATGCATTTACTCTTTATCATAATTACTCGCTGGACAAAATATAACTTTTGCTTTACTGTTGTAATTCTCCGGAGTGGTACCAAATTGTTTCTATATCTTCCTTAATGAAATAACGACTCATCGTGCACAAAACCAAGAAGTAAAATCATTGAATTTGGAAAATGGGAAAAGAAAGTTTCTGTGATCACTGTCTAACAACCTGTATCCCTTTTAAAATTTATAGCAGGAAGAAAGAGCCAACAAACAAAAGAAAAAAAAACAAAACAAAAGATAAACTAACAAAACAGCAAAATAAAACACCCCCCCCACACACACAAAAACATTCGCCACAATTAGAAGTAACGATTATACTCAGCTCCTTACTCTAAAAATTTGCAAATGAAAATAAATGATTAAGTATGTATCCTGCCTTTCCAGTGCAAACTCCATTTTAAATTACTCAAATAGCCCTACTGATTAGGAAGAGCTCTATCATGGCAGGTAGTAAATTTATACTGAAAAGCAGGGCTGGAAATGCATGGTATAAAAGTGTAATCCCCATGCATTACTTGTTTTTTGAGACAAAAGTATTTGCAGAAGACTGATCTGACTGTTACTGCCTTAAAACAATGATAAATCTTGGCAACACTGTGGTTGGGAAGGCCAGAGGCAAGATGCCTTGTGATTTGAAACCCATCTGCATTAAGCACCATCACTTGTGAAGTATAATTGTCAAAAATAGTTAAGCTGAAATGAATCAAACATTCAGATCTACCTTCTACAAATCAGCTGGACTGGTCTTTTCAACAAGTCAATGTCATGGATTAAAAGGAGGGAGAATTAAGAGCCATAGCAACAAAAGGTATTCTGTGATCCTTGATTGTGTCTTGTGTGGAACAAAGCAGCTATAAAAGATATTTGGGAAGGAAATATGGGATAAATGAATTCAGACTATGAATTAGATTGCATTAGTTAGTTCTTCTTAATTATGTAAGAGTTCAAATGTAATTTTAAATGTAGGAAACCATCCTTACCTTTTAGAGATGCATACCACAGTATTTGAGGTTAAAGGTCTAGATTTCTGTGAATGTATTTAAAATTATTTAGGAAAAATAGATGAAGCATATCTAGCAAACAGTTTGCAATAATTAAATTTATATATATATATATATATATATATATATATATATATATATATATATGTTCATTTCTTATATTTACTCTATACTTTTCTGTATGTTTAAGGGTTTTTTTTTCCCAAAAATTAAAAAAGGAAATGTCAAAGAACACTGTCAATATTTAATTACCTTTGTTGGTATGATGGGGTTGGGAGAGCAAAGAGGAGAGGAGAAGAAATGGGAGGTGAGGGGAGGGGAATCCAAAGGTTTAAGAAATATATCCTATAGCTTTATAAGACTTTTCCTTATTTATGAGAGTTTGGCCCTAAAATTAAGTACCCTACATTTGAGATCTGTCCATTATCATATTTCTGCTTTGTGCCTTTGGTTTGACCCATTACCCAATTCCAGTATATCTCAGCGCTAGATGTTATTTTCAGAAATTAGAGATTTAGTTCCTTAATCTATTATTGACCAAAATTTCCATGAATTCCTGCAAATCAAGTCTTGGCTTGTTTACATCTGTCTGAACATAAAAAATAAATTTTTCATGCAATGAAAACAACAAAGAGAAGTAGATTATCTCAACCAGTTATATAGGATACCCTGCACACTCAGTACTTATCTGTGTTTTCTAAAGCAGAGCCTTCTGCTGCCTGACAATATGTTTTACAATGACAGGAAATCTCCCCACTGTTCATCATAAATTGTCTAAAATAGAGTCTTAGGTTTATAAAAATAATTAACTTTAAAAACTCATATTCATTTATAAGCAATTAATATGTTATTGATACTATGCTGAATGGCTTAAATAAAGTATACCCATTTCACAAATAGACTGAGAATCAGAAGTAATCTAACTTGCTCAAGGCCTATTTGCTAAACATTTTCTGAACTGGGTTTTTATTTTGGCTTTCTCTGCCTCCAAAATCAATGTACTTTTCTCTACATCACAGATTCTAAGTTGCAGAAACTTAGTTTGCAGAAGTCAAAATTACATATCTTTTCTGATTAAAACCATGATTGCAATATGAATTCCAGGGTAAAGGTGAATTCTCTATGTTATAGAGTATTCCAGCATTTTTTGTTTTTGTTTTCTGTTATAGCTGCAAAGTGAGAATGGTGAACTCATCAGGCTATTGTCAGTATATATAAGTTTTCTTCCAGAAGTCCTGGCTCATGACCAGGGATCATTTATGGTCACCATTATGAGGCTCCATAGCAGCTTCAGTAAAAGATTTGCCTGCAATGGTAACAATTGTAACCTTAGTACTCAGTTTATACTTGGGAGCGCTAGGAAACTTCTGCCACTAACAGGGCATCATTTAGAAGTCTCTTGTTGCACCAGGCCTGAACTTTGAATTTTGTACTGATATTAATTGGCAGCAGGACTCAGCACTAAGCACTTTGCTGTCTGAATAAATCACCACAAGAACCGAGAAAATGTCACAACAGGAATATGTAAGTCAGGGGTCAGTAAGGGAGGGGAACTACTCACTTCCGTAGATTATTAAAAGCCATGTTTTAAAATGTCGTGGACATGAATTTCTAAAGCCCTTCTCAATCTCTATTTCTTTTACCTATTTGTGTGAGCAAGATCTCTAATGGTAGACTCATAAGATTCATTTACATTAGTGAGGGTTTTTTTGTTTTGTTTTTTTGTTTTTGTTTTAGTCTCCATGTCTTGCATGTACTATGCTGAATTCCAGGAGAAGTAGCACCCTATATGTTACATTATGAACATTATTAGAAAACACAACAAAAATTGTTTAAAGCAGAGGAACAGTTCTGTAGACCTCATCTGAGTAAACTGCCAGGACCACACAGCAAGTTCTCTTACTCTGATCCAAGTGAACACTGGCTCCTGCTGATTTTATATTAAACACTGGCTAGAATCCTGACTACATGGGGAGCTAGTTTTTCAATTTAACTTTTATGATTTTTCATCTGAATCCCGAACACATATTTCTGGTTATCAATTTTGTACCTCACATTAACCAGGATTTTTACAATTCCATTTTTCCTGTATTTTTAATCTTTTTCCCAGTGTGTCACTTCTTTATGACAATAACACATATGTTCTTCAACTCATGTGACTTAATAAAACCAAAATCTCAACGCCTTTTCTCTACTTCTTACCAATACCTGGGCTTCAAGTCTCCCATGAAGTAATTCCTCCTTTGATACATTGAGCCCCTCTAAAATATAAATCCTATTTTCTGAACAAAACAATTTCTCCCCTGTTTTCTAGTGATCTCCTTCTCTCTAACGCTCTATTGAAAGTATTCAGGTGTGCTTTATCAACATTGTAAATTGACCCCTGTTTACCTCATGGCATGCACCATAAATAGCAAAGCACTTTCATATTCTACTGAGAATATTAGAGTGGACTAAGCATATTTGTTTTGTTCAATTGTTTACACTTACAATTGAAATAAAATCCTTTCAATATATTCAGGTTTTCTTCAGGGTTGATATTTAATGAAATAATATCACCTTTAGGTAGAGAAAAGCAAGAAAATTACTCTCTCACCCAAGATGACCTTTTCAAATTCTTTAAAGATTTTGGTCAATTAAATATAAAGCAGTTTTGTTTTTGTTGCTGCTGTTTTTTTTTTTTAATCATATTTAAGTTCAAAGAAATGAAACAAAATTAGATTGTCAGAATGCAAGTCAAGAATTAGAGTATTTTTTTTTTCATTTTATTTTTATGGACTAGATACTCTGAATGGCCATTCCACATGGTATTACATCTTAGATACTGAAATATAAGATACAGCTATTTAAATGTGTTGCTGATTTATTAAAGAGGAAGACTTGTGATAAAAAAAAAATGATAAGTGAAAACTAAAGAATGGTAAAAATGTAATTAACTAGGAAGATATAACAGTTCTAAACTTATATACATTTAATAATATAACATAAAAATATAGATGAAGCACAAACACAACCACAATAATAGAATTATATTATATGGGTAGATTTTAACAAACTCTTTTGATAAAAGACTGAGCAAAAGGACAAAAAGAAAGATCAACAGAGACAGAAAATTGAAATATCAAAAATAACAATTTGATATACTACTAGAATGTAGAATATCATATTCCTTCTAGACTGGAGTGCAATATACTATATATTTCCCATGGATCACATATAGAATTTACAGTAAAAGATCAAACAGTAGATAATGTGTTTTATAGAATTGGTGTCACATAGATCACATGCTTTAACAATAATGCACTTAATATAGAAAAACATTGTTTATTGGACAAAGGAAACCTCTAAATAACTCATGAAAAAAAAATGAAGATATTTTAATGGATACTCTAAAGTATTTAAAGCTGATATTGATAAATCTACAAAATTTGGGGATGTAACAAATGCAATACATTCATTTTCTACTGCTGCTATATCAAGTTACTGCAAATTTAGTAGCTTTAACAATACACTTTGATTTTCTTACACTTAGGGAGGTGAGATCTAATATGGATGCCATGGATATGTTCTTTCTGAAGGCTCTGTTTCCTTATCTTATCCAGCCTCCAGAAGCCACCTGTATTTTTTGGCTCCCCCTACCTCAGTCCTGAAGCATAGAATCTTCAAATCTCTCTCTGTTTCTGTCCTCCACATATAAACACACTTAAGGTTACATTAGATCAGCCTAGACAAATCGGACAACTCTTCCTCCTTAAACCCTTAAGGTAGTCATATCTGTAAAGTCCCCTCACCATGTAAGGTAACATATATTCAGTGGTATCAAGGAATCAGAGGTGGACATCTTAAGGGTGCCATTATCTTGCCTAACCCAAGTTGTATTCAAGGGAACATTACACCTTTAAATGCCTACATTGAAGAAAGGCTCAAATGTAGTGAACTGAACATGCAACATAAGAAATATGAGAAAGAAGCTCAGAATGGAGATTCTACTATACTATAATATTCAGATGGAATATTAGTAAAAAAAGAGAAAGAAAAAAAACTAATAACAGAGAAAACCAGCACACAAGGCTTAACAACGACAGACACTTATTTCAATATATTTACTAAAATTGGGGGGAGAATTAATCACAATACAAAGAGAATGTGTGCAAGGACAACATAAAGAATCAACAAAGGGACGTATTACATTTGCTGCACTAAATGTCAAAGAACTTTATAACATTAAATTTGAAAATTTAGAAGCTATGAATATATTCCTTAAAAGATAAACCTTACCAAAATTGAAGATTAATTAGAAATCAATTAATTAATGAACCAGTAGCTCATAAATAAACTTAATAAATACTTAAGCTACATTCCCCAAAATGGGCTCCAACTCCATGTTTTTTCTACATGATTTTATGAGAAATTCAAAAATTAAATAATTTCAATTACACACAGCACTTATTTGTAAAATAAAATGTGGTTTCTCTCCTAGGCACTGATTATGTTAGGCTAATAAATAAAAATAGAAACTTGCTTTTCAAGAAAGTAAAATCACAGGCCTATCTCAGTCAAGAATATATTTCTTAGCATTTTCGTATGTATTATCAAACCTTATCTGGAAGTGTATTTAAAATAAGATATCATTACAAAGTCAATTATAGCTCTAGGAATTCTAGGTTATTTATTAATGTAAGAGTCTTGAGGAATGAGTGAAAAGAGTGAGAAAATCATTAAATAAAGTTAGAAAAATATCAGGGACCATATCCATGGAAACAAGCAATTAATAGAAAATGTTTCTGAGGAGGTCTAGATGTGGAACTTATAAGACAAATATTTAAAATTTGCTATTGCAAATGCATTAAAAATCATACATAAAGAGTTAATGGAAAGTAAATTAATAATACCCCTTTAAATAGAGGATATAAATAAAAAAGATAAAAAATGTATACAAAATAATCAAATAGAAATTTTATAGTTGAAAAGTACAATAGCTGAAAAGAAAATCCAGTGAAGATGCTCAAAAACAGATTTGACATGGCAGAAGAAAAAATTTATTAAACTTGAAGATAGGTCAACTAAGATTATCAAGTCTAATTAATGTAAAGGAAATAGAATGAATATGATGAATAGAACCTCAGATATCTGTAGGACCACAAGTAACAAAAGAAAAAAAATAGATAATTTCATCTTTATCAAAATTTAAAATTTTGCGCTTCTAAGGACAACATCAAGGAAGAGAAAATTCCACACAAATAATGGGAGAAAATATTTGCACATTATATAATTATAAAGAGCTCTTATCCAGCATATATAAAGAATATTTACAACTCAACAAACAGACCAATAGCTCAGTTTAAAGAATGGCAAAGAAATTGAATAGGCATTTTTCCAAAGAAGAAATACAAATGGTCAATCATTATATGAAAATATGTTCAACTTCATTAGTAATTAGGAAATGCAAATTAAAAACCCCAGTGAGAAATTGCTTTACATCCACTAAAACAGCTGTAATAAAAATACAGAAAATAAAAAGTATTGACAAAGATGTAGAGTAACTCCAACCCTCATAAATTTATTGGGGGAATGTTCAATGGTACACCTGCTTTGGATAATGTTTCTAAGTTCCTCAACATATTATGCATAGAGTTATAATATTTCCCACCACTTCCTCTATTAAGTATATACACAAGAAAAAAAACCATGTCCACACTAAACTTGTACATGAATGTTCATAGCAGCATTATTCATAATAGTCAAAAAGTAGTAACAACTCACATATTCATCAACTGATAAATAGATGAATATAATGTTTATATCCACAATGGAATATTATTAAGCAATGAAAATGAAGTATTGATGCATGCTACAACATGGATGAACCTTGAAAACATTATGTTAAGTTAATGAAGCCAGTCATAAAAGATGCTGTGTGGTATGAATAGGTTCTTTGAAGTGTCCAAAGCAGGCACATATATAGGGACAGAAATTAGATTGATGGTTGCCAGGGGCTGGGAGGAGGAGTGAATGGAAAATGGTTGCTAATGAATACGGAATTTTTATTTGGGGATGGGGTGATGCAAATGTTCTAAACATAGATTGTGGTGATGGTTGCATAACTCTGAGAACATATTCAAAAACATTAATCTGTACATTTTAAATGAGTGAACTATATGGTATGTGAATTATATCTCAATAAAGGTGTCAAAAATAAATAAATACAGGCCCTGGCACTATATGGCATATTGGAAGAGGATAAATTAAATACAGGAGAGCATTTGGATGTGTATTTCAATGATTTCATATTGGTTTGTTTTAGAATAGTGATGTTCAAGAAGGCTTAGAGTAAAAGCTATGATACTTGATTCATTGGCTATAGGATGAAGGCCAAAAGGTAAAACAGACAGCACTGAGGTTCTTTTTTTAATACTCTTTCCACAGGCTGCAATTACTTATGCACTTATAAATATAACAAAAACCATTTAATAGGTTTTATTATTATCTAAAGTTTCAGGTAATATATACAAAATAGGTCATATTTAAGACTTTCAGCAATATTTAAAATAGCACATTTATATATTTCCAATTGTTGTACTTAATTTAGAAGATAATTTGTTACAGTAAAATAATGAAGGACAAAGAAATATATTCTGAGTCACACAAAACAACTACTGTAACTTTGGTATATCATGAAAAGAGATATTGAGAAATATGGCACAGCATATTGATAGTACAACAATGTAAGGTTAAAATTATGCTAAAAAATTCCTGCAGATGTTAATATTATTGATAATGAGTCAGCATTTCTTTTAAGTGACACTCTATGCATAAAAGGCTCAGAAAACTTGTGCTGATCCCATCTGGAGTCAGTACTAACCAGCCACTTCCTTTTGAGTAGCTACATATTAACCCTGGAAAACCCTTCATTGCACTTCTGATGATCACTTTACAGAAAGAAAAAAAAAAAAAGAAAACTAAAAGAGAAAGTAAAATAACTACTATGCCAAGCTCCAGATGCTACAAAGTGCTGCATAAGCACAGGACGAAAACATTCAGTACCATGGCCAGGGAATAAAATACAGTAAATTTCCCAGCCAGAACTTCAAAATGGTGCAGATTGTGCTGCCTCTCTAGTGATCAGGAGATGATTAAGGGGCATGTTCTCATTAAAGCCTTTTGCAATGAATCAACAGACCCAGGATGTTTCTTTCTTTTTAGTTGACATGAAAGTTATCTCCCTTTTTGCAATTGGTTGAAAGTCTCAAGCACATTGAGCGTGTTAATGAATCGTATTCCTTTCTCATCAGTTACTGTGATATTCAGGGAGATAAAAATAAGAATTAGCAATATAGACTTTATAAAGCAAATGGAAATTCTATATACTATTCTGCACCTTCAAATCATTGTTGTAGTTGTTGATATTTTATGAAAATGCATCTGGTCGTTAATTTTACCTATTAATAACAAAGAATTGATGGAGGAACAAAAGATTAGGGTCTAGTAGAAATTGATTCATAAATAGATAGATAGATAGATAGATAGATAGATAGATAGATATTGTTTTAGATAGTGATACACACACACACACATACCTACATACATAAGCACATGCATACATAATCATTGATCAGTTTCTAAATGACAGGAAATACATTAAGTTCTGGCTTGAGAATAGCCAATAAAAGAATCATCAAGCAACTGAGAGTCTAGTCTAAGGGGATCTCCATTCATAAATGAGTTTTATACCTTGATGCTAGAAATACATGAGGAGATATACTGACCATCTAGTCCCTTCTGGAGTGATAGTTGTCAGGGAAGGATGACTGGAGAAGGGGACATTTTGGCTGAGTTGTCAATGAATGAGGTAGCTACAAAGATGATTAGTGGAGAGAGCATTTCAGGATGTGATGAGAACATGAACAAATTTAGAAGGCTGATCAATAGTGTAAAGTCTGTAGGGAGGGAATACAAGTAATCAGGACCCTGACATAAAGCAGAGAGAAGTGCAAGCACTAAAAGTTGTGCCAATTCATACATCAGAGTGACCTGAGTCATATTCTCATCATTGCCAATAATTATTTCTGTGGCTGAACAAAATTTTTTAATATATTTGAGATGACCTCTATATTTTCATTATAATTTCCAATGATCAGACTACAAATCAACATCAGAAACTTGTCATCTTGCCACTGGCAACAAGGACATGAGGCAACCAGCAGACTGCTCTGAAATGAATTTCAACCAAGAGGAACCAGTCAATCACCAGGCTATCAAGAGTTATGCACATTCATATATGATGTTTAAGAAATAACATTTTGCTTTCTAGTTTCCAAGGACTAAAATCAGTGTAAGCGGACTTATCATTTCATTTTGATTTGTTGAACCCAGTTTTGTGATTCTATTCTCACTGATTAGTCTCCTTCTGCTTAGATCCCTGGTGACCAGGACTACCAGTCTCACTATTAGAACATGTGGTATTTTAAATCTGATTTGCTCAATACAACAGGGTATACAATTCCAAGGGTGAGTCCTAAGAATATTGTTTCAGTCTCTGCAGTGAGTCACATGTAGGCAACTGATTAATCTGCAAGACTGTGCTGAAGACAATCTTTCACTTCATTACTTCATTCTTTTCCCCCTGGTCTTTCTTCATTCTTTTCACTAAAAGACCTTAATTAATTTAATAAATATATTGAGAACTAACCACATGTAAGGTACTGTTCTTGGTGCTTGAGATAAAGCTGTGAACAAAGCAGACAAAGATTCCCTCCTATAGCTTAAAAGGGAAGGAGCAGACAGAAATTAGACAAACTGTAAAGAGAGTGGTGATAAGATATCCCTGAATGCCACACAGCTATCAGTAAGACATACAGTAAAATCATATCTTCATTCAATTCTTTTCTATCACATCTTGCACTGAAATTCATTAGTTTTGCTGCCTTACATGAAAGTTTCTCTTTGGGCTAACCTCCCCTGGGGGAAAGGACCACCATTTCTTTGTTGCTATTGATGCATCAAATGAACCAATGAGAAAAGGCATATACAAAGAGTTTGAAAACTATAATTAAAGAAAATCTAATATTTGTATGTATTACTTTAATAAGTTTAAAAGATACATTCTATTTCTTTTTCACATATCTCAGCACAACCACAAATTGGTTCTAATTATATTTTTGGCTGTTTTTCTCTACTTCATTGTTCTAACCACATTGGAGTGCCTATAATTATCTAAACATGATATCTACAGCCTGGGCTCTTCCCTGTTACTATGATTTAACATCTCATCTTCTGATACTATTGAATTTCTAATAGCGCAATTGTCATTTTCTCTGTAAAACATATTGCATTTTTCAGTTTCCTCTTAAAGCATTTATTGCTCATTATTTACTATATGCGACAGTTTGAATTGTGTGAATCCCAGAAAAGACTATACTGAACTAACCCATTCCTGGGAGTGGGGGTGGCGGCTTTGATTGCATATCATTCAATTAAGTGACCCTTGATTTAGATTACTTGATTAGAGTGCTTTAGGGCTTTAGATTGGACTACATCAGTGAGGTCTGATCCAGGTTATGTCTCCACTCTTTCCCTGGGTCTTATACAAACTGAGAACATACAGTGAGTAAGACACACAGAAAAGGGAGCTCTGCCATTTTGACCCAGCCATATGAGAAAGAGGATTCCAGGTTCACCTACAGCTGCATAAAGACAGAGATGCTCCAAGAGGTTCAAGGAGATGTGGCCCAGGGAGAGATTCCTGATTGCTTAAAACTGACCTCCAGAAGAAAGCAGAGAGAGACTGGCAGAGATACTATCCTGTCTCACACATAGCAGGACTCCATCATCTGCTAGCAGCCGATCTTTGGTAAGACATCCTCTCTGATGATGCCTTGATTTGGACATTTTCACTGCCTCAGAACTAAAAGCTTTTACCCCAAATAAATACCCTTTATAAATGTGGGGACCCAGGACCCTCCACCAAGTCCTCAGCACATAGCCACCTGCATGACCCAGTAAAGTTAAAGGTTAACAAACTCTCCCCAGAAGGGAGAGAAGGTATATATAGTATCGTAAACTATAATCTTTCCAAAGCACTAAATGCCCTTGGTAAACATCCTTCCTACGAGCATATTGAAAACATCACCAGACCCCGGTAGGTATGCTTCATGTGACCCTTGTAGAAACTCTGTTCTCAAAACTTTGGAATGTCCTTTTTTCTGAAACCCCTTATATCACAACTCATTTTCTCATCTCTTTGCGGAGCTCTATCTTCATTACCTGGACTGCTGTCACCAAAGAGATTCTCTCCTGTTCATAATTCCCAATAAAGCTTATGCCTGACCCAGTGCCGAGTGTGTTTTTCAGTCTCATGGCCACACCAACTCGTGCCCTTCAGGAGCTGGGTTGGAACAATAAAAGCCAAGCAATTTCTGGTATTTTTGCATTGGCAGCCTTTGGCAAACTAAGACACTATACCACCAACATTGAAAGTTTAATATTATTTTTTTCCTTTACCTTACATACCCAGAGCTCACATACAAAACCCATCTACTTCTCATATTCACCATTAGCCAAGTACATTACCTCTTGCTTGGATAAGGAACTCAATACACTATTATCAATGAATGAATGAATATTAGTTATTTATTTACATAGCAATGTCTCATTCTATGAGGCAGGAGTAAATGTCTCCTCCATTTCTGTAGTCTCAGCTAAAAGAACGGGGTTTATCTCATATGCTTGTCAGATAAATATACAAGTAAATTCCCTGTTTTCAAGAGGAAAGGACAAGGTGGTGTTTACTGAGATTCATTGGTAAGTGAGTAGAAAAAATGCAAGTAATTTCAAAATACTGTTTCACAGAAATGCTAATTTATAATTTATCTTTACCCCATCCATAAATGAAAAGTCATATAAAAATTTAATTGAACATTCATGGACTACTATTGAACTAAATGATATATAAATATTTTATATCCTTAGGGTACTAGGCCAATGCAAATTTCCCATTGGCCTGAGGACAAACATTTGAGGCAGCTTCTTTAGGAGATGTGATCTCTAAATATTTCTACTTCATTTGATCTGATTGGCTGTGATGCATAAATTCTATTTCCCCATGAGCTTATATGGCATTCATGGAAAAAACAGTTGGATGGCTTTAAGGGCGAAGTCCATGAACTTGATTTTAAAGAAAGAATAAAGTTTACAATACATATAATGGCAGGTTAATCTGACTGGTAGGCATGATAGTTAAGAAAATGAAGAGAATGCCAGAAATGCAACTTGTAGCATTGAGGGAGGTAGTCAAAAGGCCTTGGACAACATTTGATCTTTTCGTTATAGCTTTTGAATGAACGTTATTTAATAGAATTGATAAGTTCAAAAGATAGCTTGGAAAGGGTCACTCTAAAATATTTATTCACTAAAATTTCCCAAGATAAATGATCATATGAAAATAAATTCATATAAAAATTCTACATTGAAAAGGAATAATTTGAAGGTTACCCGCAATCCAATTTCATCCTTACTTTACTATGTCTTTGTCTCTAGAATTGACTCTTTTTTTTGTTACAATGCAAGTGAATTGGGCTTTCATTGGAATTTATGTCAAGGATGCCCCATAATTCCCAGAAGTAATAATGGAAAAATAAATCACTTTACTTCATGATGTGCCTATGAAGTTTTTGTATTGATGCTTAAATCAAATTAAAGTAAGGTCACAGAGATACCTGAATCTCCTAGTTTAAAAAAAAAAATGCAAAGGATATTGAAAGAGACTGAAAATATTTAATAATATTAAGACTTCAAGAAATAGATCTAGCATTTAATGGCAACTCCCAATCGTTTTCTCAGCTCATAAGTCTGTAATAACGCCGAATGTTCATTCCAAGAAGTAAGCTAGTTTCATATTAATGTCTACTTACTATCATGATTTACATTTTTTGGCTCCAGTTGAATCCTGAAATTTATGTGATCTGCCTACCACTGATTAAAACAAGGGATTCCTTTTGCTGCAAACACTACCTTTCAATGTTTCAGTAAAATACCTCTCATGAAGTGAAGAGAAATTTATTCTAAAACTCCTCTAGATATTTTTGGTAAACACACTTTTTTTGGGGGGGGATACTTGAAACAGGAAATCTAGGTTCTATTAGGCAAGGGGTTGTTAACTAATCATGCTTACTACTTACTCAGCACATTCTTTGTGACATTGTAAACAAACAGATTAGAGTGGTCTTTGCCAAAAGAATTTAATGCTGTGTACATTAAGAATTCAAAGGATTGAAATACCTTTAGAAAACTTGTGAAAAGAAATAAATCAGATAAAGAAAAGAAACTAAAAGGCCTCCTGGCTTTTAAGTAAATAAGAGCATGGCCTATCCAGAGAGGCATATTTGTGACAGGCAAAGACAAGGAGACAACTTCTATGTGTTTTTATGGACAAATTGATAAAAATAGAAAATAGTGAATTATGGAAGCTGAAAAAGTCCAAATAAAGTGAAGAATGTATATTCTTATATTTTCTCTTAGAAAAGTGGAATGGGTAAGTGGAAATACAACTACTGGAAATTGATCAATCAATCAAAATATGACCTAAGAATTAAGTGGTAGGTTAGCAATCAGGCATAAATTGTGCAGTTCTTCAGTTCCTAAAGTAGAGCCATATCAGCAGTAAATGAATTCTGAGTTGTAATCATGTGCTGAAAATGATTAGCTATGGAGCTAAGAGACCTATCCAAAAGGTATCTGGGCCTCATTTTCCTTATTCACAAAGGAGAGGGTTAACTAATTGATTTTAAAAGTATCTTTCTAGCAGGGTCCCAAACATCAAGGGGAAAATAGTTGTAATATGGGGGCATTTTCGGGACTTGGGAATTGTCCTGAAAGACATTGCAATGACAAATAAAGGCCATTATATACTTGTCGAAACAAAAAATTGTGTGGGAGAGAGTGTAAACTACAATGTGAACTATAACCCATGCTTAGTGGCAATGCTCCAAAATGTGTTTATCAATTGTAACAAATGTACCACACTAAAGAAGGATGTTGTTAATGTGGGAAAGTGTGGGAGGGGTAGGGAGTGGGACATATGGGAATCCCCTATATTTTTTTATGTAACATTTATGTAATCTAAGTATCTTTAAAAAAAAAAAAGTATATTAACAAAAAGTATCTTTCAACAACAGAATCTTAAAAGTTACAGAATAATTCTCTTCTCCTTTGATTCTCAAAACACCAGCAATAGTCAAAGCAAATATTAGTGTAACATTATTGATAAGAAAAAAACAAAATAAAACAAAGCAAAAATGCTCCAAAATACTAAAAGACAGAGCTAAAATCATTCAACTAGTTGGTGAGAGGATTGCAGGGTAATTCAAGTGTGCTAATTTCTAGTTAGATGTCCTTAACTTACATTTTTTTTTTTTCTATTTCCTTAAGTGTTTTTATTTTTATTTTTTTATTTTTTTATTTTTTTATTTTTTTTTTATTTTTTATTATGGGTAAAAATCAAAATTCTCACAATACATACAAACATTTGCAAAATGATATGTAAATATATATGCATATATGTGTATTTGCTTACAAAAATGTTATTTATATATATATATATACATATATTAATTTCTCTGACAGTTGCATGTAGAAACACTGCTTACGAAATTACCCTAACATCAATGACTTAGGAAAATTTATATTCTTAATAGAAAGCACAACATTTAAAAACTAGCCACACATTTGATTTTGTATCAGGAATAATTTACATTTAGGAGAATTGATAAGACCAATATTCTTATGTAGCCCATAAACTACTCTGAAGTTTTTGTGTTTGCAATAAACCTAAGAGACCATTCCAAAACATATTTCCAATAAAGAATGCATCACTGAGGGATAACATCACAATGTGACTAATGCAAAGACCCTCATTAACTTTTAAGTATAGAGAAGTGGTTAGGGATATGGATTCCTGAGTTGAGTTGCCTAATTAGAATCATGGATTCCCCCATCCCAAAGTGGGATTGATTTTGGACAAGTTACTTATCTTCCCTGTGCTTCATATTCAGTAAAATGGGAATAATAATGGAGCTACTTCACATAGGTAGGTACTGGTGCAAAGTTAAAATTCAATTATGCTATATATATATATAATTAATATTTAAATAACATAATATTTCCAGTTTAAAAACATATTAATTTTAATTTTTGGATATTATAATTTAGTTCTTATTACATTTTGTGTTTCTTATATAACTTTCTATTATAATTAAAATATATATTTTTAAAGTGTTTCTGAACTCATTTTCCATTAAGATTAATTTCAAGGACAATCTCTGAATTCATATTTTCATAGAAATGTCCTTAACTTTGTCTCATAAATATTTCCTCTAAGCTGCAAGGGAGCCAATATTAATATGCATAGCTTTAGAAAAATAGATTTTTGGTTTAAATATGTCATCACCTCTGATTCATCAACATTTTTGAAGGCCTATTTCTGACTCTGAATTCTTAACTAAACATATGTGAAATGCCAGTAATTAACTTTTCTATAATTCGGAGTGGTTCTTAATAAGCTTATTTTACCTGCCATCTTCCAGAAACAAAGGATACATTCTGACAAGTGCTGGGGCAAGTTGATCTTTTTAGGTTGCATTTTAACCTTACACTTAGAATAGGGCATTGCATGACAGAAAGGGTAGTGTAACCTTTCATCATATGAAAATAAGCTAAATATACTGTAAAATGTCACTAATCTTCATACTCTAGTTCAATCCAAATTTTCCTAGATCCGTCATGTATATAAATGAGGTTACTTTAATCACTGACATTTAATTAGCTATTACATTCACAGAATTTCTGGTGTCCCCAAAGCAACTCCCACCCCCAAAACTCCTGGGCATTGGCAAATCAGATGCAAAAAAAAAAAAAAAAAATCGAATATCTTCTGTTACTCTGCTCCTAGTAATCTCTTCAGCTCCTTTTTCACTGTCATAAATTCTGTTCCATGGATTGGAAATTTTACATCCAGAAGCCCAAATATCAAAGCTTACTACAAGGATTTATAGATTTAGTGGGATAGTTATTTTACTTTTCTTGGTCAGCTCTGTCTCCTTATAACCAAAACTGCAGAGAAGGTGCTGGGACAGAAAACTCTGACTACCAGCAAGTACACCATATCTACTCCAAAGCTTGCTTTAGGAAAACTTGAGTGGATTACCTCAAGGAGATTTCTTTGACCCCTGGCAATATCCTTCTCCCATTCTTTCCCACCAGTTTTTTTCTCACCTGCTCAGCTACCACTGAAACCTGGAAGCTGATTTCCTTCGTGTAGAGATAGATGCTTGGTGGGAGGAGGGGCATATGATTTGGACCCAAAACCATGGTCAATGTATTCACAGGCAGTTGATAATTTGGAGTGCTTTCTTAAGGGGTTTATTTTATCTGCCACTTTAAAGCAGTAGCCCATTATTTACGTAATAAAGGATAAATGAATATAACCTTTATCTGAAACTACATAAATCCATGACATGTTTCTCATTCGAAAAGGAGAATTTTTTTCCTGACTTACTTTAAACTTGGCAAAATATCTACTATGAGTCATATAAAGAAAGGCAAAAGTGAAAATATTGGGATTTTGGCTGCAGAGACATCGGTCAAAGAAACGCCAGTTAGAAGAATATGCCATTTTAATCTTTAAGTGAAACTGTTACCCAACTATGAAGCTATTCGTAGAAGGATCAAGTGAAAGAGTTCAATGAAGAAGGTCAAGTAGGAAAAGATTGTCCAAAAAGGTGGGAGGTAAAATGAGGAGTAAGCTCTTAATGAAGTCCCTATAATAAACACATTCACTACCTTTTATTAACTGCCTGAAGTGGACCTGGCATGGTTGATTTCAAAGATAAGAGCTGCCTATGGCATTTAGGTAATTTGACATAGGATTAAATAATGGGATAAAAGCTTTCATAAAGAAACCAAAAACAAAACGCTTAATTTATCAGAAAAACATAAGATAGTGCCCAATGATAAAGAACAACAATCTCTTATGCTACTTGCTTAAGATTAAATTGTTTTTCCCTAAAAGGCATCTAGCAATCTAACCCCCCAGTACCTCCTTAAGTGATCTTATTTGGAAATAGGGCTGTTACTGATGGAATTAGGCAAGCTAAACTGAGACCTTACTGAAGTAGAGTAGGGTGGGTTCTTTAACCAATATCACTGGTATTTTATAAGAAGAGGTAAGTTAGAAACAGATATATAGAAAGATAGGAGAATGCCATGTGACAACCGAGGCAGAAAACGCCATGGATTTCAGGCATACCTGGAGAGAGGCATGGAACAGATTGTCCCCTGCAGATTTAAGAGGAAGGCTGGACATGCTGACACCTTGATTCGGACTTCCAGCCTCCGGATCTGCAAGATACTATGTTTCTTTTGTTTGAAGCCACCCAGACTGTGGTACTTTCTTATGTTCAGCAGAGGAAATTAAGACAATGCTGATGGCATAAGTTTCCTACAATCACTTTGACCTAGTAAAAGTGAAAAAGATTTACGTACTAAAATATAGACATCCACTCTTGGAAAACCTCAATTCTGAACCAGAAACACAGGAATATGTGCAAGACTGTTTATATTGGTCTTTTAGTGTACAAATAAAGCTATATATATGTGTGTATGTGTGTGCATAATAATAAAAATACAAAATACAAATAATAGGTTTATGTATTCATTTCATTTATTTTGGTGCATATTTATATATAGAGAGAGACAGAGAGAGAGAGAGAGAGAAAGGGATGCTACATGGTATATTTATAGAAGATATAATATTTGGCAGTGAAAATGAATAAACTATAAGCATATCAACAGAAAAAGGTCAAAATGCAATCTTGTGCACAAAATTAAATCATAAAAGTATTTAGGCATTTAGTATGACTCCAATTATATAAATGTTACAACCAGCAGTGTTTAATCACATCTGTGTGATAAAATTATAAAGAAATGATAGAAAAGAATTAATAAAACATCCTGAATTAGTGCTTACCACCTAGAAGGACTCAGAAAACAAAGTCTTTGTGAAGAGTCACACAAAACCTTTAAAAGGAATGGTTTGTTTTCTTTCCTTAGCTTAGTGGTGCTGGGAATGTCTTTTTTTAAAAGAGATACTGGAGATTGTACACAGGACCTTGTACTTGTACATGGGAAGCAGGCACTTAATCACTGAGCTACATCTGCTCCCCCGCCTTATTTTTTTAAACTACACTTGCCATATCCAGAGTTTGAGGCACATTTTGGGATGACATTGCACAAATAAGCAATAAATCAGTACTTGGGAATACTAGAGGCATTAAACTGTTTACTGAAAGAGTGATCACAGTCCCTCTCTACAGGAGCAATTCCTTTATCAGTTCCTTACCCTTTAAAAATGTTCTATGTGCAGGAATTCACATGGATACATTTGCAAAAGAATAATTAGGAAGAGAACATAATTGTTACAGGCATTTTGAAGTTAGAAGAGAAGGGATACCCTGCTCATTAAGCACTGTACTACTTCTCACAGGGCAGTATGAGCTGTTAACCCCTTTCATCTTGAGCCCTCCATTCATGGGTGAGAGATAATAAGTACAGGATGAGCTGAGGTAATGGAGCGTGACTCTGCATGCTACCCATCACAGAGACATTCGTACAGCATCAATATCAGAGGTTACTGAGAAGGAAAACAGCAGGTTCCTACCAGCCACTGCATGTGGGTGACAAGCAGAACCAGCACTGAGGGGCTGGGCTATTCAAATGGGAATCTCTACACTGTGGAGGTGAGACTTCCTTGGAAACAGATGAGGAAAGATAACTTCTAACATGCACGGTGTACTGTATTAGTCAGGGTTCTCTTGGGAAACAGAATCAGCAGGAGATATCTATCAATAATATGAAATTTTAAAAGAGTCTCTCACGCGACCGTGGGGATGCACAAGTCCAGGTTCTGCAGGCAGGCTGCAAACCAGTGGCTCTGATGAAAGCCCGATGAAAAGTCGTTGACGATATTCTGGGTGAAGTTGCCTGTCTGGGAAATTCTCTCTGAATGTTGAAATCACTTCCACTTTTAAGTCATTCAACTGATTGGATAAAAGCATCACCCATTGATAATGTAATCTCCCTGATTGATGCAGATGTAATCAGCCATCCACACAGTAAACTCACTGGTGACTGAAGTCCATAAATGCTCTTGTATTACAATTAGCCCAGTGCTTGCTGGAACAAACACCTGGACACAACTACTTGGCCGAGTTGACACATTAGCCTAACCATCACATGTACATTATTGCAATACATAATAATTGCCATGCATACATAATATGCATGCTGTGTGTTATAGTGGCCGTGCATATTTACTGCCATTAATATTCATATTTAGTGTTTAACACAAGCCAAATCTTTCTAGAGCTGAAAACACCAATTATGAGTCTCCTTTCTCTTATTATAAGGAGAGGGACTTAGCTCCTTTATATCATCAACATCCCACACACCCAAAATATTTTTAACAGATTATGAAAGAGCAAATCTCTCCAAGGTATAAATTCCAAGTTATGAAGATGATAGGGAAGTTGTCTAACATTGAAGCACTAGAATTCTAAAAACTTATTTTCAAGTAGAGCTACAACAGTGAAGATAAAATACAGTCCAAATATGGAAGTTGAACCATACATATATGCTCTGAGTGACTAGTAAATACTTCTAAGATGGAAATCATATGCATGTACTATAACAATATAGTGAGGCTTTCGAGTGAGTGGATGAATGAAATAATTCTGTAAGTGATGTCCTGAAATGCACTTATGAGATAGTAATAGCATACAACCTCAGAGCACAACAGTAATCAACACCAGTGTTTTCAAGAGTTTAAATTATGCATGCTATATTGAAAATGAAACCTCCCTCTTGGCATTATTTAGAATACCATCAACAAAGTGTAAGCGGAGCATTTCACCAAAAACCTTAGTCAAAATAGATTATATTCCTTAAAGCCAGTTATTGAATTGTGTGACCATATTTTGAATAGCTGCATTCTAGAACCACAACTTCTGAACAACTATAAATGATTGCCCTAAACCTTTCTTACCTTTATTCCCTCTTTCTTTGCTCACCTCTTTCAGTAATTTTATCTTTCCTATAGCCTCTTAAATGCATTAGAGAATATAGTTAGAATTAAATTGCATTAGGCTTTAATATAAGGCTGTTTACTTCAATTAAACAGCTGATATAAAATACAAGATTTCGCAAGTCAGATAAGGGTAACAGATAAGGGGAAGTGGGGGAACTGAATGCCTATGTGGCCAAAGAAACAGTAGAGTGGAACCAAATATCAGATGAGGATTTTATGGGGGATCCCTAAGTTCTATGCAAAGTAGCCACTTCCTGTGAACACAGAAATATTCAGCAGACAGGGCTCAATCTTGGACACTAGAGGGAGAGGTAGAGCTTAAATTTGTAGAATTTTTCGAACACCCCAGGCATAATAAAAGTATTGTGATAATCATCACCCTTATTCTCCTCACCAGAGCTAGGCACACCTATTCTCATCTCTACACACGTTTATTACACGGTTCACCTTGCATTCATCTGTGTCTTTCAATAACTCCTAAATGTAAATTAATATTTCCAGCCTTGAGCTCTTCATTAAATTCCAGATTCATATATTCAACTAACTTTTCCAACATCATTATTTAGTGAAAATTAGGCACTTCAAAATTAAATTTTTTTATAACATCCCTCTTTCAAACAGTCCTGCTTTTCCAAAGCCCAGTGCAACTACCATTTCTATGGTAATTCTTACTAAAAATAATCCAGAATTCCCCCTTGAATGTTATTTTTCTCACAAATGCTAGAACAGTTATATCAGCAAATCCTATTAATTCTACCTTGATAACATATTGTGAATTTCTCTTAAGTATTGGCCCTACAATTAAGACTTCAGTTTAAACAATTGGGGTGAGTTGTGGAGTGGAGCTTAAGAAACAGGTCACAGTAGAAAATAAAATCTTAAAAATAAATAATATATGAAATTTTATTTATTGATGTTTATCAATCTATTGATATTTCATTTATTTGTTGGTTTGTATGTTTTTACTATGTATTAATAATATGGTGTGAATTAACTCAAGGTTTTGAATGAAAGTACCAAAATCAGAATTGAGTACAGTGACTAAAGAGAGCCAAAAGTTTGTACAGGTAGAGTGGAGACCAATGATATAACTACCTGCAGACAAACAAACATCTAATTAAATAAGAAATGAACAAGTCAATAAATAAGTAATCTATCTCTCTTGGACACTTTCACTCATGTTCATGGCTTGAAGTATCATCAATATAGTATATATTTCCAAAACCTTATTTCTATCTGAGATCTCTTCTTAAGTTCTCAACCACCATTTTCAGTTACTAATAAGCAACTGTTCTTGAAAGCTTATAATTGAATTCATTACCTTTCATCTCCCATATAATTCCTAACAGTTCTCTGTCTTCATTTAGTGGTACTGCCATTAACTCTGCTTATGTCAGTTGGCCTTATCTAGCTAATCAATCTGCCACTAAGTTTGTCAATTTAACTCATAAATATCTCACTTCAATCTAGTTCTTTCCATCCAAGCAAGCAATGCTCTGGTTAACCCAATAGTATCTCTTGCATAGATGCCAGCAACAACTTCCTCACTGGTCTTGCTACCTTGATAAAAGACCTGCTGGTATCCAACCCTCTCCAATGTGATCATTCTAAAATGCAAGGGAGAGACTGTCACCTCCTGAAAAAACTTTGCAATGGTCTCCCTTTATACTACTCCTCTCCAATTATTTTTTCAATTTAACTTACAATAGTAGGTGTAGCAGTTTGGCAGTTTGATATAGTTATGAATTCCAAAAATAGATATTGGATTATGCTTGTAAACCAGTCTGTTCCTCTGGGGGTGATTAAATTATAATTAGGGCTTCCATTACGCCACATCAGTAGGGTGTTGAGCCCCGTCCCTGGGTGGGTGGGGTCTCAAAGATAAAAGACATGGCAAAGGACAGAGTTGGAGTTTTTTGAGTTGTAGTTTGTTAATGCTGGAGCCCAGGGAAGTAAGCACCCAGAAGAGCTTGGTGGTGAGGAAGGAGAGAGGCTCCAGGAAAAGAGCCGAGCCATTCGCCTGAGAGTTCACAGCTGGCCTTGTGGAGGAAGCAGAGGAGCTGAGCCTGGAGAGAAACCCAAGAAGCCTGAACCCTGGCAAATGTCAGCAGCTGTCTTGCTCCAACATGTGGCAACAGACCTTGCTGAAGAAAGAAATTTATGCTTTATGGCCTGGTAACTGTAAGCTTCTACCCCAAATAAATACCCTTTATAAAGACCAACATATTTCTGGTATTTTGCATCAGCACCCCTTTGGCTGACTAATACAGGAGGCAAAATATTTAAGACCTAACATGTGATTACTTCACTTATAACCCTTCCCCCCTCCCATATCTCATTAAGATCTTGCCAGACTGAATTACCTGCAGTTTCCCAAGCAAATATGATATACTTGCCTTTGTATATATTACTCCATTTTTCCAGAACCACCCCTTTTTTGAAGTGATTTTTTTTTTCATTTTTTGACCAAGGAATTATATTCAAAATCCTTAATGTAGGCTACAAGATCACCCTAATCATATATATATATTTGCTTTTGTGCTTTTTCTCATCTTTTAGCACATTTATTTTCCTTCAGCCAAACTGAAATCCTGAAAGGTACTCTGCATATGGGAACCAGAATCTTAACTAATTCACCATAGATGCATCTCTTGTGTATAACTTAATTACTTTTATAAAGGACATTATACTGGTGAGGGTATAATTGAGAAGGGAAATAAATGAGCATCTTTCTGGAGATTCCTCAAGGATCACTGTGGTGGGGGGAGCCTTTATTCAAAATATTTCACATTTCTTTCTGTTATAAATATGATCTGCCAATATACTGTGTCTATATGTAATTTTTATCATAATCTGTGCCTCTTTTACATTCTATGTTGTTTTTTTAAACATTATTTACATGACAGGAGCTTTGTTTTTATTATAACAATAGAATTACAATTTTTGTGTATCTGCTCTTGATAATTTTTACTAAATTACTAGATATTTCTATAACCTTTTGCTACTTAGAAAGAATAAAACTGATTTCAAATTGAATATTTCTTTTAAAAAGGTGTTCAAAATAGGCCAGCTGATAGAAAAAAAAAATGTGCTAAAGATTTGAATAAGTAATTCACAACAGAGAATTTCCAAATGGCCAATAAGCATATGAAAATGTGCTCAACATCATTGAATCATAAGGAAAATGCAAGTTAAAGTCACAAAAATATACCACTACATGCCCACATCAATAGCTGAAATTAAAAAAAAAAAAGACTGAAAATAGCAAGTGTGAGCACCTGCAACTTGTGCACATTGCTAGTGGATACGTAAACGAGTAAAAACATCACCTTGCAAACATGTTTGGCACTGTAGCAGTTTGAAAGTTTGATGTAATTATGAATTCCAAAAAATAGATATTGGATTATGCTTGTAAACTGGTCTTCTATTCTGGGCATGATTAAGTTACAATTAGGGCATTAACTGGGCTACGTCTGTAGGGTGTGAGCCCCACCCCTTGGTGGGTGGTGTCTTGAAAATAAAAGACATGGCAAAAAACAGTGTGGGAGCAGTTTTGATGTTGGAGTTCTGGTAAGGAAGGAGAGAAAGAGATGAACCATTCGTCTGTTCACAGCTGGGCTTGCAGAGAGAGGCAAAGCCTAGAGAGCCTCATAGTCTACAGCTGACCTTGTGGAGGAAACAGAGGAGCTGAGCCTAGAGAGAAACAGAGCCCCGGGAAGAGAGGAACCCAAGAAGCCTGAACGCTGGCAAATGTCAGCAGCTGTCTTGCTCCAACACGTGGCAGTGGACTTTGGTGAGGGAAGAAACTTTCGCTTTATGGCCTGGTAACTGTGGACTTCTACCCCAAATAAATACCCTTTATAAAGACCAACCGATTTCTGGTATTTTGCATCAGCACCCCTTTGGCTGACTAATATAGACACTATCTACCAGAGCTAACCATAAGCTGACCTTATGAATCAGCATTTCCACTCGTAGTATAAATCCAAGAGAATTAAGAGCATATGTGCCCCAAAAAAGACATATATAAGGGTGTTGAAGTTTTATTTATATTTGACAAAACTAGAACCAATAATAAATGTCCATTAACAGTAGACTGACTAAATAGTGACATACTTAAATAATGGATTACTAGATAGCATTGATATAATGAAACAATTTCTAGATAAAACAACATAGATGAAACTCTCAGCCATATTTTAAAGTGAAAAAGTCCAGGGGGAAAAGATGATATACAATAAGATTCCATTTATATGAAATTTAGAATCAAGACAAAGACCAAATAGGATTATATTGGCTGTAGATGTGGAAATGGCATGTCAGTAATTCAGTCATGAAGTAGCTCTATATCATACTCTAAATGCTGATTACATTAGTATGTACTTATGTAAAAATTATTACGGGATCAGATTTGTGATTTTATTGTATGTAGAAAACCTCAAAAAATAAACTATGTAAGATAGCTCTTTTAAAGCACAGAAGTCATTATACCACATAATTTTATATTATATATTATTGGAGTCTGCTGGGGTTTCTAGTTAATTACCACAGGTATATGAATTTTTATTACTCTATTGTTCACAGTATCATGATTTAGCTAGCCCACATTTTTAAGACTAATTTGATCAGGGAATGTTTCTATGGTGACATTTATCACCAACAAGTGAATTATATTTCTAAATTTATTCCATAATGCCTAGAAAGAGAATTTCCTAGTGTATAAATTCAAGTTCATTCAAGTAAAGCAAATTAAAACTGAGGAAAAATAAAGTAATAATTTGGCATAGAGTGTAATGATAATTGATGAAAGAGAAAGCAAGAAATTTCATGTCCAAATTTTCTCCTAATTTCTCCATGAACTAAAATGACTTTTAGACTGGAATGGAAGAAAGGATATTGAATAAACATAAATGGAAAGGGAATATATTACAAGTTAGGAAGAGTAAATGATGGAAGCTCATGATGATTAATAAATTGAAAGGACACCCAACATTTTTATTTAAATTCAAATCTCCTGGTCTGAAAACAACAAACAAAATACCTAGTGTATTAATCAGTCAAAGGGGTGCTGATGAAAAATATCAGAAATCTATTGGCTTTTATAAAGGGAATTTATTTGGGGTAGAAGCTTATAGTTACCAGGCCATAAAGCATAAGTTACTTCCCTCACCAAAGTCTGTTACCATGAATTGGAGCAAGATGGGGCTAGATTCTCTCTGGGCCCAGCTGCTCCGCTCCTCTGTGTGCTTACTTCCCCAGGCCCCAGCATTAAAACTCCAACTAACTCTTCTGCCAAGTAGCTGAGGGGGCAGGGACTCAATGCCCTACTGATGTGGCCTAATCAATGCCCTAATCATATTAATCATGCCCAGAGGAAAAGACCAGTTCACAAACATAATCCAATATTTCTTTTTGGAATTCATCAATAATATCAAACTGCTACACCTAGTATATCAGTGTAGGGAGTGGATTTAGAAATGAGTCACCTGACCTACCACTGACTCAGGTAGCAAGGCTGTGGATAAACTTTTGTACTGTGTTCATTTCCTATGGCTATCATAACAGATGACCACAAATTTAGTATTTTAAACAATAAAAATTTATTATATTACAGTTCTGGTGGTCAGAGGCCTGAAATGGTTTATACAGGACTAAAAATCCAGGTGTCAACAGGTTGGTGTTCCTGTCTGGACACAAGAAGAAAGTGTGTTTTTCAGCTTCTAGAGGTTGGAGTCACATATCCATCTGACCATTGCTGGGAAGTGGGAAATGTTTTCCACTTTAACGTACCCATATGATTACACTGAGCCAAGTTAAAAAATCCAGAATAATCCCCCCATCAAAATCCATAACTTATTGCATCTTGAATGTCCTTTTTGCAATGTAAGCTAACATGTTCACAGGTTCTAGGTATAAGGACAACACTTTAGGGAACATTATTGTACTACCACAAACATATTAAGTTTGAGATATCTATTCAACATCGAAGTGATAATAAATGTAAGCCATTGGATGCATGAGGCTGACATTTGTTGTAGATATCTTGTTAGAGGTTGTATATCTAAGAATCATCTGGGTAAAATGATATTTAAAGCCTGGAGACTGGATGAGGTCATCAATAAAGGAAGTATAGACAGAAAAGAGAAGAGGAACAAAGACTGAGGCCTGGAACACTATAAAATAGCAGATCTGGGAGAAGGAGGGGGTCAGCACAGGAGCTCAGAGAGATCGGAAAGTGAATAGAAGTGAAACACAGATGCGGCGGTGACCTGGAATCTCAGCGTAGAATGAAGGTTAGAATGAGGAGGTGGTCAACTGTTTCATAGACCAAGTAAGATGAGTATGAGAACTGATGATTGCCCTTAGTGAAGAACTATAGTATCCTTTAAAGGAGCAGTTTCAGTGGAGTTGAGGAAAGCAAACCAATTACAAGTATTAATAGTTTAAAAAGGAGAGTAAAGGATGAAGATTAAGAGTACAAACAGGTTTTATAAAGAGTTTCCCAAATACCCAGAAGAAATAGTTTGGCAGCTGATAGGAAAGAAAGGTTTATTTTATTTTTATTTCTTTTTATTTGGAAATAAGTGGATAATGGCATGTTAATATATGCCATGTCATCAGAAAGGAAAAAAAGAGGAAGGAGTAAATTAGTAGAATAATGTCCTCGAAAATGTAAGTGCTGTTTTTTTCAAACATATGTGGTTTCAGATGAAAGCACAGAAGGTTCATCTATAATAACAAGAGAGAAAAACATATTTGGATACAAATGCTGGTAAGTGGGCAGGTAAGTTGATCTATCCTGATTGATGTAATTTCTGCAATAAAGTTGTCAGCATAGTAATCAGGTGAGAGTGAGAATGGTGAATGAGGTATTGGAGATTTGAGAAGAATAAAGAAAGTATGAAGCAGTCCTTTAGAAGACTGTCTACCAGATAATTGCTGTAGGCATTATGTGCCCACCCGGTGTTCGTGGAGTTTCATGAGATATATGATGAGACACACAGACTTCTGCATATTTATGCATTTATACATGCATGAATATTTTTGTCCATAGTAAGGTTAACACATTTTTGGAATTTGATGTGCCTGCCCAAATTCTTAAGCTGCCATCATCAGAAATAAAATTATCTAGAGTCCAAAGAACTGCAAGATTCATTTGGTTCCATTGTATATTTTAAAAGCATGAGGGTTTCATAGGGAGATAAAAGCAGCAACATGTACCTAGGTTAATATAAGAATTACATGATATATATATATATATATATATATATATACACACACACACACACATATATATATATATATGAAAGCAACAGAGAAACCATTTAGATTCAAAAGCAATTGAATTAGTACATGCCAGTTTCTGGTAAATCCAATGTTGACAGAATTTCAAGTAACTACAGAGTCCAAGTTCTAAAGTGCAATAGAGAGTAAAGGAAATCCTCCACTCACGACAGGTAGCTGTATTTTTGTAGTCAAACATAATACATTACGAAGTATAACCTCAATGCTATCCCTGGACTCCCACTTTTACCGTGAGGAGAGGACCACATCTTATTTTGCCCTGTATCTGTGCCCTCAGCATGCTTTTCAACTAAATGAATGTACATAAAACCTTGAATTACTACATTACATCTCAGAACCTCAGAAATATTTCCCTATTTAAAAATGGAATAATAAGAACCTCTTTACCTACTTTGTAGATATTCTGTTAGAATGTTGTTATTTCTAAATATAAAATCACACTTTTATTCAGTCTGTGCTGTTTTGTTTCACTAGTACATAATTTAGGTTCTGTCCCCTAAGATCATATTTGGAGGTCCATGCGAGTGGAAACATGTGGTATCAGAGCTTATTGGATAAAACTTTACAACTTCCAGCAAGAATTAAAATCACTTAGGACATTCCCAGAATCCCCTGTTTAAATTAGAATATCCTTCTAATTTTGTTTTCCATGAGTGATATTTTCACTTCTTAAATGTGAATTCCTTTTTGCTTATTAAAAAATAACAAAGAAAATAAACTCTATTCCTTTTCTCCTTACTAAATTTTGAGGTTTGTTATCTTAGGTTTCTTTACTACAGAAATCCAAATTCGGTTAAAGAAAATGGTAGATAAAGAATGTAAATAATATAGGCAAAGTGGTAAGAATGTTCTAGAACTCCTTTAGTGCAGGGGAACCCAACCCACAAAAGAACAGCCTTCCTGTTTCACGATCCCCTGCTTATTTGTGGATTAATGAAGAGTAAAGAATCCCTTGCTAAATAGTTTTTTAAAAAAATTATTGGCACTGCCCCTTAGGTTTATGCTCTTCAATCAGATATTCAGAACCACTGTGACAGAGAAAACATAACTTTACAGACACGTTTTAGTCTAGGATTT
Source organism: Tolypeutes matacus (assembly GCA_026826555.1). Classification (NCBI taxonomy): domain Eukaryota; kingdom Metazoa; phylum Chordata; class Mammalia; order Cingulata; family Chlamyphoridae; genus Tolypeutes; species Tolypeutes matacus. Next base: position 10,469,712 of record JAKSZT010010858.1, on the reverse strand, counting down.
TAATGCAAAAGGTGCATATTCTCTCCTGTAATATATGTGTGGAGAATTGATATATTATAGATATCTATTTAAATTCAATGAAATTTACAAGTTTGACAAAAAAGGAGCACAATAACAAGAAATCATCTATTGTAAACAGAGTGTTCTTAGTCTGGAAGAAATAAAGCAATCTTCACCCATTTTTCATTTTAGTTTATGCTTACCTTGAAGGTAATGCACAAGTAGCAAATAGGTTAATCACAGCAGGTCATAGTCTCTAAGAAAGCAGGCACCTTCCCATATAAGAAAAAAAAATCATGTCTCAAGAGTTCTATTGAATCATTATTGCCCAATCCTTTAATAAAACTCCTCTCTTGCTCTGTCAATTCCTGCTGAATGGGTCAGAAATAAACCAAAAATCTTGCAATGTAGCAAAAATGTGAACTACTTTACTTCATAAACTAGGTTCAGTTCCCTGGAGGATATTGTCTTCCCATTATTTTGTTATTTTCTCTAGAGCAAATACTTCTGAGAGATGATATCTCATATTTTTCACTTTGAGTTCAATAATGAAAATTTATCTCAATTAATTGATCAGTTGGAGTAATAAGGGAACCTATCTCTATGATTTAGTATACAATGGAATAATTTTCAAATTAAGGCCTGGGATTGAAATATCAAGACTAAAAATGGGATGATGGATTTAAAGGCATAACTATGGTTAATTGCATAATTTTCTCTGTGTCTGTCATGAAATAGATTTATTTCCAAGTGATGATTGGAACAAACCTTAGCCACATTTTAATTGCCCTGTTTGAAGTGGAAGTTTGAAAGTTATCACAAGTGGATAAAACCAACCAACCAAGCAACCAACAAACTAAACAAACAAACAAACAAACACAAGGATTTGGAAATCTGCATTTGTGCACTATATATGCTACTGCCATTTATTAGCTTGGAGATATAACATACCTCTCAAAGTCACAGATTATTACACATGACTGGGGAATATAATACCTAGCTCACATAGCAAATTAGAGAATACTATAAAAGTGTGTATTTTATTTGGTGTTAATGGGATGAATTCCTAAACTTGGGAAATAGTTCCATTTGTATTTGGGAGGTCTTTGCATGATGCATTGCCTAAATCCCTGAGCCAGCGTCAAACATTCAAAAATTAAGCATATATTTAGGTACATATACATGTAATTTTTGGCATTCTTTCAAAATTAAACAAAAGCAATAAATGAATACCACAAAGAACCCATATACACACTAACACATTTTATGCATTTCCATCATTTGATAACATTTTGCAAGGTTTGCTTTATGATATTCTCCTGTGTGTTTGTGTGCACGTGTGTAGACATTCACTTTTTTAGTGCTACTAAAATTTAAGTTGCAGACATCATTCAATGGGTAAATACTTCAGCAAATTTCCTAAAAACAGAAACATTATATTACCCAACCACAATGCAATTATAAAAACCAGGAAATTAACTTTGATATTAACACTGTTATTAAAGTCACAGTCAATATTGAAACTTTATCAAGTGTTTCAGTGATGTTCTTTATAACAATTTATAAAATACAGGGTAAATGTGAAGACAAAATGCAATGGAATTAAATGGGCTCAAGGTTTAATTATTTCATGCTCTCAAGGAAAACATACTTGAGATATTAGATAATTTTCTGAAGAGCATAGGAAAGATGGAGATCCTTTAAACTCATTTTACTATCGCTCACACCAAAGCTGGATATATAAAGCAAGCACATATTCACGTGCATACAGACACACAGTACTAACCAAAACATCCCATATATTAAACATGTTCTATGGAAAATTGTTCTCTTTCAGAGTTACTCTAGTTACAAAGCCTAGCTTAGACTAAGTAATCTATTGCTATGCATTGGCAGTTAAAATCATAGAGTAGAATATGTAACAAAACACAAATTCACACTCTTCACTATTTCTTCACTATTTCTTATTTGAAGATTGTAACCTGACATATAATGTCAGTAATTATTACTTTTAATTCTCCCACACTGATATGTTATGTTGGAAATTGCACATATTTGCTCTAATATAATATTGACAAATTTCATCCAGGACTATTTACCATGATATTAGAGAGTCTAAGATAATATTCACATTGGCAAAACCAAGTTAAAAAAACAGAAAAAAAAATTCAAAAATAATATAGCCAATTTATTTGCTAAACTAAAAAAGTAGAGAGCAGAACTTTTCCCCCTTCAGTCTCCTATACTACTTTCCACCTTAATTCACTGCTTTATTAATTGCTTTGGTGTTTTTAAACATATATTTTCACCTAATTTGCATAAGATTTTAAATACAATGTTGTAATTATGTATGTTTAAATGTGTGTTATTAAATAGTACCAATCAGTTGAAATGGTACCTGAAAAATTAGATAAAATAATGCCAATATAGTTATAACGCTTTGAAAAATCTTGATTAAATGCACTTTGCTTTTCCAGGGTGAAAAAAACAAATGACCTAAAAGAAACAACCAGATCAAATAGTTTCATTTCTTTATATATAGGAATTGAGTCTGAATTGGGCAACTTTCTAAATTCTTTTCAATTATGTCTCTGTAGACCTTCTATCAGAATTTGGATTTCTGATTCTCAATAGAGCCTGATACTTCTAATGTGCAATTAGAGGAAGCAAAGGAACTTTTCCCATACAAATAGAAGCTAATGAGATGGTAAAATCAATGAGAATTCATGATCATTTCAAGACTCTATCTATAGAGTACTCAACCAGTTAATCTAATTCCTAACAAAGAATTATCTGCAACCAAGTGAATATCCTGAAGGAAGTTAGCTTCTCCTTTCCTGTTTGGCCTTTTATAATATGGCTTGAATGCAAGAACCTCATTATCAATGTGTGTCCCCCTTTTAAAATCATCTACTTTGTTTTCTGTATAGATTTTAGCAATGATTATTTTATTTAATTTTACACCAATGTAAAACTTTTAGAAAATTCCCTATTAAACACATTCTTTCCAAGTACATATATATAAAGAAACACTATTTAATTCTCGACTATGCAATAGTGAATTTTCTATTTTATTAGTTAATAATAATTTTCCTTTAAAATATGTTCTAGTCATAGATTTGGGAGCTTTAACCTAAGATATAGGATTAGGTTTCTCTGCCATTTAGGGTAAGATCTTTGACCAAGAATTAGGTTCCTAAACTCCAAGTACAGACTCAGTTCCACAATAACATGTTGCCTCCTGCTAGCATCTTTCCCTAAACTTAATTATGAGTATTAGTTAATTGATTCAATTTTTAAAAGTAGTAAATGAATATATATATATATTTTTAAAGATTTTATTTATTTATTCATTTATCCCCCCCTTGCTGCTTGTGCTCGCTGGGTCAGCTAACCACGCCGTGCGGGTGGGCTTGCCTTCACCAGGAGGCCCCAGGAACCGAACCCGGGGCCTCCCATATGGTAAATGGGAGCCCTACTGATTGAGCCACAGCCGCTTCCCGTAAATGAACATTTAAGAAAAAGTGCTATTAACAAGAATCATTAGTCCACAGTTAGAGTACACTAAAATACTTTTTCACAAATTTGTGTTCTTTTAATAGGATTCTGAGTAGGAGTAGTAAAAACAGCTGAGAAGAAACATGGAACCAGTGGGGCCCCCCACCTATCAGTAACAACATGTTTAGCGGACTCACAAGGAGTCAGAATTGTCCATATTACTCACCTCTCTGGGGTGACTGAATGGAGGTTATCTTTAAAATATTAAAGGCTACATATAATGAATGCAAAACCATGGCTTGCCATTGTCACCTAGAAAGAAACACGCATTGGGCCTCCGCAGAGACAGAGTCCTAAGAGAGAAGGCACAAGATAGGCAAGGTTTGATTAGGGGCAAGACAAGTTCAGGAAAAGGAAATGGTATAAGATTCCCTAGATAAGTCAATGAGGAAGAAATATGAAGATAATGGGAAACAGGGGAATCCCTTTATGTAAGAATGGAAGTGGTAACTAAGGAGCCATATGAAATAAAATACTAGACAGACATTATTACTTTTGCAATGTACTCTGCAAGAAAGGCATTTGACCAATACTGTGGTAAAAATAAATCAAACTATCAGAAAGGGAAAAAGTAAATAAAATCAGGCAATCTACACTAACCTTTCATTTGTATAGCAATGACATAAAGTCAGGATATAAACATGATTTTAATGTTGTTAAGTACTAGTACTAAATTTTTTTTTTTTTTTTTTTTTGATGAGATTTGTTGTCAGTAGTTCCCTAAAGATGCAATTCTGGCACATGATTCCATATCTTTTTAGTGGAAAGTGACTGTTAATATGCTACAATCAGCCTTCTGGGCAATGAAGGATAAACAACTCTGATTGCTGCCAATATTTAGATAATTATAACTGGATAGTTACTCTTTCCCCGCAGTGAGATATTTCAAATTCTGAAACTCTTTGTAAGTACAGGGTAAAAAAACAAAACAAATCAAAACACAAAACCTCAGTTTTTGTTCTAAATTTTACCAAATATAATCCCTTCACTAATAAATGGCAGGAAATATATGATTAACAATATATTAACAGTCTTAAAAATATTTATACACCTGGGCTCAGGGTTTTATTCCATGAATCTAGGGAAATTGTAAACATGGAGAAAAGATTTTATGCACAAATATGCCTCATTTCAACTTTATAATAATGAAAAACTGGAACTAAGAATCATTGCTGTTTTAATTCAGTGAAGAATATAATATGCTAATATTGAACGTATTATAATCAGATATGATCAAACACTTTGGATACTAAAACTTCTCAATGGCAAAATAAATAATATCTCTATCACTCTATACTCACACCCACAGACATATAATAAATGAACAAGTTAAATAATGATTTGTTAAAGTTAAAAATACTCAGTGGTTTCCTCTACTAATTCTTAAATATAATCAAAGAAGGCTTGGCATGGATGGCTGACAGAGCTGCCTATACTGTTCTCTCTAACTCCAACCACCTCCACCTCAAGGACTCAATCTGCATTAGCCAACTGGCCAGTCTGTTCACCGGGCATGCCATACCCCTGCCCTCACTCCTAATAGCAGGATATCTGATTTGGTGCACCTTGGTCCTTCTACATAAAATGCACAACAGATATTTCTGTATTAAATGACATGCATTTTCTTTTTAAGAAGCACGTCCCTTTAATGGAAATAATCATATTCACATTTCTTGGCATTTTATTGATGAGGCCAATTTCAGCCATGTTAACCCAGAATTTAACTTTCATGAATTATGGCCTTGACTTTCTTCTCCTCTGCATAAGTCCCTCCTTTTGTAATTTGAAAGCAAATATTTATAAGAAATCATATTTGAGTTATATTCTAAGCATAGAGAGTTACCTGGGGCAGATTAATGTCTGGCAACAAAGCAGCTACCACCTACAGTTAAGAATAAGCAGTTTGACAATGACACACTTAGTCTCATTGGGTGATGGGTTCTCCTTTCAAACCTTGAGATAGTGTTTGTTCAGAATCATTCATTTTCATCTGCATTACTGTGGCTTCTAATTTAAACAAGTAATACTGAAAAATCAGGTGATATGAACAGTTTGCTTCTTATATGAATGAGTGCAGGACACCCAGGATGACTGCATTTTAATAAGCCCTCCAAAATATTGGTGAAAAATTCCAAAGAATGTTAAGATCCTATTCACTTATTGCTCTGAAGGTCTGAAATATTCTCTAAAAATTGTATTCAATTTTTCTGTACCTCTGTATTTTTGAATAATGTCAGCATTTAGTTTAACTTGAAGTTTCAGGATTCTTTATCAATCTAGTTTTCCAAATGTGTTATAACACCTGCTTTTTTCTTCTAGCTAACGAAAATAATGTTACACTTTCTCTTTAGCCATTTTTTCAGTAAAAATCCATTCTGAAATGCAGCATACTTTCATCGTTTCTCCTTAAATGGATCTGTTGATGGGTCAAAATACAGTTAATTGGGCAGCTTTAAGATGAAGCGTCAACAAAGAAGTTCTACTAGAAGAACTAGGAAAGATATGTTGGATATACCTCTCATTCAAAGCTGAGGGAAACCCTAATAATTTTACATGGATAAATATACATCTAGAGTAAAAATTAGTTACACAGTAAGGGTAAATTTGGACAGAGGAAAAACTGCTGAGAAATGAGAAGGTATTGGAGATATCATAGCATATATTTTGTGGTTGACACAGGCAATTGTCTAGCCAATACATATTCTCCCCTTCTTCCTTACTAAGGAAGGTGAGGGGTGCTAGTAAAGAATTACATTTCATAGCCTATCCTGCTCCTAAAGGTGACCATGTGATACAGGCCTGACCAATGATGTGAAAGTAGAATTCACTAAGTTGTTCCCAGTAAGGCTTTTTAAAAAATGGGGCATATTGCTTTAATTTTTACCTGACTTTTCTGTAAACTTCTAACTTCACTAATTAAAAAAAAAAAATACAATGGGGCAGATTTCGCCTCCTGCCCCTCCTTTCATCACCTGCAGAATTGCTATCATGGAACCAACCTTAAGGCTAAAAACCTTATGGATGTTGCTGTGTTCTCATTTCAATGTGAGACCTGCACCAAAACTGAATCAATTGGCTCCTTCCAGATTTCTTTTTATGTTGGAAAAATACATCCTCTATTGCTTGAACCACTGTGATTTGGGGCTTATATTACAAGCAGTTGAGACTATTTCTGACAAGTATAGTAATTTTGACATGGCATAGAAAGAGATTAGAATTGTGAAGTAGTGTAGAAGAATATGCAGTATATATTTGGTTATATCACCTCCTGGCTTAGTCTGCCAGAGGGCTACCAATGCAAAGTACCAGAAATGGTTGGCTTTTATAATGGGGATTTTATTTAGGGTAAAAGCATATAGTTTTGAGGCTAGTAAATGTCCAAATCAAGGCATCAGCAGAGATACTTTCTCAGGGTCCTGCCACGAGGTGAAGCAAAATGGTCACCTATCTCTGCAGAGGTCTCTGCCTTTCCCTCCAGAATCTACTATCTCCTGCAGCTCAGTTGCGGGCAACCAGTCATAGGGCTTATCTCTTACTGGGCCTCCTCTCTCACTCTCAGCTGTTTGCTTTCTTCCCAAGATCATCTGTGATTATCAGGCATATGGCTCATCTCCTCTTGAGCTGTTCCATGGCCCAGCCCCTCGGGGGCCTCTTACTGTGCCTGTGGGTTCCAGACTCTGGCACCTCTCCCAGACTCTCAAGCCTTCTCTGTTTTCCTGAAGTCCTCTCTCACTCTCATGGCAGGATCAATATGATATGGCAGCTTCCTTTCTCTCTGTGTCTCCATTTATATCAGACCCAGCAAGAGGGCAGAAACCCAAGCTGGCTCATAGATGTAGTCCAATCAAAAGCAATCTAATCAAGGGTACCACACCCATAGGAATAGATTAGTTTAAGAGCATAATCTTTTTCTTTTTTGGGATTCATAAAAAGAAATTTAAACTGTCACACTTCCCTAAATCTTCTACTCATTGATTTTCACTATCAATTAAAACCATTTTTTACTGGCCTTTTGATATGACCACCAGCCATAGTTTGTGTGTCCGGAAGGAATTAATCAAAAAGCAGATTGCAAGAAAGAGTTCCAAAGGAGAGAGAGATAGGAAAGCATGATAGAATTAAACATTGGTGAATGACCATGCAAAGATAGTATAGCAGTTCATGGTTTGAGGCCAAAAACTTTGAGCAGGCTGTAGATTTTAAAGTACATTTTTCTAGAACAAGATTTTACGGTTACAGAAGTAACTTACTTTTACAGCAATGAGAATATAGAGATAAGAATTTTAAAAACTCACTATTCCATCACCTAGGAATATCAATTACTATCTTTTTGGACTATAAGTCCTTTCTAGCTCATTTCTATATGTTTTGGTATATAATATAGTATGTCAATTTTTAAATACAAATTATATTCGGTATATACCTCATCAAAAAAGGGTTGACATATTTTATTTTCCAAAATTGTGGTACTTTGCAAGCATTCCTTATGATAAGTATTACTAAGATATTGATAAAAATTTCATACGGAAATGATTAGCCATGGACTTAACATTGTTTTAAAATTTTTCATATGTTTTTAAAAGAAGCTCTACATTTTTAAATTTGCATTTTTCTCACTAATGTGTGCGTTTATTTCCTCCCACTTCTTGTTACATTATTCCTTACTACTGTTCATATAATTGAAAATGATAATTGCCAATTTTATGAATTGATGGGACTATTGTTTATTTTGCATAGTATTAAGCCTATGTTTTTCCCTTTAAATAAACTTTCCACTGGAGGAAGTACATTGTGATACTTATGTGCATATGATGCTATGCATTTCTCCAATAGTTAAGTGAGTGATTTTAATCTAATTAAAATATTCAAATATGTATAATAACAGAACCATATTATAAATATACTTTTTGCTCACAAATTACTTAAAATTTGACTTCCAAGTTTATTTTACCCATTGAATATCCAAAAATAGGAAATTAGAATACAGCAGAGATTCTCAAACTCAGTATATTGGCATTTGGGATCAGATTATTCTTCACCATGTTTTAGGATGTTTAGCAGCTTCCCTGTTCCCTGTTTGCTAGATGTCAATTGCACTCTCCCCCCATTTCCAGCTGTAACAACCAAAAATATCTCCAGATATTGCCAAATGTTCCCTGGGGGACATGCAAAATCCCTGCTGGTTGAAAACCATTGGAATAGAAGGATGTGTATATGGATCAAGCTTGAAGGTTGTGCTCATCACTTTCCTTACAGTTCCCTTGCTAGATTTCTTCCATGTGGCCACATCCACAGAAAGGGAGGCATTGGCCAAGGAAGAAGAGGAAAAGTGCTTGATCAACAGCAAGATGTCTCAATATTCTTACTTTATCAAGTTGTTTTTCTTTTTGGGGGTAAAGGTTGTCATTTCTTAGAAAAAATGTATACAAGTGCTATCTTTTCAATTTGTCATACTTACTGCCTCCATTCCTTTTGCAGATTCTACCTACTATGCTTCCCTAACATTATACCATCTTTACTAAAACAGTTTAGATATGGAGGTGGAGTATCTGTTTCTTTCTTCCCCACAAAATGCAACTGGACATTTGATTGCTGTTCATATTTAGGATTTCGAGCTATTGATCATTGGCCATTTCTCTACATATTACCATAGCCAAAGGTTATCTTTAGTCAATAAGGGTAGATAAATCTTTGCAATCATGTATTGGGATAAAAATAAGATTGCAGATCATTGATTCAATATCCAGTTTAATTTGTTGAGGGGCTTGTATTTTGCCATATTTATTTACTATCTCATTAAAACACCATTTTCATCATATTTTCTATTTCTCTTAAATATCTGAATAATGTCTAAATTTATTTCCCTACATCTCAAGACATTACAAACCCTTGCATCATCTTACATTCCTACGGTCATTTCTGAGCATTACCTAAAACCCACTCTTAACCCTAATGTCTCTCCTCTGTAGCAGCATATTAATATTTTGACTGGACCATGTTTTCCCTTCAACTGATATGATCTTCTTTATAAACCCAACCATTCATATCTCATATAACCCCTCCCACGAGTAACCAATTGTGAATACTTCAGCTTCATTGTGCTATTTCCATTACGTCTCAGAATTCGACAGTGTGTTTAAAATGTATGTTATAAAATGCATAATTTGACTTTATATTGTTAGATGTATTTTCCCTTTTAAGAATATTTCATAATATTTGCACTAAAACCACACTTGATTATTTCTTTTTAAACAAACACAATAACATTTCTCCCACACAAATATTGTAATTTTAAGTACAGTAACAACTTTTGGCAAAATAAAGGTTCTTCTGGCATACTTAGTGAATATAAATTACTTGCAATCACTTCTGTTCTTAATGGTTTATAAAAGACTGGTCTTATAAAGTCTTCCCTTGGTTAAAATGCTTCCTGTATTATTGCTCACTTGATTAATGTTTGCATCTTTTTATATTTTCATTGCATAATGGCACATTTACTATCCAAGAGTCATCTTAAAGTGGATTCCAAATTATTGTGCTTTTTTAAACTTTTTATTTTGAAATAATTTCATACCCACAAGACAGTTGCAAAAATAAAGAAACCTCATACAGAGAACGCCACCATACCCACCACCACCCCCGACACCCAGATCCAGCAGTTTCAACATTTTGCCACCTTTGTTTACTGTCTCATTCTATCTATCTACCTACCTACCTACCTACCTACCTACCTACCTACAACATTTGAGAGGATGTTGCACGCATCATAGTCGTTGGACACATAATATGTCCATGTTCATTTCATAAAAACAAGGGTATTCACTTATGTAATCACTGCAAGTACAGTTATCAAGTTCAAGAAATTTAATATTGAAATAAATCTTACATTCTATCTTCCAATGTATATTCCCAAAAATATCCGTTTAAGCCTTTTCACTTCCATTCTTAGATACTATCCAGTATCATGTATTGCATTTAATTGTCATTATCTCTTTAGTTTACCTTTCTTCCTTTTTTAATTGTGGATAAATTAATGTACTTTTAATTAATTTGATTTACTGCAATTAATATGCCTTGCAACGTTTTTTGTTTTGTTTTTGTTTTTGTTTTTGTTTTGTCCTCCCTAGGTGAGCTTATTTCTAACTCTAGGGAAACATGAGATGTGGAAATTACTTGTGTAGCTGATTTACATAAGTTCATCAGATCCCACCAAACCATAGATAATTAAATGTATTTATTAATGTTGCCTTTAGAAATCATTTATGTAAGTGAATATGAACTCAGTCTCAAGAGTTCTTACATATCTATCAGTAAACTTGAGCAGTTGCTTATAAAGATCATTTTAAAGATTAATAATAAGAAGGAAAAACTGTTACTGGATTCTCAAACTCTGGTGTGTCTGATAACAGAAAGTCGATTGTGGTAAGTTACCTCTAACCATGTACTTGATTAAAAAAGCAAGTTCATATAAAATAAATGGAAAAATACAATCCTTTAGACCAAAGCCTTCTTATCCTATAATTCTACCAAGTCTGTGAGAATATTTCTAAATAGTAGGGGACTCTTTTCAGAACTTCTTTTCTTATAGAGGTACAACCAAAATAACAGAACAATTCTGTTTGATTTCATGAACATAGCGAGGTATGTATAGACTCATAAAGGTTTATTTCATTGTAAACAAAAAATATAATGCTAAGAGACAGCCAAAACTTTAAGCATATATATGCTTTTGTGTGTATTCTTTTGGTACAAGTGAAACTTATTTCTATGATTTTTACTGAATTTTATGTTATATAACTATATATACATTTTTGTGGCAAAACTCACTAGAAAAGTTAATTACTATAAGCAATATGATTGTTATAGTTAGACATAGATGACAACCTATTGGCATGATGTGTGTTTTCTTCAGAGAATTTATATGAATTCTGATTTCCCACTTACTTGCAGGACCTTGTATTTCTTAACCCCATTAGACTCAAGGACATAGACCATACTCGTTTCATTGACATTGTATCCCCAGCAGTGACCACAGGACCTTACCCAGACTTGACACTCAGAACATGCTTATTGAATAGCAATACCCTACTCTATGATTATCCTGACCCGATACATGTCTTTTGGAACACCAACCTTTAAACAAGGGAATGGAATTCTACCATGTTGTTAGGAACTCTGCTAGTCCCTAAAAAATATAAAGATGATAATATAGACTTTTTAAAAAATTAAGACATCATTGGAGACTCTAGACACACCTCCAGGGCTGAGTGCTATAATAGATACATACATGAGGGTATTTTGTTGGATTTAATATTTTCCTTTGAAGATATCTGGAGAGGAAAAGTGCCTGACCACGTTCAGAAACAACAGCAACAACAACTTGGGTTCTACCACTAGCTAGGTGTATGTTTTACAATTCTCTAATTCTAAATAATAATAATACTTCCTTCATTGAGAGAGGAGTTTGGATTGGATGAAGATTATGTGCATCTATGCAACTTATCATTTAGATGTGACAATCAGTAAATCTTAGTTTTTTCTACCGGAATAATTTTGAGGTGCTTAGGACCCTGATTATAAATTTTGACAGTAAGAGTCCATAAATGGCGGTTGAATGTTGCTGGCTGAATGAAAAAAAAAGTAGATTGGGTGACAGATATATAATGATTTGTCCTTTTTTTCCCCATGAATACATTTTAATTTTATTGGTAAAATTGGCCCTGGAAATATTTCCTATCCTAGACTTTTACATGGTAAGGCTTTTATCAAGGCACATTTTTAATGCTTAAATTATAAATCTCAGGCAATACATTTCAGGGTCCAAATTATGGTTCATAAAATGCTTAATGCCAACATTTGAACATATGCTATTGCTCCAGTATAAATTGCATTATGCTATCATTCATAGGTTGTTGTTTTTTTATTAGAGAAGCTGTGGGTATACAGAAAAATCATACACAAAATACAGTGTTATTAATTCCAATGGCATGTCACCTAACCAGAAATGTCTGAGCCAAACCTTCAGATCCCTGTCTCAAGCAGGGTTAATCAGAGATTGGGGAAACATCAGTGAGACCCTATAGAAGAAGGAGACAGCACTACAAAGGGGGCCCAAGAGCACAGGCTTTGGTGATGCCTGAAGGTGTTCTTCCCACTCTTTCTGCAGATCACCTCTACTCCATATTTCTTTTTCAGTTGGCCAAAGTTCCTGGATATTATCTGGCCCTAAACCAATCTTAATTTATATAACTAGTTAAGAATAATTGAGGAAAAATCCAACACTTATTGCACAAATAATTGATAATAAATTTGTTTCTTAGACACGAAACTTAGCATGCATAGAAGCAAGTTCTACCCACAGAAATATCCTTGGTTGCGATTTTTACAAAGAAAAATTAATGAATGCATAATGTAATGAAGCTCTTTCTGCTACTGTCAAAAACCACAGATAAAATAAACTTAATGGCATTATAAATGAATAAAAAGTATATTTTCAGGGAGCAAGATTGGTTCAAACAGTTGAGTGCTTGATTCCCACATGGGAGGTCCCGGGTCCCGGGTTCAGTCCCTGGTGCCTCCTAATACAAGCAAGCAAGCATGCAAACAACAAGCAAACAGACAAAAAACCCAGCTCGAGTGAGCCGGTGTGTCTCCATGGTTGAGCGCTGGCTTCCCATTAGGCTTTCCACTTAGGAGGTCCCTGGGTTCATTCCCTGGCCTCAGTATCTCAAAAAACAAACAAACAAACAAAAACAAAAAGTATATTTTCAAGATTATGAAAATTGTTCTTTTAAATACTAAAAACATGGTATCCTTTTCACCTCACCACTATAGATCACATGAATCAATACTTCAGAATGAATGAATTGAATGTATGATGCTTTTTCTAAATTATGCTGTATTAAAGGCTTAAAATTAAACCAGAGATTGTACCATTAAGCCACCATAAAGCTCTGTTTTTATTTCCTGAGCAATGGAAGGATGACATGTAAATGTAAAATCAAAAAAGGTATTTTTCCTAATATTTGAACTTATGTAGAATCAGACATGTTTAAACAAATAAAGGGAAAAAAAGTAAAAGATGTACTGATACATTTTCATTATTTAGAATCCTAAATCTTAAGGTTTAAATTATTTGGTTTTACCATGTATCATCAATGAGGAAAGCCATCTCTTTATCTCTAGTTTGATTAAGTACTTTAAATACATGTAATACATGGAGTGTAGAGATTTGTATTCCTCAATGTAATTACATTAAATGACTGCACTATTTTATATGCATTTCCATTAAACTAAGAAATCAATATATCTTTACTATGCTTCTAGGCCTATGGAAGTGCATTTGAGGTTACCAATAGGGAAATCAGACAAGGCATAATCACAGTAATCACCAGCTATGTGTTATAACTACAGTGCCTTAAAATATAGGCTTCTATGCATTCTAAAAGCACATGACAATAACTTATTTCCTAAACGAATACTATAATGTCATTGTCCTTATTATCACTAAACTATTGGGTATAATTTAATCAATTGGAAGAAAATTGGATTATTGGTGAATAAAATGGAAAAATGATAAAAAGGAATTATTCTACATGTACATTCCTACCAGGCTGTATCCTTACATGGTGAAGAGAATTAGTAATTTCGAGTTCATCAAAGAAATTTCAGTCTCTTTCTCTGTCTATTCTACTCTCCCTTTAAATAAAATGTTTTTTGAAGGGATTTGGTGTTCTTTCACTACATAGTTATAATAATATGAACGATGTAAAACTTGGATATTTTTTCTCAAAGATCACTAATTAAAGGAAAAAAGTGTGACACAGGGTCTTTCTGTATGTAGATTATCTGCAGCACTGAATTTCTACTATATTTTCATTGACTCTCTCTTCATATGGATATTGTTACTTTTAGCATATGAGATAACACTCAGACAAATATTTAGATAGTACAAACAATATGGAATATATTAAAGTCAAATTTAATTGATAACAACTTAATATTGTAAGAGTTTATGAAAAAGAATCTTGTGACCCTCTGTTTCCTCATTATTCAAAAAAGGAAGATATTTTCTAGGTCTTGATCTTTACATTAAGAAAAACACACTTTTTAAAGCTTTCATTATGTATATGTCCATCCTGTCAAACGTCTTTATAGGTGCTGAGCATTCACTGACCAATTTGTTCCACTTGATATTTATTGAACAATGAACCAGAAGGCAAGCTAATTGAGGTCATAAAATATGTGCCCATTTTGGTCACTGCTAGATCCTCAGCTTTCAACATTTCTTGAATGAATCAATGAGCAAGTGCTATGTCTTTTGCTTAGTGTTGGGAAAACAAAGATCAGGCTTCCTTTACACCTGGGGAACAGGCAGTAAACAGGTCAAAGCAATATCCTATGATGAGGTTCATCTTAGAGTTTATAGACCATACCACATAGTCACCTGATCTGTGTGTTGGGAAGGAAATACACAAGCTGTTTAGCTATGGCTTTGATTCTGGAGTTGGATAGAACTGAATGTGCCTGCCTCATTCAATAAATGTATAACCTGAGGTAAATAACTTAATCTTCTTCTCTTTCCTTCACTTTAAAATTGAGACAATAATATTAAATGGCTCACTGGTTTGTTGTGAAAACATACTGAATGCACTGCTAGAAAAGGACTTATTATACTAACCCATTGAGTGCCCAAGAAACCTTTGCTCTAATACCAGTTACTAAGGTGCTACTGCTCTTTCCATTTTTGTTGGTATCATTTTCGCTGGTAACATTCTTCTTACTATTCTTATTAATAGACTGGATATTCTCTTAATTTTATACCAGCAAGCAGCCAAGTCAAGTTTTATTGCTTCATATAAGTGCTGAAATGACCTCTGAGCAGTCCAAGGACTTGCCTGAAGACACAAAGCTGGTAAATGGCAGGGTTTTAAAGAAATCCATGCGTTCCTTTTCAATGTTTAATGCTCTTTCAAGAACCATGACTGAACCATGCTACATTATGAGTCCTTATGAGCTTTTGACAATCAGTTTTTTTAGGATATGTAGATCGCCATGTTGATTAATTCACCTATTCTTACAAAATGCACCTTGGACAGCTACTTACACCTTTGAAGTTAAATAGGATATTCAATTCACCCTTGCTCAACATTCTTTTTCATAAGCTCCTTCTCATCTATTTATGAAATGGAACCTTCACTGATCTTGACCCTCTGTACCCTTGAAAAGTCTCATATTAGATATCACATACATTATGTGTTCAGTACACATCTGATGTCTTACTCCTTCTCTGAGCCACAAGTATTTTAAAACTCCGGTAATTTGGAAACATGATGACTTTAACTTCATTAAACTAAAAAAATGTGTTTTTGAAACTCAGAGGTTGATATTTTGTTACACAAGTGGAAATACATGCTATGCACAGTGAACTCAAAGAGAAGGTGTCTGTGGAAACCTGCTAATTTTAATTAATTACTTTATAGTTAAAGCCCTTGAATTATTTCTTAAAAGTATTCTGTAAAAGCAAGGGAGGCATGAAATTATAAATTTTTAATACTCTGTGTTGCAACAGCAATTACTAGTTAAATAGAGCATCTAAGCACCTGGTTATCTACTTAATATATATAAACACATTCTCTCTCTCTGTCTCTCTCTCTCTCTCTCTCTCACGCACGCATACACACACACACATTCCTATAAAATGTCCTATGGAGATTTCCTTCTTATTACTGAATGTCATATTTTAAAAAGTATGAAGCAGCAAAGCTCATTTTTTAATGTGCATCATGTCCTTCCAACCTATGAAAGAAAAATCTGATAGTGTAAAACCATTTTAATATGTTGAAAGCCTGACATATTTTCTCAGATAATTACTGGATATCATCATATGCTTGGTGAAACAGGGACTGCAGAATAGTGATCTGTCATACTATTTCAGTTTTAATGAATTTATGAAGTCATTTTTGAGAGATGTTGCATATTTAACATTAAAAGAGGCATTTTGTGGGTGTCTTGTAGCTAAAGACTTAAATCAGTATTTTAAATTATCTAAATGATTCCTGTACGCTCCCCTTCCATGATATCTTGAAATAATGACATAAAAGTACATTTTCCAAAAATGTTGCAAAGTATAATAACCTTTACAATGTTGTGATTATTTCATAATTTGAGATATATGATAATTTCTTATACTAAATTTCCAATCTGATACATAATTGGAATTAGGGAGGTTTGTTTCTTTTTGATAAATTTTATACAAATTCAATCTTAATCCATCTTTCACTCTAGTATGGGGGCAGAACTTACTATCACACTTATCACAGTTTTCTTTCATTTTGATTTCTGTATCTGACAGTATGACATGGAATCCATCAAACAGAAGAGCAGGAGAAAAAAAAAAAATACCTCCAAGTATATACATTCATGGACACATAAATCAAACTTCAAATTCTACAGTGTTAATAAAATATGAATCTCTTTACTCAGTAACGGAATCACCTTGAATTCCTTAAATCAATAGTTCAGTGAACCTGAAGAACAATTTTCAAGCTCTGGCACACCCATAATCTGGTTTATGCAGTGTACTAGAACTTGCTAGTTTGAGAACTGAGTTCAGCTTCTCAAAATAAAAAGTGCCTTTATCAGTACAGATTCATTAACCAAGTCACTTCCAAATATCAAAACATAAGAATATACATGTAATCATGTCAGGATTTGCAGACATTGCATATATATGTGATAATTTTGGAAAAATGAATAATTTTGGTAACATTTAGAAAGCATTTTAAATAAAATGTTCTCTTGAATTTAAGCAAGTCTTATTAATATGTACATGCATGTTTTACATTTCCCACCAAAAAGCAGACAAAATACAATGCACACTATAAAAGTTTCCAATAGAGTACACCTTGTACTCAATAGAGATTCTACTAAAAATTTTAAGTGGAGAGTCCCAGTCTTTCTTTGAAAATTCCATCAAAACCAGTTACAAGTCCAAAGAAATATTGTATTTAGTCTGTTTAAACTTGGATTATTTTAGTAAGAAAAGACCTTCTATGAAATTCTATTTTTCTAGGCTTTTGAAAATTTCTACTGTAATAGTAATTTGTATGGAAAAGCTGGGTTATTATGTGAAGAATGAATTTTCCCCATGGTTCTATTACCCTCTTCAGTAACCTCTGCCCCTTAGTAAATTTATTGCTAACTAGTCATACTAGTTAGTAAGTCACAAGTGAACAATTTCACCGTCAATTAAAGTTAAGAAGAAACATTTGTAGTAGTACCTAATATCATCCAGTGATATGATCTATAAACACAATTTTTTTTCCTATAAAAATGCAACTGGGAAACACAACAATTTCTCTTTTTTCTACAGTTTTCAAACTGTAATGAATTTTTTATTATCTTTCATTTAATTCCATGTAGGTTTATTCTTGCTGATAACATGATCTATTGTTCTCTGATCCATGGTGAGATTGCCATTTCTTAAGTAGACAGCACTTATTGGAAATTAAACCTCTACTAATGTATTATAATTATTACTTGAGGGTAATTTGCTGCTCCAGCAGGGAGTCACAGCTAATGTGATGGTAACATTTCTTCCAGGGAGTTGTTAATATTTCTTCTACGCTGAAATCCCACATAATGGATCTTGCCTAAGGCTGATTAATGATTTCAGAGCTGGAACTGATTTGTAGCTAAATCAGTCCTCACTGGAGGAGATTCAGGGTTATTTCAGTCAATACTGTTAAGTAAGTATAAACAGTAACTTCTGTTAACACACATGTAATCTAGTAGGTAAGAAAGAGAACAAAATTAAGAGGAAGTAAATCATGGTAATCCTGCTGCCTGTGCATTTCATTACACTTATAACAGATATGAGGAAGAAACACGGAGCTGTGTCATCAAACCCCATGGATTTACATTATTGCAACCTATTTTTCTGCTTCGAAAAAGCAATTTCTCAAACAAGTAAAAGCAAATGGAGCTAAGTGCCTAAAATAAATCAGCATGTTTCCCTCCTTACTTAGTTTATATCACCTTTTTTGCTTAAAAAAATGGACAAGTTAGAATGTATTTTCTACAAGATATAATTAAAATTGGGACATAGGTTAGTTTAGGATACTATCTGTGGCAGTTTGAGATAATTTATGAACCCCCAAAAGAGAGATTTTGTTTGTAAACCAGTCTGTTCCTAGGAGTGTGGTCCCCTTTGATTGTATTAGATTCACCTGAGAGGTCTCTGAAGATTAGGGTTTTGATTGGACCATGTCAGTAGGGCGTGACTCAGGTTGAGTCCCCACCCCCTTGGTGGGCTTAGATAAATGGACACTCATTCAAGAAGATACACAGGAAGGAAAAGAGCTCCACAGACATGGAAGAGGAGAGAACTTGGTCATTTCAGTCCTGCCATGGACAGAAAGGAATTTCTAAACAACATTTTAATTCTAATTTATCCTTGTTTTTTGCTCCCAAGTAGGAATTAATTTGTAAATATCTAACTTACATTTACCTAATATTTAACATCTTGAAAGAAGAGAGATGAGCCATTTGCCTGATAGCTTGCAGCTGAAGAGAACAGAGCAGCTGAGAAGGCCTGATAGACCAGGCAGAGATCACCTGCCATCGTGCTTTAACAGGGGGCAACAGACTTTGCTGAGAAAGCAACCTTGAGTTGGACTTTTTAGGGCCTTATAACTGTAAGCTTCAACCCCAAATAAATACCCTTTATAAAAGCAAGCAGATTTCTGGTACTTTGCATCAGCATCCCCGTTGGCTGACTAATACACTATCCTACAAGCATAATGCACTCTGACATAATTCAGACTTTACAAACTCTAGGCATTTCTTCATCAACTAAAATGATGGCATGCATCTAGCTACCAGTAGTAAACCCGAGACACATTGACCCTAAGGCCAACATGTGGGAAGTGTAGAATCAGCACTGTCTAGTCACTCAATTGAATTCTTCTTTGTTATCACAAAGACAATACAAAAAGGCACTAATATAACTGTACTTAAAGACAATGCTATAGACCTTAATGTGCATCTTCTAACACATATTTCACTAGTAACCCCTTCCTGTGATATTCCAGTGATTTCTAAACAGAAAGAAAGACTTCCAAATATGCATTATTTGTCCAAGGGACACTAGAATTTGATTAACAAAGTTAATTGATCAGTGGTGGGCTTAAATAAAATAGTAAGAGAATGAAGGAATGCTTGTGAGTTAGTCTTTCCCACGTCTCAGTTATGCCAAGATTTACATCACTTATGGGACATTTCACAGCTGGAAGAAATGTCTACAAATGACAATTCTCTAAACCAGGCAGGGATAGTCATGATAATAAAAAAGCATAGAGGATTTAGACTTACCTTCCATATCGGATTTAAAAGTAACTAGCTGTGTAACTTGGACAGGATTGTTTTCCTGAGATACACCTTCCTATTTTATTATGGGAGAGTAATAGCTAACGCTCAGTCAATTCATAACAATTAAATGTGCTTGTGAAGGTGGAACTTCTTTCAAGATCTAAAATATTAGGTAAATGTAAGTTAGATATTTACAAATTAATTCCAACTTGGGAGAAAAAACAAGGATAAATTAGAATTAAAATGTTATTTAGAAATTCCTAAAAACTACCCTAAACTAATAAGTCACATTGTGTATTATACACACATAGTGATATAAAATGATATAAACTGGTTTTAGGATTACATGCATATTCATATTATCCTCACAGCTTTCAAATAAAAAATAGTGAGTTATTTGAAATAAGAACTCCTTCTCCCTCCACTTTGAATTCATCTGTTCAATGGTAGATTTCTAGAACCATTGGCCAACTAATAGTGGCAATAATGGAACATTATTATTATATTCCTTTCTTAATAACCAATCCTACCATCTGGCAAGTTGAGTGTTTTCCTCATGATTGCAACTCAGAGGAGTGTGTAATTATACCACTGAAAAGGAGATTCTCAAGAAAAGCAAATGAAAGAAGTATTTTACATTGCATTGGGTGAAAAAAAGTGCACCAAAATGATGGGATGTTGGATAAAGTCAATTTATAACATAAACACAAATGGACATTAATAATGGAGGCATCTACATTAGTAATCACTGAAATATGTTTTTAAGACTCTTAATACTTGGGTTAAAACTGGAGTTTGATTGAAAATCCACTGTTAAATTAATTAGGAAGTGGGTGTTTTGAATAACAGTAAACCTGCCAATTAACATTTATCTGCTTTTGGAACAGGTGTTAAATGATTGATTTTGAAGAGCAGAAATATAGCTTGCTTTATAACTAGAGCACTGAAAAATATTTACAGCCTTAACACAAAAAAAGCAGAAGTGTTAAAAAATGCAGTGATCTAAATATCAGTAAAAAATCTCTGTAAATAATTATGTTGTCACCAGTAATAATCTCTCATCTTCTAGTTAAGTAACAGAGATACATATTTTCCTTCCAGAGTATTCACCAGGTTTTTAGAGAAGTTGCAAGATACCATGGTTTAAATTTTGGGAAATTTATTCTTTCAGTTCTGGAGACTAGAAGTCTGAATTTAAAGCATCAGCAGAGCCACTCTTCCTTTAAAAGCTGGAAGGGAGCATCCTACCTTGCCTCTTCCGGTTTCAAGAGGCTACTCTTGGTTTGTGTCATTGTAACTCCAATCTCTGCCTCTGCCTTCCTCTCTCCTTCTCCACAAGGCATTCTCCTCTCTACATCCGCCTCTGTCTCTTCTCTTCTTCTGATGATGACACCAATGAGGTTGGATTAGGTGCCCCCTAATTCAGTTCGAGTTTATCTTGATTATATCTGTAAAGACCCTATTTCTAAACAAGGATACACTCAGAGGCACCAGGTCATAGAGTTTCAGTATATGTTGTTGTAGGACACAATTCAGTACATAACACACCTGTCAATAATAGTGTCCTATGGTCATGAGCTATCATTAGAAATGTGTATCTCACATGATGATTGATGTACTAACAAATACCTTTGTTCTTAGAACCCTTATAGAGATGACATATATTGGATAGTTACACAATATTTGGAGTATGTCTTTGGGACTTTTCCCCAACACAGTACAGAAATAGTTTCAAATATAAAAATGAAATTGATTAAAATGGGAAGATACTCTTCTACTCTAAATGGAAACGTATAACTAAGAGTTCTCTTCTTATTCTAGGCTGCAAGTGCCAATTCCTAAGCCTGAATTAATTGCGATAATATGTAAATTTCAAGCTGGATAGCTATGTATCACTAATCCAAGTTAATTTCCAAATAATAAGTTTACATAAAAAAATTTTGTTTAAAATTGTCAGCCTGTCCTTGTTTGCCTGGCAGCTATGACAAATACAACACATTGGGTTGGTTTAAACAATGAGCATCTATTGGCTAATGGTTTTGAGGCTATAGGAAATCCAAAATCAAGGTATGGGCAAGGCTTGCTTTTCCCCCCAAATCTAGCTTACTATTTCTATCTGCTGGCAATATATTGGGGTTCCTTGGATGTTTTATCACATTGCAATGTCCTCTCCTTTTTTGTGTGGCTGGTTTTCACCGATGTCCTGCTCCTCCCTATGGCTTGTCTTATTCTAGCTTCCATTTTCCTCTCCTTTATAAAACTTCCAGTGTACAGATTAAGACCCATCTTCATTCATTCAGACTACTTCTTAACCAAAAACCATCTTCAAGCAGTCCTATTCACAATGGATTCAAACTCTCAGGAATGTGGATTAAGAACATATTTTTTCTGGGTTACATAACTCAATCTACCACACTGTCCAAATACAAGGAGATAGTTTGTAAATAATAGGGCTTGGAGTTTTACATAAAAGTAAAAATACAGCATGGCCTTGAGCACTCAAACATCTCACAAGCTAGAGAGTAACATCAGGGGTTAAAAATAATCACTATAAATATATTTTATTAAATTCTATAATTTATAAACAAAATGGCTAAAGGAAAGAGGAGGTAATTATTAATTCTGACTGAAATTTGGAAAATTAGAAAACATCATAGAGAAAATAGTATTTTAGTGGTTCTTAAAAGATGAGTAGATTTAGAGAGCTATAAAAATCTCTGAAAGAGGACTGAATGAAAAGAAAATTGAATGATCAGATCATTACCACTAACTATGGTCCATAGCATACTCTTTGTATATTTTTCTAAACACCCCCTAATATTAACAGTATGTATGTATTATTGTACATTTGTTATAATTCATGAGAGAACACTCTCATATTTGTACTGTTAACCACAGTACATCTTCCACTACATGGTTCACTGTGTTATATAGTCCCATGCCTTGTACGTTCTAATAATCTTCTTTCATAACCTGTGACAAATGTTCCACAACAATGTAAAGTATCGGTGGATAGGGTGTTGTATGGGATTCTGTACATTATGCACAATTGATTTGTAAGCTCACAACTTCTCTAATAAAAAAAATGAAAAAAAAAAATAGAATGAGACTAGGATTTTTCTTTTCCTGTACTAGTAATGAGAAGGTTCCCAGAAAGATAAGTGTGAAGTAGTAAAGTGTTATAACAATTTATTGTATAAAACTACAAGTTACAAGCCATGAAATATCTATAATTTATTTTCTTGCCTTTAGTAAATCTACTACATTTTCCTGAAAATAATTCCATGATAATTCTGAATATGGGGATTGGAAGTGACCTTAAGCATTATCTTTTCACAACATCCAGTAGGAGAATTTTCTACTGTAGACATGAAAACAGCCACCCAGATTCTATTGCACACTTCCAATAGAAAGGCATTCCCAATATTTCAAAGAAATCAAGGGGTTATGGAAAAGTTGTAATTGTTAGCAAATGCTTCATTAAATTAAGCTCTTTATTGATCTCTTGACTCAGTCTAAATCTTCTTTCTGGAGTGACAGAAGGGATTTTTCTACTTCATGCATATCATAGGATAGCAAATATATAAAATCAGGGGAAGAACAAAAATGTATCATGAGAAACAGTGTTGTGCCGCAGAAAGAGAAATGTGCCAAGAGTCCAAAGGTACACAACCTACCAAATCTCTCAGCAAGATTAGAAAATCACTTAACTTTTCTTTTACGTGACTTTGGTCTAGTAGTTAATCTCTCTGTGCCTCATAGTCACCTCTAGGTGCATTGTGAGGTTACAATCTCGTTGAAAATCATTGGCTGGTATATTTTAGACATTTTAAATATTTCAGATTTTATTTTTCTCTTTGGACACTCTTTCCAATTTTTACTCTCAGTTCAGTTGTACAGTCTCAGCCTTTTCCACACCAATCTTGAGATAGTTTCCAGATCAACCACCATCATTTGCGTTGTCCATTGGAGGCCATTGTTAATATCATTCAGACTGTGATGCCCAGAATCAAACTCAATACCACACATGGACTGATCAATGCAGTGAGCTTTATCTCCCTTTAACTAGACTTGATATTTTGCTAACATTGCTTAGGACTGAGTAAGTGTTTGTTTATTTTTTAGTAGTGGCTCACGTATAACTGTAGGAAATTCAACAAGGTCAATGAAATTCTTTCAAGTCACAGTCCTGTATCTGAACAGCTAACATTTTAAATGTCAATACAGAACTATACATGCATTTCTTGTACAGAACCAATAAAAAATATGCTGCAACTGAACATAATTCATTTTTATATCAATTCAACGTGATATCATGTAAAATAATAGTACTATTAATTAGGTCACATTTCACTACCTTTTACACCAAGATATAGTGAGAAATCCCTCCCCAAGTGTAATAACATAGCTCTCTAAAGGAACCATCACCTTATATTACCAGGAAAGCCTAGGTCTTGGCGTGGACCATTGCTTTGACATTCGCTAACTGTGTGATTACAAGTTATTAGAATTCTGGTTGACTCTGGTTAAAATAGGTACTATAATAAATAATTGAGAGGTTTGTTTTGATTGTGGAGAAAATACACAGAGAGGTTTAAACATCAAATCTATTATAACAGGGAGTACTAACACATCAGAAATCTTTCCCCCAAAGAAGCCATTTTGTTCAAATACCTGCCAGCCTCAGCCATTTGCAATCTCTTATGGTATACTTTTTCCTTAAAGGCAAAGTTGGAACATCACCTTCCCTACAGTACTCGTTTGTCTTCTTTTTGCCTACCATCACTCTCCCTTGCCACAGCAAAGACTGTCTACCTTTTCTTAAAACTTAGCACGGTTCCTGGCCCAATGCAGATTTTCGTTAACAATTAGTAGAAAATAAAAATGTATTGAAAGACTAAAAGAAAGACAGCGAAAAGGACAAAAGGAAGAGAAGGAGGAAGAGAAGAAGTGGAGGAAATAGAAACTCTTCCTCCCCTCTCTATTCACTTTATATGTCACACTATCATTCTTTGCATAGCATTTCAGTTAACTGTTTAACTTTGACATAAGTTAAGTGGATGAGAATCTATGTTTAAATGAGTAATTAATTGCTTAACATGATTACTAAATAATTTGCCACTTCCCTATTCATTTTGATGCCATATTTATCATAAAATCATTTTGTCTCTATTCTAGAACTTGTTTCCTATCTACTGTTTTTACAACCGTGTTTCTATTCTTGCAGTTGTTCATTTAGATTATAGAAGATTTGTAATACATTTTTAAATAATATTTTTATTTTTGAATAATTTAAGATTTGCAAAGATAGTACAGAGAGTCCTTTTTACAAACCCTTATACACTTCACCCGGTTCTCACATTGTTAACATCTTACATCACCATGTACATTAGCAGATATTTTTATATTGTTCTTAATACATACTCAATCCTTGTTATTCAAAGTTTTTTATTTTCCTCTGGAAAATTTTTGTGTGTTCATTCTTTTTAATAAATGATAGCAACAAATTTTTTTGAAACTTTTAATTAGAGTCACTTGGAATATAGAGATTAAATATGTCAATATTTGACATTTGGACAATATTTTCTAGTGACATTTAAAATATAGTATCTGTATATTCATGTTTAATATATTTATCTTCAGAAAGAGTTTATATTTTTCTTTCTGTATGTACTATAGATTTCTTGCTTGATTTGGAAATTATTAATTATATTAGTCTAGTCACTCTTCTTATTGGCTAATATAATTTTAAAAATATTAGTTCTGTATGACAGTCCTGATCAGCATTGACTCAGTTGGGTTTAAGTTATGTAATCCTATATGAAAATAATGATACTGTATTTGTCTGTTTATTCCACCCCACCCCACCCAAAATTGATTTTTGCTGTGAGTGTTTTAGAAGCATTACTTTCCCCCACTTCACCTAAAAAATTATCACTGTGCATCAGGATAATTTGAAACCAAAAATGTTCTCTTCTTGTCAAGGAATAGATATTGAATTCTGTCAAATATCTTTTGGTATCCATTTTTGTTATACATATTATTTGTATTCAATCCTTTTCATAAAGAAATATATATTTCCTCATAATTTTATTTTTATTTTTGTTAACCTCATCAAAATATAGAAAAGTGCATATTTTTATACTTATATAACCCTAAATAACCCAATGGTAAAAATAAATGTTTCTTAAAATGAAAATACATTTCTTTTTAAGTCATAGCTACTTATCACCTATAATGACTTTCAAAGGAGCTGTCCTTCCCTGCACAATAAACGATATTTTAATTTACACTTCAACAGTATCAGCAACTTCTCTTAGACTTTTAAAAATAGTTTATGCATGAATAGTTTGATTTAATATTATTCATAATATTGAAAGATTGAAATATCAGAAATTTCTATGACTATGGGAACCATATACTAGCAGGAAAGCTGATACCTAAACCCAGGTCTTCTGGCATTCAAACTAATTCCACAACTTTCAAGAAAAAAAAAAAATCTTTGGAATAATTTCTACCTTGTAATGCAGATTGAAGTCACTTTAAGATGAACTTTCCATTAGACCTGAGCTACCAATTAAGAGCCTGAGTTTAGAAACACATGGCAGTTTGCCAGGGGACTTCCTTCACTGTACCATTAAAAAACTGTCCTGTGATGACACAACATGCTATTGTAGTCTTTTCTCATGAAACTGAAAAGCAGATTCTATTAAATTATAGTGAAAGGATAACTCCAGGTGACAGTGTAAAGGGCTTCGATGCAGAGATGATGCAGTTTAAGTTCAGAGCTAGATACAGCTTTACACAAAAGGTAATAGAAATATATCTTGAGGAGAAAGCATTTTCATTTATTCACCTTTCCACAGTTAAGTGCTTCCAAATTGCTGCAGGAAAGTATCAGACTGACTATTTTTGGAAACTCTCACATAAGTCGTACTCTCTTGATGTCCACATGTTTCAGTTTCCTTGTTGCTAGAGCAAATGCCATGCAATGGGTTGGCTTAAACAATGGGAATTAATTGGCTTACAGTTTTGAGGCTATGGAAATTCCAAATCAAGGCATCATCAAGCTGATACTTTCTTACTGAAGACTTGGTGTTCTGGTGCTGGCTGCATGACAATGAACATGGTGAGTTCTCCTGGCTTCTCCCTTCTCTCTGGGGTCCACTGAATCAGCTTCTGGCTGATGAGCTTCTAGCTGCTCCTGCTGTACCTTCCCTATAAAGCCTTCAGTAATAGGCCATCCTGGGCCACACACACCATATCTGTAGTAACCTTATCAGAAAGTGCTATTTACAAGGGTTCCTCCCCACAAGAATAGATAAAATTTAAGAATATGTATTTCTGGGATATATCCAAAACCCTGCTCCACATAAGTGCTGTAATTTTACTAGAAAAATGTAGTTTTACTGATTTGCATAATCCCAGACTCTCTTAGTCCTGGTATCTTACATGAGTCTGCAGACATTGGTGACATTTATATGCCAGATCACAAAGTGTGTCTTTTTCATGGATGACTGACAGTATTAATCTGCCTAAGTGTGTTATCACAGACCTTTTAATTGATGCAACTCTCACCGTAAAATCAAGTTGTGAACAGCTTTACAGAGAGCTGCATGCAGCCCCAGATATATTTTTGTATGTATATGATTCTGTTTGTATATGAATGATTTGAGTGTGTGTGTGTATGTGTGCATGAGAGAGAAAGACACAGATTTAGAGAATTATTAGAAATTTGGGAGTTTGATGATGATAACTAAATATTTCTCAAACACATACTTTATTGTGGGAGAAGGGAGATACATTTTATCAATTCATAGTTAGATGCAACTTCTCTGTATTTTGAGAATATAAAAAACAAAGACAAAAACAGTATGAGAGCAAAGCAATAATGACCTATGATTCCCAGAGAATTGCAGCTGTGATACCTGTGTTTTTTGTGTTTGATGTGTATTTCTTGTTGAGTCAGAAATAAAAGTTGTATATTCTGTGAACAGAATGGATGAGAGTGTACTGAGCTAGAAAATAATTTGGTGAATTGCCTTGAAAGCAGTGGTAGTGCTAAGAACAAGAAAGAAATAAAAGGCAATGAACACTTGGATATTTCTTCTCATGTGCATCAAATGCTAAAAGAGCAATGAAAGGAGATGATTTAGACTTATTTATAAACCTGATGTCTTTTGTTCTTTAACACAAGATTTCTAAGTTTGCCCACACTAATTTATCTTCTAGATCATATTACTAATTAGTGTTTTAAGTATTCATAATTTATCTTATAACTTGTGGTCATCTGCCATATGATAAGTTTAGAACAATTATTTAGAAAGAGACCAATGAATGTGTGTTGACACAATTCAGTGTAAAGTGGAATTTAGAATGAAAGGGTTCCCCATGGGTCATGTCTATGATCAACTGATTTACTGAAATACTAAAAAGACTTTGCCATACAATGGCTTTAAATTATATGTGAAGTATGGCATAAAGAAGGCAGAGCCAGACAGCAGTGCACCCTAGAGAAGCCTTCCTGGGTTTTTAGCAGGGCCTTGTGAGAGCAGTACATGGCTCAGTGCTTTTCCAAGCTCTGTTCCCCAGATGTATTGCCAGAATACACAAATATGATCTGTCATATGAGAATCACCACACAGTAATCAACCTCCCAAGTGTCAATGTAAATATAAGGCAGAAGGTATTGCAAGAGATACAGATACTTTTGTTTTGCACAGAATGTTCCCTTCCTATAATTACATTCACATGAAAAGCTACATTACCCCCAGATTGCCTGATAAGCTTCACTTCAATTCAAAGTGGGATAAGTTGGGTGAGTCATATTAACACTTATTGCCATTGTATTATTCTGATCTCTTGCATCCACATGGAAAAGAAGAAAATTCCCCTTGGCATATGCATTTTACCTGGAGAGTGCTGACAACATGTTGATACTTTAAAACTCTCTGAAAGATGGCCCTACTATTTACACATTTTTTTAAAACCAGAATTCAATATAAATTATTTTAGTTTAACTTACTTTATTAAAATTTGGCCATGCCTCTCATGGATTGAAAAATTTTATGGCTTCTTTATGGACAATGTATAATATTGCATTGGTCCTAGAGATGTCCAGTTTCAACATTTGTGTTTTTATTCTTCACAAAAAGAATAAAATGATAATTGGTGTTTGGCCCATGTACATTCTATAAGATGCCATTGGAAATTCAAATCTAATATAAAACTGGCATAAGTGATTTATTCATCAGATGCTTTTTCTCTGTGCGGTGCCTAGGGTGTTAAAGCTGTGCTGGTATTCTCAGCATAAAGCTTCATGTATTAGTAATTTCCATCCCAATTCTCTGTTGGTATACTGCAGAGTACACAATCTTACTGCAGATGTCACATTTTATAAGTCTCAAAAACTATGATTTGATTACAATAACAACCAGAATTCTCTAGCCTCCCTTGTATCACCCCCAACCCTCTAACACTGCATCTCCAACCCTTGAATCATGCTAACCTTCTGACCTGCTTACATCAGTAGACCACACAAGAAATGAGAGCAAACCAGTTCCCGGACTACACCTTATATGGTTTCACATGCCTTCTTAGAATCCTGCCACCGTCCCGTGAGCAAGCCTGAGCTGGTCTGTCGAGAATACCATAGAAGTGTCCCAGTAATTATTTGACCTTGTCTATTCAGTCATCTTAGATTTCCTTCTTTTTCTCTTTCCCTCCAAACATTCAGAGGACATATGATTTGCATTGAACACTTATTGGGTGTCTACTGAGCAGGCTTTCCCACTTTCTTATTTCCCATCAAAAATCTGGTTTTGTTTAGGCATCCTTCCCAACCTCCAAACAGGCATGTGTCTGAGGGGTGGCTGGCAGTAGTTGTAGCTCAAATAGGGCTTGGTTTAGTATTGGCTTATTACCTTATCTATTGTTCTTTATGAATTCAAACATGGTTATGTTACTCAATTCACGAAGAACAGAGGTTTTCTCCTCCCTATGAACAGTATTGGATCTGAATATTGGCAGTACTAAAGCCATCTTTTTCTAAGCCATCTTCTTACTACCCTAGGTGTAGAGCATGTATTGGTGTAATAAACAGAGACAGGAATAACCTAGATACCTGATGATTTTATTACTCTATTAAATTCTTTTTTCCTAATGGCCTCTCTTCTTTTGAACACACAGGTCCATTCGACATAAAATATTCCTTAATTCTGAGCCTTATCTTAAAAGAGTTGTTCTAAGACAGCTATAAATACATATTTTTTTTCTTTTTTAAAAGATACTGAGATTACATAAATGTTACAGAGAATATACAGGGGATTCCCATATGCCCTGCTCCCCACACCTCCCACATTTTCCCACATTAGCAACATCTTTCATCAGTGTGATACATTCATTGCAATTGATAAACACATGTTGGAGTATTGCCACTAGGCATGGATTATAGTTTACATTGTAGTTTACACTCTCTCCCACTCAAGATATATATGGCAAGAAATATAACAGCCTGTATCTGTTGTTGTAATGTCATTCAGGGCAATTTCCAAGTCCCAGAAATGTCCTTGTATTACATCTGTTTTTCCCTGTCCCTACCCTCAGAACCTCCAGTGGCCACTGCTGCCACATCAGTGATATTTCCTCCATTGCTAGAATCACAATACATCTATTTTAACAGAGAGAGGATATTCTCTGAGTATCTCTCTTCACCTTTAATTGCCTGCTTCTTCTGAAGGAGGAGAAATATAACCTGTGTTTCTTCCTATTCCTCTGACTATTCTTTTGTTTTTCCATTTTTTCAGATATTTGTCATAGTTCAGTCATTAACTCTTTTACTTTCCCTGTATAAAATCCATTTATGATTGATCTGATCAATTCCCATGACTACCCAAATGGTTTAAATTCTATCCATATTCCCCAAACTCCCAATTCTATTTCTCAGCTTAAATTTTCAATGACTTGTCATTTTCCTCAAAATAAAATTACACTTCTTATAATATCATGCAAATTCCTACATAAGATGCCTTTCCCTGTCTCTTTGACCTCATCTCACACCACTTTCATCCACCCTCAAGAAGTCCCAGCCACACCGGCTTTCCTCTCTTCAAAACCACTCTAAGATCATTCAGGCCTTAAAGCCTAGTCTGATTCTTGCTAGTTTATATATCTATCTGGTAGACAATTTTATTTCCAGATCTTACCAGGCCAGCTTCTTCATATCCTCTCAATCTGACCCTAAACATCATCTTCTGAAAAGCATTTCCTTCACTATTCATTCTAAAAGTTTCCATTCCCAGCACTCTCTATGACATCACCCATACAAATTTGGGAAGTGTTTTGCATGTTACAGGTAATATTTGTCAGGAAAATATTATTTTTTTAGTAAAGTCTTAATTGGCAATGCTGTTTAAAATGTCAACCCACAAACTGCTTTCACATCTTTCCTCACTTCTCCGTGTTTTACTTTTTTTCCATTTAATATAAATATTAAGTGTTTATTGCCAACTTACTCATGCAAGACTTTAAGGTTCTTGAACAGTTTCCATGTGTGGACATTTTTGTCATTTTTGCAGTTTTATTACCACTACCTAGAGTGTGTGATAATAAAGCAGGTGATCAATAAATATTTTATATAAATAAATAAGACACATTTACAATGGTTAGTACTCTGTAAATAACCTTGTTTACTTATATATTTTTTGTTTTTTTCCTTCTAGAATATGAACTCCCTGAGAATTTGCTTCCCTAAATCCTTTTAGTATCTCCAGTTTAAAGATTGTTGTCTGGCTCAAAATAAGCATCATAGAAATAAGAATGCTTGGGTGGTTAATTTATTTGATAGCGATTTGACCATGGATGCTTGCTTTGGCATCAGCATTTCTTAAAAGTTGTACAGTTTGTTAGCATTCTTGTTCTTCCTTGGCAACATAGTAAAGGATCATGTTTAAATGCATATCCTCTGGGGCTAGCCCTTAAATCTTGCCTTTTCCACTTACTAACTTTGTGCTATATGACAAGTTACTTGACTTTCCTGTGCCTCATTTTCCCCATATGATTAAGAATAATAATATCATTATCATATGAATAGTGTAAGGATTGAATGATTTAGAATTTGAATCGTGCTCTACACATGCTAATTGTTCAATACTTGTTAAATATTTATTTTATTAGGTCTTCATTTTATCCAGCCTAAGTGGAAGGAGTCCTGGGCCCTTTTCCTAGTCAGAAGCATACCTGGACCCATTGCCAATGGCAAAGGGCTTTATTTAGCCCTCCACATTTATATATTTGTAGGAGCAACTGATGCAAGTCATCTTCTCACAATGCACCACCAAACACTTTGCAATGCCTTGTCTATGCTATGATTGAATTCTGCCACTGATCAGTCACCTCCTTCTGTCATATTTTCTTCTCATTACATTCAGAATAGAGTGGTATAATGGCCTAGGAAAATGTTCCCTCTGAAGCAATCCATCTCAATCTCTCTCTCCCTTCTCTCTGTTGTTGACACTCTTGGCTGGCACTCTTGAATCTGATTTGACTTTTCACGTAGCTGGTGAGAATGTGATACAATCTGATATTTGAGTTTGGGGTAAAGAGAAAGAACAAACAGTTTTACTTTCTCTCTGGCTTGGTTATGTCTTCCAACCCAGCTTGTCAGATTTATTTTCCTGGAATTTAAGACTCAATCTTGATAACAATGAAGAGCAAGCAATCTTCATTCTCCTTTGTTTTTTTTCCCCATGGCTATCTTTCTTGTAGAAGTCTTTGGGGCAGTTTGTATCTCATCTGGGTTGGGTTGAGCCCTTCCTGCTTCTTTGACATAATATTTTCCAGTGGTGCTCCAAACTTCATCATCATTTTCCCCAAAAGTTTAGCCCCTCCTTTGGCAATAATAATACAAAATTCTGTTAACTAAATAAACTAATTTTTCTAAAATAAGGTTAGATTACACCCAACCTATAATTAACAGATAAATTTTATTGCGTCTCTACTCCCTTTCACTTTCCTGCTCACAAATCTTCACTAGCTTTCCATTTCCTAAAGGATAACCTCCTGCATCTTCGACATTAGAAACATGTCTCTATGTACACTCTGACCATTACTAACATTTCCATTTTTCATTTTCTTAGCTTGTGTAAAAACCCCTCTGGTTCAAGTCAAAGTGGTCTTTCTGCCACAAACCCCTAAACATTATGCTATATTAATGTGTTTTCAGATCCTTTTTCCTCAACTTAGATATCACATCATCCTTATCTATCCAAAGTCCCAGTTCAAATGCCATCTCCCTCTTCTGAGCAGTATAACTTTGAATGATTCCTTATATCTCTGAATTTTATTTGTACTAAAATCCTACAACATTTGAATGCCATTATTCTATGATAAATGTCCTTCATCCGAGTTTATTTTGTTGATTCCTTGTTGACAGAGTACTATTTTTAGCCAGTTTCCTACAACACTTTGCTTTTTATATTTTGCCCAAAAGAGTAGGTACACAAAATTAATTACTAAGAGAATGAGTGACTAAGTAAAATAATTAAATGAGCCTTTGTAATTGTGAGACATGATGCCAAACGAGTAACACTAACCCCAAAATTGTAGTCTCAAGAAAATGTGGCAAAAATTTTTAAGGATATTTAGCATTCTTTGAATCTTATCTTTATTCTTTTTTCAAGGGAGCTAATTTCATATTCTTGCTATGAATCAATGAATCAACATAACTATGTATGAAAGAGAAATGACGAAACTGAAAATTATAGGAAAGAGAATGAAACAGACAATGAAACTTTAAATAAAGTCTAATTTAATAGGATGCTTTGGGACTGGTTTTCCATCCCAAATATTCTCCTGCCTTTCTAATAGTTCTTCAGAAAGAAAATAGAATCAATAATGACCATGTGCTGTTTGGATTAAGACTCTCAGAAGAATAGTTAAGGTTCATATAGCAGACACAATTTGCAATGGCTATCTGGCTGAAAACAACCTCCTTTTTGGACATCTATCCTCTCACCAAAAGAGACTATCTGGTTGGTACTTACAAGTTTTCTTTGTGCCATGTCCTCTCCACATTTATGACCTGGATTTTAATTTGGGCTGTTAAGATTTTCTCTATTGGAAATTTGGAAATATTTTTCAGCTACAATTAGATTCCAAAAGTTGTTGCAGCTGAGGAGTTCTAAACTTGGCAACTTTCTGTAGTCATCTTCTTCCATACACACTAGAGGCAGTAAAAGCAGCAGAAAGAGAAGGTGCTGAGAGACAATGCTAAAAGCAGAGAAATGGGGACAGTGATGTTTGACAAGTGTGCTACTGCCTTGGATACCTTGAAATAGTCTTGTGTGCTTATTAATAAATTCCATTGGCTTAATCCAATTCAAGTTGATCGCTGTTATTTGCAATCAGATATTTTTTTTTCAGCTAAAACAGATTGTTTTGAAGACCTCCCAAGGGAAATTGCAAAAAATATTAGGCTTATGTAAGTGGAGTCTCAAAGATTCAGCAAGAAATTCACTGGCAAGAAAACTTTGAAACAGTAAATATTACATTAAGGCTTGATTTTTTACTAATAAGTCTAGAATATTTGTAATATGCAATAATAAAGGGATTCCAGAATTGCCCAAACTCATAGGGAGAGACTATAATATATTTAGTATTCTGGAAAAAATTATAAATAATATTTTACCATTATTGATAAGGTAATCCACATCTTTATGTTCTTTAGACTACTGAAGCAAGCTTCATATAGGAAATCAATAGATCGATCTGGAACCCGGCAAGAAGTCCACAGAGACACTGATATCCCCAAGATGACTGCTGGAAGACCGTCACAAGATTTCCACCATTCAAAATGAGATTCTTTCTGGAAGCCAGGATAATCCCGGGATATTCTCCAGGGGCCTTATAATTGGGCCCTCCTGGGGGATGGATGGGTGGGGTATCAATCAAAACAGCAAACATCTGGCACTCTTTCCATGCCATTAGCAAAGGGGCCGAATTAATTAATGGTTTAAAAAGCAAGTGCAAAGGTCAACCCCTCCCCCTACCCCCCACTCTCCTGCTCCCTCTTCGGCCCTCTTGGCTTCTGCACCCTACTCTTGCCCTGTCTCCCCTGCATGGATCAACACAAAAGTAAAACCTGGGCATTTCTAATCTATAAAGGAAAATTGTAGTCTATAAATCAGCCCTCTTCATCACTCTTCAGCCCCTTACTCTCTACCAGGGACCCGTGATCTGTTATTTTCTCTGATTTCTCTTCCCTGCCTATCATAATGTTATTGCCTTAACTAACCCGACATCCTCTGAAATTCATTTCTGCAGCATAAATCAAGAACCTAGATTAAATCTGGTAACACTACTATGAATCCAAGTTTATTAAGCAGATGCTTAATCTACATTTTCACATTAGTTTCTATTTTTCTGTTGTGTTTCCCATTTGAAGATTTGAATTTTCTGATGCACCAACTCTCTTTAGTTTTCTTCTGCCTCACCTGTAAGGGTTTGATTTTATGAAACTCCAATTTCCTTATACTATGTAGGAAAAAATGATGCTAGAAATGAAGAAAATTACTCTCCTTGGTTTATACAAAAATATGATTGGATATATTATCTATCATCTATAATGGGTGTGGATCTGGCATTCCTAACATGTTTATTAAATATTTAAATTCATCTAAATCTTAGACCTCCACAATGATATCCTCAAATTAAGGTCTTTACTTTCTTGCAAGAGTTGACACCTATATTTTCAAATTTTTCTCAGCTTCATCTGCAGTCAGGAGTTAGGGAACCCTTATTTGAGTAATGAATTATACAATCAAATTATCTTGGAACATTTTGAGAAACAATGGTTTTAGGGATTTAACATGAAGCTAACATTTATTGATTACTATGTGTTAAAACCCTTTAGTATGTATCTATGTATATGTGTGTGCTCGTGTGATAATATTATTTATAGTTTACATCAGTCCTTTGAGGTGGTGATTTCACATTCTCCCAAAATACAGAAGAAGGAATTGAGATGCAGGAAGTTTAAATAACTTTCTCAGGCCTGCAAAGTTAATGAATGGCTGAGCAGCAAGGATATTAACTAGGTCAGTAAAACATACCTCACTGTTTTTCTATAACAAATAAAAAATCATGTCACCTGGGTCTCAGCTCTAGCTTCTGTGAGAAATTGGTAGCTATAGAAGCTTTCTAGCCTCCATTTCACAGTATTAATTCAAAGCAAACTATCTGGGGTAAAAGGGGTTGTATTTAGAAAACTATTCGTACATTCACATACATACACACATTCACAAACACATAAATATCTCAAATTATGCAACTCAAACTTAAAATGGGAATAATTAAAAGACATTCAATATTATTTTGGGCAGGGAATAATAGAAAGCATTCCCCAATTCAATAAATGACACAACTGAAAAAACAAGTCTACTTAAGCCATCCAAAGAAAGATAATTATTTTTCATTCTTTTACTATGCACAGAAGGAAAAGGAGATAAAATAAAATGAAAAAGAAAACATTTCCACATTATTTAGTATATAATCATCAATTTTTTATATTTGTTAACAAGACTAAAAATGATGATGTCTTCAGCATCTTTTTTTTTTTTCTTTTCTATCTTAATGGTATACTTTATCCAAATGCTATAATATGGTGGATGGGAGAGTATTTACACATGTTATGGCGTACTTTAATTTTTCCTGGAACTTTTGTCATAAAACCTGCATGACATGTTACCTATATCATTTAAGTTTGGGAAGGCTTCCGAAGCTGGTAAATGTACCTTACAGAATTTATCTCAAAGCATTAACTGACCTATGGGCCAAAGGAATCATCTTTGAGTTAAAGCATAGTTCTCCCTGACTTCTTAATTCTATGAGCACTAACTAAATTATCAGGTCTTCAGTCGCTGGCACAGGCACCCATCCTGTTTACTCTCTAGATACTTTATTTTTATTTTAAATATGTATATATGGTATGCTCTGAAATACTTCTATTAGTAATAAAATACTTTTAAATTAGGAATATTTCTTTTGTATCTGTATCAATCAAGGTTCTCCAGAGAAATGAGAAAGAATAGGAAAAATATTATATAAATGATTTTGTATAAGGGTTTGGCTCAAACAATTGTAGGAAATGGCAAGTCTGAATTGCATAAGGTAGGTTGGAGACTAGAAATTCCATTTAATGTGATGTTCAAGTCTAGATGAATATTTTAGCCTGGAAATTCAGAGAAGAGTGGAGGCTGTAGTCTTGAGGCAGAATTCCTTCCGAATCCTGGACCCCTAAATTTTCAAAACCTCCAATTTTGATTGGATAAATCCCACCCACATTATTGAGGATAATCTCCTTTACTTAAAGTAAACTCATTGTAGATGCTAATCTCATCTAGGAAATACCTCTACATCAACAATTAGGTCAGGTTTTACCAAATAACTGGATACTATATCCTAGCCAAGTTAATACATAAAATTAACCATCAAATTAACTATAATAAAAATAACATATATGTTTATATTTTTAACTTTAATTTTAAAATACATACCCTGGTTTTATTTAATAACTTATTAACATGCCATATTAGAAAATAAAGGGGACATTATAGAACATATAGACAAAACTAAAAAAGTACAGAGCAGGAGAGCAAATCATATATAACACAATATATATTGGTAAAAATATAAATATTTTGTTAAATTTTATTTTTTCTAAAATTTATTTATGTGGTTATATATTCACATTCAAGTTAATATTTTGCCTTTTCACTTAAAAGTACATTATAAAAATATTATGTACCTCACCTTAGAGAATATATAATGTTGAGAGTATTTTAATGCACTGTTTAGTTAATTAAGTGTCCATCTATGGTTAAATGCTTGAATTGTTTTGAATATGTTATTATTATAAATATTGATTCAATGACCATCTTTCTTTATAACTCTCCATTATATTAAAAACCCATCATTTCAATTATTGAGCCAAAATTTATTGTCATTTTTAATGTTGTTCAAAGGCATCAGAACCAGAGAAATATAGGTTTATTTTCTTTAGAATGTGTAGTCTCTAAATACCCTTTGTTCTTTGTCACCATTCTGAAAGGGGGAAATTTCCATTTTAATATCCCATTACCCTCTGGATAACAAGATGATTTAAGCAAGAACATGACAGTCTCATTTCAAGAATATCTCAAGATCCAAGTATTCTGGTGGGGTGATCTTTCCTCTTCAGTGGTGTCCCCTTCACACTTAGCAAGCATGTGGACTCTCATTTTCGATGCACAACTGTGAATTTGCCTTATTACATCCTAATCACACAACACCCACATTAGACAGCAGAGTAATTCAAGAAGGTACTATATTAAGCTTACTAAATATGCATAAATCCCTTCAATTAAAACTCTGCAGGATCATTTTCATGTTGAACATACAGACTAATTGTTAATGTCCCTTACCTGTGCCAATGGAATTGTTTGTGCAAATTAAGCTCTGTTTATTAATTTTTCTATGAAATTTTCATTGTATAAAATGAAAAGGAAAGAAACATCTATACTGAAATAATAGTTACCATTTACTATAATTTTACCCTTTATTTTTACATTAACTGTGCTCTCCAATATCATTTTTCTGGTCATTTCTGTATGCCATCTCCCATCTCTCTTTTAGACTTTAAGTTCCTTGAAGGAGAAAAGGTGTATTTAATTATTTGAGTCATCTCCAATGCCATTCACAGTATCAGAAATAATAAAGCAACAACAACAAAAAAAAAACCATTGGATACTGAATGACACATTAAAAAAAAAAAAAAAAAAAAAAAAGCTTTGGTGAAGAAATAAACCGATTATTGAAAATTTCATCAAAAATAGTTGGTTTCTCCAGGCTTACATCTGAAAACTAATGTATCCTTCCTTTTTAAACGATAAACCATAAAGTTTGCTTGAATTTGACATTCCATGCTGTCTCATATTTGACATTAGCGCATGGATTTTTCTAAAATTAGTAATAAACTTATTTAATGGGATATTGTAGCAGTTTGATATAGTTATGAATTCCAAAAATAGATATTGGATTATGTTTGTAAACTGGTCTGTTCATCTGGTCATGATTAAGTTATGATTAGGGCATTGACTCGGCTAAGTCAGTAGGACATTGAGCCTAGCCACTTGGTGGGTGGGGTCTCAAAGCTAAAAGACATGGCAAAGGACAGAGTTTGAGAAGTTCTGATGTTGGAGTCTTGAGCTGGAACCCCGGGAAGTAAGAGAGCTTGGTCGTGAGGCAGGAGAGAAGGCTCCGGGAAAAGAGATGAGCCATTGATCTAAGAGTCTACAGCTGACCTTGTGGAAGAAATAGAGAAGCTGAGCCCAGAGAGAAACGGAGCCCCGGAAGAGAGGAACCCAAGAAGCCAGAACCCTGGCAAATGTCGGCAACTGTCTTACTCTAACATGTAGCAATGGACTTGGATGAGGGAAGAAACTTAGGCTTTATGGCCTGGTAACTGTGGACTTCTACCCCAAATAAATACCCTTTATAAAAACCAACCGATTTCTGGTATTTTGCATCAGCACCCCTTTGGCTGACTAATACAGATATCTTTAATTAAAAGACTATGGAAACTTCTAGAACAAATAGTCTCTGAAAAACATATCTGAGTTCAGGGAAATTGTAATAGTTTATAAAATAATCTAGACTTTCTACTATTTTTAATTGGCTCCATAACATTAATAAGGCCTAATCTATTTTCAATAAAATGACTTGTTTGCCTTCGAAAGTTACACTAGTCAAGCAAAGAATTTATATATATATATGGCAACGAACAGTCTCTTTTTAAAAATGAGCACATCACTATCTTAGAAAATACTGTACATTCAAGCAGATCATTGTGGTTGGAGCACAGCGAGAGCTTGGTGCAATAGGTGGTAGGTACTAGGATTATGGGGTCAGAGTTATTTAGTTTGAATTTCATGGCATAATACTGTATCAAAATCTATACTAAATTATTTTTAGTATTTAGCAAAGATATTGGCAAGGGATATTTAGAAAGGAAGATATACAGCGAAAATGAATCATAAATGTACAACCAGTCATTCTAAATTTAAATATTATGTGCTATTATTATAGTAGGAAAAATGCAAAAGAATTTGGGCAGAGGACTGTTTATAACATTAAGAAGGACCTGATACCCTTGAAAATATCCTGGATAACTTAGATGAAAAAAAAAAAAAAAAAAAAAAAAAAAAACAACTAGAAATGTCAAACATTTTTAAATATCTAACTGAATTCTCAAGAGGTTCAGTGAAGTCCCCAAGAAGCAAGATGAAGCAATAGGAGCTGGAAATCAGTGTGCAACTTAAAACTAAAACTGTTCTCACCCCATGCTCATATGCTTGTATTCATAAAAACGAAGCCTGGACCCTTCTAGCGAAAAAGGAAAGGGGACTGGCCTTTGACATGAGCAAGTGGCGGATTGAACAGAGACATAGCACAAAGAGGGATATTCAAATATGAAATGGTAGACGGGGGAAAAACTCTTCCCATTAACAAAGGAGAAATCAAAAATGCTGGTCAGTTTCTGCTAGGCTCTGTGTAGAGGTAGGAAGAGAGGTGGTAGGCAGAATGCCTGAGAATTCTTAAATGCTGATCTGTCCTCTTGAGGTAGGGGAAAAGAAGGAAAAATGGTAATTCAGGCAAATAGTAATCAGAAATCAAAATAGTCTTTAGTTTAAAAAACTGTAATGGACACAAGGGATTACAGGAACCTGGGTAAATTTATACAGAAATTTAAAACTGCTATGAAACTAGGAAATAGTCTGAGAATACATAGAAAAAAATTGATGCATTTACAGGGAGAAATTAAACCATTCTTGATCTTTATAGAAGATTTGTATTCAGTCAATAATTATGCAATGAAACAGAAAAAAAGATATAGACTTGTTATGCCACTTAAACTGTGCAAGTAACAAGCTTGATCTAATGGTAATTCATCCAACAGATAATGCATACTATTCTCTTACATACAGCAAATACTTATGAAAATTAATCCTATATTAGGCCATGAAACAGTCTCTAAATAAGATAAAAAAATTAATGTGCATATCAAATTCACTGAATATGTAAGTTAAAAATGAATAACTCACCAAAAAATGGAAACCCGTGTAATGTTGATAGATTACTGTTGGGTGAAAATACTCTTAAATCTTAAAATATGACAACAACAAAATCTATTCTGAACAAAGCTGAGAGCTTAGATCATTGAGCCTATGGCAGAGACTAAGAGTCGTACCTTTATGGTAATCATAGAAAACTTAATCCCTTTATTTTCCTTGGCAGAGGGCCACACTAGAATAGATTCCATATTTTCTAGTTTCCCTTGCACTCTGCTGTGGTGATGTACAGGATTTCTGGCCCATGCTATTGTAGCACAGATGAGCTACCTTGGTCCATGAAGACTGGAGTCTCATCTTGGGAAGGTGATGCAATAAGATAAAAGGAGCTTGCATCCCTGACAGTTCCAAATGAATCTTTGGATTGCTTAAGCTTAGACAATTATATGAGAGAGAAAAAATCTACCATGCAGTAGAAGTTACATGGTTTTGGCTCTCTGCTTCATAGCTAAGCATTTCCTAATCAGTACAGAGGTCCGGTAAATTTCAAAAATACAACATGACTAATAGAAATACCTCAAGCTCACAGATTTGACTTTGAGTAATTTGCTATGCTTTGTACTTAGTTTTTGCTTCTAAATCCAGTTTGCATTTGAATGAAGAGAAGCAAAATATTTAGGTTTATTTAAAGTAAGGGTTGACATTCAAACAATTTTCATTCGTCACAATTAAAATGTCCTATCTCACATGTGATTTTCAAATTCTAATGTAAGAAAGGACACTGCCAGCAGGAGGAGCTGAGACTGTATTGCCTGTTGATGATTGAGCTACACAATTATTTTAAGAGTGAGGTTTATGCTTAGGACCAATGGGTTGATTATTACCTTTCGGGAATAATAACTTTTGCCTAATGTACACAGAATAATTATGGCCTATTCTGGTTTCAGTTTGAATATTAGAAATTTGCAAAGGAGAAAGCACAAATAGAAATCAATCAGGCAACTATGTGTACCCTTCTCATAGAATCAGAAAACTTTTAAGATAAACTGGTTTTACGTTCCTTCTAATAGATGGCCTCCATGGAGAAGACATAGTACTTGGGATTAGAAAAACTTAGACTTGTCTGGATTTTGCAACTTAAAATTATCTCCTCATGATCTCATAAATAAAATATATTTGTGTTAACGTCACAGGATTAATGTGAGGGTTAAAAAATATAACATATTTGAAAGTTACTGGCACAATTATTTTCATATATTATTTGCTTTAGATCTATTTGGTTAGTATACATCATGCATGAACGTCTTCTATCAATTACATTGTCACTCTAGGATTAAGAGTCTGAAACTTAAATTATTTCCTTTATCCGTCAGGGCGTCCCACAGTATTCTTTTTCGTAATACTGACAATAATTGGGAAAATCCTGAAAAAAAAGTGAAAGATAAAGAATTGAAATTATTTTTTAAAAAGGGGGATAACAGAAAAAAATGCTATAGTGCCATTTGAAATATAATTGGTCAAAATTAAGTATGAAAAATATATAGGGATTATGGGTTTTCACATTACTCTTCAATGACTTTTAGACACCAAACTTAGGTGGACAATTCAATGGTTAAACGACACAGCAATGACAAAATATGGAATCACAGCACATGGAAAATATTCAGTCCTATGTACTGCTTGCCATTCCATGTTTTGTATGTAACTTGACAATATTTGAGAAGCAGGTTCATCATACCACGTACAAAACACCCAAAGTTAAAAAAAGGATGCTGCTCTTCAAGAAGCAAGCCTAACTAGTGGAAAGGAAACAGTAGGTTTGCTTCTTTTTGCTGGTAAATATTCCCGCAAGTTCACTATAAAGCAAATCTTATTCTAAGTCACTAAAATAATATGTAAATCTGGCACTATGTTTAGCATTAAGAATCCCTAGTAAAGGATTCTGTATCAAATGGAGTATGGGGTTTGCCATTCACATATTCTTTGAGAAGTTTCTGATTGATTT
Source organism: Tolypeutes matacus (assembly GCA_026826555.1). NCBI lineage: Eukaryota > Metazoa > Chordata > Mammalia > Cingulata > Chlamyphoridae > Tolypeutes > Tolypeutes matacus. Next base: position 10,426,674 of record JAKSZT010010858.1, on the reverse strand, counting down.
TCCTAAAGCATTTGTCAACTTAGTTCTGAAGAGCAAAAAAAGCAAGTGTGAAATAAGAGGACAAATTAATAGTTGATTGGTTCTTAATATATATATATATATATATATTTGAAATTAATGTTTTTATGGTATAAAAGTAACAACTTTGTGCCCTCTGAAAGGAATTCTTCAGGCCAACACCAGTGAAACAAATCTATAATATATCCAAAATTTACAATAACTTATAATACATTGAATAGAAAACTACTGTGTAAACTCCCCATTTTATAATATTCATTTTATTAGTACACAGGACTTTATTTGAGTTCAAATTAAAATTTCATTTCATAAATATGGTACATGTATATGCCCATGTCTATAGAAATGTCAAGTGTATCACCTAAAACAGTGCTAGGTACATACTAAACATTCATTTAATGCTGTTAAGTATATATATATATATATACTAGGAGCTTTTGGTACAATATATATGTAATATATTAGAATGGATGGGCGGATGGAGGGATGTGTGGGTGGGTAGATGGATGGAGGGAAAGAGCAAGAAAGAGCAAGATAGAGAGAGAACAGATAACAGGGGGTGGTGTGTGTGTGTATGTGCTATCAGCCAAATTAGTCACTCTAATGCTTAGTCCTACAATATCCTTGTCATATACCTTATATAATTCAAAAGTCAACACAGTTATTCTGACCATTAATTGTCACAGTAGGTGGAGATTCAGACAATAACAGAAGGAATATCAAATTCCTATCCTGGGGAGCTCTGCTACATTCTCTAATGGAACAACAGGAAACCCCCAAGTACAGGGGCAATGACTAGTGAAAGAAGATGGCCCATTGACAGGCCCTTGATACTGATGACTGTGCTTATGAACATTTAATCTTGAAATGGAAATTTAGCCTAGTATTATAGGATGCCTAAGAGTTGCCTCCTGGGAGCCTCCTTGTTGCTCAAATGTGACCTCTCTCTAAACCAAACTCAGCATATAAATACATTACCTTCCCCCGCAGCATGGGACATGACCCCCGGGGTTAAGCCTCCCTGGCACTCAGGGATTACTAACAAGCACCAACTCCCAATGCAACTGGTAAAAGACCTTGACCAAAAGGGGGAAAAGGTAAAGACAAATGAGTTTATATGGCTAAGAGACTTCAAAGTGAGTCAAGAGGTGATTCCAGAGGTTATGTTTATGCATGTCTCAGCAGGACCTCATTGACTGCCAAAGTAGATACTACCCCAAATAGCAGGGCTCCTGAGGGCTCTGAAGACATTTGGACATTACAGTCAGGGCAGATAGCTCAGAAGTTTGATTCCTTGCCAGTGGGTCCAACTTTGGAATTTATGCTCCCCAAGGTGACAGATTTGGACTCAGTTGTGGTTTCCCTACACACAGCTTTTCTGCCCTTCTACTTGAACCTATAATTAGTAATAGAGTTGGTAGGTGTATCTATGGGCTGTCCATGTGCCAGCTGGGTCTCGAATCTCAATGGAGTTGCAACACCTATTCTCCAGTTCATCTCACCCAGGACAACTAACAAGGAGATGATGATGTACAACTACTATACAAAGGAACAGTGAGAGTATATAAGTGCAGGCAAGAGAGTCCCATCCATTGGCCCTAATGGATTGCATCCCCTTCTCAATTAGAGGTGGAGTGGACATCACCATTCCAGAATCCTCAGGATTGGGGAATGAACCATGGACTAAAGTAGACTTAGTGGTATTCTACTATAGACTTATTGTGATTCTAGCAATGGAAAAAATTATATCATTGATGTGGAGGCAGTGGCCACTGGAGGTTCTGAGGGCAGGGAGAGGGGAAAGCAGGTGTATTTTCAGGACTTGGAATTGTCCTGAATGACATTGCAACCACAGATACAGGCCATTATATATCTTGCCATAACCTACAGAATTGGGTGGAAGAGAGGGTAAGCTACAATGTAAACTTTAATCCATACTTAGTGACAATGCTCCAAAATGTGTTCATCAATTGCAATGAATGTACCACACTAATGAAGGATGTTGTTAATGTGGGAAAACATGGGAGATATGGGGAGAGGGGCATACGGGAATTCCCTATATTTTTTATGTAACATTTATGTAACTTAAGTATCTTTCAAAAAGAAATAGTTATAATATGGTAGCATTTTCGGGACATTGGAATTGTCCTAAATGATAGGGCAGTGATGGACACAGGCCATTCATAACTTGTCATAACTTACAAAAGTGTGTGGGAGAGAGTTTAAAATATAATGTAAACTATAATCCACATTTAGTGTCAATGCTCCAAAATGTATTAATCAATTGTAACAAATATACTACACTAATGAATAATGTTAATGTTGGAAAGTGTGGGAGGGGTAGGGAGTGGAAAATGTGGGGATCCCCTACACTTTTTGTAACATTTATGTAATCTCAGTATCTTTAAAAAAAATAAAAATTAAAAAATTAATATAAATTAAAAAATAACAACTATACAAAAGTCAACATAGTTATTCTGACCATTAAAACCCAAATTCCACATAATCCATGACTTCTGGAAATTATTATGCAATCATCAACAAATCTGCCAGTTCGGGAAGATAAAATATTCCAGTTCAGGAAGATAAAATATTCCCATTCTCTGGCATGGCTCTGAATTCTGTTTCCTTATTTATTAATTCAATGGTGATGTCAACCACCTTAATAAATGTGGTTGCCTTATTCCACATCATGTCATTCTAGAAATAAAATTAAGTTCCTCTCCTTCATTTCAACTTCCCAATCACCTCATTTGCAGTTTAACATTTTATGTTACATATGCCTGTTTCTAAAATCCCATGCCAGTTCTTGCAACTGGAGATCTAGCATTAAAACAGCTCTTGGAATTCTTCGCTGTTGCCTTCCTAAATCCTAGAACATTTTCCCTTTCTATTTCAGAGGAGTTACTACATCTGATTTTATTATGCTATTAGTTGACACATGATCTCAGAGCATAGGGTTTCTCTTCCAGGGATTTATTAGGGTACTTCCTAAACAGAGTAGACCTCAGCATGATGGAAGAACTTTTTATTGGCTGGCATGAGTGGATATGCCATAGGAATAAAACTTCTGCTTCATGGGGCAAGAATAGCTCTTCTGATTTGATCCCCAGATCCTCCACCTATCTCTAGCACACAGCTGTGGTAGTGAAAATTTTTTGAATAGAATAATAACACAATCTCTTATCTGATTACAGGACTTTAAAAGTACATTTATGAAGCAGTTAGACTTGTTTACTAAATATGGATAAGAACATTTTTTTTTAAAAAGAAAGCATTTAATGTTAATTAAAACTTGGGTAATTAATCAACTTTTAAAAGTGATCCCATCCAACTGAAGAACTCTTTAGCTAACCAACAATACAGTTAACCACCTAATTTACCCAAATATTTCCGTGTAATAGTGCTATGATATTTAAAATCAGATGTTCTTCAGCAATCACACCGAGGTCAATTTCAGTCTGGAAAACTGCTCCAAAAATGCTCAGGCCAAGATGAATCATTTCCATCCTATTTCAAATAGAACTCTGGGTTTTAGCCTAATATTTTTTGACGAATTGAACAGATTCAAAGCTGCTTTTTAGATGGAATTCTGTCTCTAACCACCAGCCCTTGGGAAGTCTCTCCCAGGCATAAGAGAACTGGATTTCTGTTTGGGCAAAGTACAAGTTATGTTTCCAAATTTTCAGGTAACTTTTCCATCCTGAACATCTGTTACATAGAGCATCTAAAGTCCTACTTAATCAGCAACACAGACACTCAAGTACCTGTCAAAAATTAAACCTTAAAATCATAGTATTACTTGAAACATTTTATATTAATCAGTAAATCTAAGAATCTTTTTTAAATTATTCATTCTTTAGTTTCTCTGAAAAACATAACTTGACTATATTACCTGGACCATTTTACTGAATTATAATTATAATTTACTGATTTATAATTTGATCTTATTACTTCAGCTTTTTTGAAGAACAATATAAGTCATTTCCATCTGAAGAATGTGTCTGCATCTCTGACACAATCCCATTTTAAGGCATTAACTATTTCACTTGGTCATTGATTTATCACTCACTTGTGTTGCTACCCTTGTCCCAGCATTGTGATTGATGCAGGAGTAGATAGAGAGGGTTAAGTGAGAGCACCTTTATCTAAGAGTTCAAAACAGAATATACAAACTAAAAATACATATAATTTGATGGATAACACTGATCACAGAAGACTGGAAGACTGGAAGTAAAAACCAAAATACTATTAAACTTGGAGAAAAGGGAACATCTGAGCCTTTACGGGTAGTCACATGAAGGGTGGCGGAAGGGATATAGGTAACTTGGAAATTCCTTAAAGAAGGAAATATATGTCAATATATGTCAAGTGTCTGTGAAGCTTAAGATTGTTAGGTTGTTCTATAATATGGAGAAAAATATGTTTTCTAGAATGTGTTTTATAGACAACTGCTTTCTGTGATTGAAATAAATACTCAGATTATCTGCTAAAGTGGGTTGAGGGAAGATTTCCATCAGTGTTTAGGAAAACTGTTCACTAGAACATTTCCTATTTGGACTGAGGTATACAATCTGCTACAGCTTCCCGCCCAGACATACACTGCACAAATCCACTTAATCTAGATTCTTTACATCTAAAGGGTTACACTGTTCTTGGTTTTTGCCTAAAATTTAATATAAACATATATAGACATAAAACATATTCCATAGCTAGAATTCTGTTCCAATTGAGAGTTTTAAACCATTTGGGCTTTTCAGAAAGCATGCTTGTTTAATTCACAAGTGGGACCCAAGGGGCAGTTAAATGTTTTCACATTCTGACTGCTTCTTGCATTTTAAGAATTGTTATTTGCGTTAATACATATTTATTAGATACACATTTATGGGAAAATTAGTTAAATTCATCAAGTACTCAGTTCCCATTTTCTGAAAAGAACATTACTTTAGGGCTTTAGAAAGCAATACAAATACCCAGTTTTACAATTTGGATTATAGGCAACTCTATTGTGCTTTGGCCTGAAAAGTACAATGGTAAACACCAGGTATAAAAATTGTACCAGTCTTTCTATACTTTCCCACTATTACCATTCCTAATAAAGTAAAAAATTTAGTCTTTTAGGGATGGTAAGTATTTTACACAGATATAAAAGAAAATATCTGGCAATTTCTAGTGCTACATGTATTGGAAATGGAAGAAAGATTATTTTGTTTTTCTTGTTAATGCTTCCTAGGTTTTTGTTCAAGGACTTAAGCTTAATAAATAAACTAACCAAAAAATAGGACATTAGAAATATTATTAGTTTATTAAGGTAAACTTATGGGACACAAAGAAATTTTGTTAATTAAAGCATATTTATAATATTTCACTAAAGGTTTGGCAACCCATATCCTTTACAAAGTATCAAGGAATGTCATGTGAGTAGATGTTATAAAAACTTAAAAACAAAATTAAAAAGCAAGACAAACTAATGTAAACAAATAAAAATATTAAAAATATAAATGTTCCATATTTATACCCATTTGAAAATGTCAATGGAGAAAAAAAATAGGTTGGTGTGTTTACTGTAGGATGTTTTTAAAGCACTTAATAACACATAACTTTTAATAGAGAAATGATTTTAGTAATGTAAAGCTAGATATATATAGAGCCAGGCCAGGACCAGATTTCTAGAGAAGTTTATCCAGTGATTTATGTTTTGAGGATAATATTGGGAAGATATTGTTCTAGATTGCTAGGAACCATTTTTATCACTTATTCTGAGAGAATCCACTTAGCCCAGGAATTAATATCTAGCATTATTTAAACTTAGACAATTGTGTAAGGTAATTAAAAAAAAAAAAAAGAAGCTTCAATAGAGGCTGCCAATGTTTTTTAATTCTTCTGCTATTGATAGAGAATATTCATAATTCAGAGGATAGATGACAAAGTAATAAACAAGAATGAAAGTAGAATATTGAATTTAGGACTGAACTTCTCATATTGAATCTAAGTGATATGGAATTATGTGAGTTCAACCCAGACCTTTGGTGTGTTTAAATTGTCCAAAACCTCTAATTCAAGGGACAGAAGACATTTTCTATGAAGTAATTTTCTTATTTGAAAAATGGATTCAAATAAATATATCCTATATGATCACCACTCTAAAGACAAAACTATATTATTTAAAATATAATTCCCTGGAAATACTCTAAAATTAGTTGAAGGAGATGAGATCATGGGGAAGGGTGGACATACATAAGTTCAAAATCACTGTCAAAAAGTAGATAAAGAGAATGTATTGAAATAAAAAGAAAGGGCAATAGGTAATTTTATATTAAACTGAATTAGACTTTCAATACCTTTAGCCTCAGCAATAACCTGTTCCCCTCCTGCCCCCCAATGACGTTTCTAAGCCTGTTAATGCTAATTCAACTGTTGTTCTTGTTGTTTTTTCCTTAAAATATTGGGGTCTGGGGAATGAACCCGGGACCTCGTATGTGGGGAGCCAGCGCTCAACCACTGAACCACATGGGCTTCCCTGAGTCAATTTCCTCATTTGTTTCTCTTGTTGTTTTTGTTTTTTTCAGGAGGTGTGGGAGGTGGGTGCTCTACCACTTGAGCCACATCTGCTCCCCTCTAACTGGTTTTGGAGTAAGAAAAAGTTTTAGTTGCTACATAAATTTGCATGTACATGGGGGGTGGCCGTGTAAAATATATGTCAAAAATCTGGAAATGTGCTACAAATATGGTAATATGTATAGCCCTAACCTAGGATGATTGATTTCTTCAGCATTCTTCTTGAGAGAAGAGTAAACCTGGAAGAAAAATAAAAAAGTCCTTCACTCCTCACATTCAGAGAGTGAGGGAAGCTAACATAGGTGTGAGGACATGAAAACCTGTGAATGTGATAATGTGCCCAATGGCATCTCTTGGAGATGAGAGCCAGGTGCAGGGCCTATGGTCTATAGGTCATCCTTCCCCTTGGGTCATAATTTCTGAATGTTCTTTGCCAAGTTCAGGAGGAGGCAAGGAAGGTATTAAATGTATTAGACACCATGCTTGACATAGAAGTAAGGGCAATGCAGGAAAAAGGAGAATAATTGATATTCCTAAACTTTGCCATTCAAAAGGTTTAAGATCTACATGCATAGAAAAACAAGTAGGAAAAATAAAAACAAAAAATACAAAAAAAAAAAAAAAAGATCTACATGATTTTCTAGAAAAATGTTGGTTATTTTCTTCCATCCCCTATGTATTTACTGTATGGACTTGGACTTCTTACTTAGTCTCTTTTAGACTTTGTTTCCATATCCACATATATTTAGGCACAGTATTAGATCTATTTAAAATAATTTTTCTGGGATTAAATGAGATAATGTGTTTAAATTGCTCAGTCCCTGCCTGGGACAGGATAAATTCAGTAATATTTACATACTAGTTTTGTTACTTCTGGCAAGTACAGGATTTCATGGTCTCCCATCCTGAAATCTGTGATTGTGTTATTTCAACTCTACTCATTCTGGGATGGGAAGAAATGACTGCTGATATTAACTTCCTCCAGAAATTTAGATCATGGTGTAAGGAGGGTGGTGACTAAAATAATAAGTTTCTACCAAAAACACTCCTACAACTAGAACTTACACTGGATGTTTTTCTTGTTAAACACAAAATAAAAATGAATTGTGAAAAAAATGTACTTAATTAATTGCATGTATTATTAGTGCAGAAAAACTGTCCTACCAATATTAAATTTAAAGTACTTGAAGAATTTATTTTCTATTTTCTCATATTTAAAAAGAATAGAGATGTCTTTATCACATAACACAATGAAAAGACTTTCTTCTGGAAAAATCTAGGAATATTACTTAACAGTCATTGACCTCATAATGAAACTACCATATTTATCAAAATGCCTACCCACAATTAAAAGGAAATATCCTAACTCACCAATAAAATCACAAAAAGTATTTTCTTAAAAGGGTACATATTCTTTCTTAGATTTCTCAAATTTGCTTATGCTATTACCCTAACAGAATTTTTTCTCCTCCATTATCTGATAAGATTATTCATATTCCTTATGAGTACTCTTAATATCAGAACCTCTTCAGTCTTAAAATAAATACTTTTTGATATTAAAGTGTCTGGCACCAGGAAGCTTCCTATATTTAAACTATTCTCTGACAAATCCTTCCTGTGAAGTATGGTGGTTTGAAGCTGTATGTTCCCCAGAAAAACATGTTCTTAAATTTAATCTATTCCTGTGGGTGTGGACCTTTAGATGAGGCTACTTCAGTTAAGGTATAATACACCTCCTTCAGGATGATACTTAATCCTCTTATTGGAGTCCTTTATAAGAGAATGAAATTCATAAAAAGAAAGCCATGGAAGCAAGAAGTTGAAATCAATAAAACCTGGAAGAGAAGGGAGAGACCAGTAGATATTGCTATGTGTCCTGCCATGTGGAGCAGGAGACAAGGACTGGAAGAAAGCATCACCTTGATGATGCCTTGATTTGGACATATTCTCCTACTCTAATCATGGGGAAATAAATTCCCATCATTCAGCCAAACCATTTCATGGCATTTGATTTGAGCACGCTTGGATACTAAAACACGAGGGTTATAACTCCATTCTCTGTGCTTTTTCCAACTCTCTGTGCATATGTTTTGTGTTTTTTTTCCCAACATTTTTTGCCCTTCAATTCAATAATCTGCTTAACTGTGTATTTTTTGTAATGGACAGAAGACTTTTTGAGTACTAGAGCTCTGCCTTAGAGACTACTGACTTCATATTGCCCTCTCAGTGCCTGCTTCTGCAGAAACAAACACACCAGCCTCTCAGCTTCTTCAAAAACTTCATTAAGGCATGGCAGGATAGATGGAGCAATGCAACAGGTGTGTGCTTTCTCTGTCATTGCACACTGCTGACATAGAACTAAAATATTCAAAATTAATAAAATGAAAGGTAATAGAATAAAATAAAATAATTGTCTTAGTGACATCTCCAACGCTTCTGCCCAATGGACAGGATTTTGGTGACATACATACCCTTTGTATGACTCCTTCTTCCATTGTGATTCTGTTGTAACACACATTGTAGAACCTCCCAAATTGGGCTGAACTTATTTATCTGTCTGTTTCATTATGGCAATGTGAGCACCTAGAAATCAGTAATGTATCTTATGCATTTTCTATCTCCAACAATAATTTCATTGTCTGAAATGAAGTCAGAATGCTTCTGTCTTAATTAATTAACTTGAATCATGGAAAATCAGAGAAATGTGGTAGCATTTTGGTCAACTTCAAGGCAGCGCCAATTCAGTCCCTTTCAGAGCCATATCATGAAGTCATGTTGTGGCACTCTTTACTTAAAAAACACTATATGGACAATGGTCTTTAACCATGACTAATAAATATTTCCTTTCACTTAGTTAAAATTCACAATGACTCATAAGTATATTTTCAATTGTAACTATGATAAATAATGCATAATGATATAAAGCTTATGTCAGGGCAGAATCAAGAGCCTACAATTGATTTAAATATTTATAAATACGAGTGAAATACATGCATTTTGCAAAGTTAAATTAGGAGAATAAACTCCCCCAGATGTCTTGCCAAATATGCATACACATAGCTGCAGTCCTTAGCTACTTCATGCATATGGCCTCTCAGAGCAGATGTATATCCATATTCACACAGAATATAGTGTGTTCTTGCATATCAAGTATGAAAGAAGAACAAGTGTACAGATGAAAATAACTGCTCTCTAAGGGAAAATTCTGAAATTGATGCTAGATTTGTGTTTCTGTCCATATGTGTTTATGCACCTTGAGTCGTATATGAACAAAGTGTATAATTCTGGTGTTTTTATTTCTGTTGCATTGTTCTGGAACAGAATTATTGTAAAATATTACCCTAAATGAAGCTGCGTTTCACTGGGGACATTCCTTTAAATACTGCTTGTAAACACTGAAAAGCACATTGCAGTAGAGGGGCAATTTAATTAAGCTGTTGTCTAGAATAATTCTGAGAAAGATCTGAAAATATAATGCTACTATAATAATGTAATTGTTAATTCTTTTCTCTGAACGTTTTATAAGGTATACATTTTATAACATGTTTTTCTTGTTACAAATGCAAGGCATGTTCATTATAGAAAATTTCAAAAAATTCACAAATGTACAAAAGATAGAAAGAGATTGTAGGGAAAAAAAATCAACACAGATGCTTCCCATAATCCTCCCTCAAGTACACATACCCATATCATTTTTTCCTAAAGTACATTATGTGTATTGCTTTTTATGAAAATTATAATGCCGAAAGTAACTTTTATTACACTATTGCTCTACATAGGTTTCTTTAAAATGTCCAAGGTAGTAGCAGATAGATAAAATTGTTAATCCTAAGCCAGGACCTGATAATGAGTTTAGATAGCATCTGTAATAATAAAGCATAAAGTGGTCAAAGTAGATGTGAAGGCTCCATGGAGAGATAACATAGTAAAATGCCCCTCATACCAGGCAAAGTTGTAAGATTCAGATTGCCTCTTGGTCTCATCATCTTTCTTGAAGACCAGAATCTTCATGCCCTTCACTGTTGATTCTAACTTTTGACACAATAACTTGAAGAAAAAGCAGTTTATCTTTCCCTCTCTATTTTCTTTAAGATTTATTTGAGTAACTATAATTGGGGAAGAGGAAGCATGTGAAGCAATCCTTAACTGTTTGTTTGGCATTACCCAGTGGTTTTTCAGGATAATTTCTTACAGTTGTGTGAAGTATACTTTCTGGAATTGAAATATGATAAAGAAGGGAAAAAATAACCTGTTTACATTCCATAGGATGATAATAATGACAGGCAAACATTTAAACTGTGTTCAGAACCCCTCTAAGTTCCTGTAACTATTAACTTCTCAATTCTCACAACAACCTGATTAATATGTGCTACTATTTTTTCTGTTTTACAGTTGAATAAACTGAGGCACAGAAAGGTTAAGAATTACTTAGATAGCAATTGCTAAAGACAGACTATGAACTCAGGCATTCTGGAATTATGGTCTAAACTCCTAATCATTGTAAAGAATTTAGAGTTAGTCACTGTTAATATGTTACTTCCCATTTATTCCCAAACTTGTATTTTGATATCACTCAAAATTCTTCAAAACATAATTTTAATTGGCTTCATAATGTTCCATCTTTCAAAAGTATTATGCTTCACCTAATCATTCTTCCATCTTTAGATTGTTTCCATTTTTTCCCTATCATAATTTAGCTATGATAGTGCCAGAATAACTATCTTGTTATTAAAGCAGTGACTGCAAACTTAAAATAAATATTTATATTTATATTTTAAATTTGTTTCTAATAGAATTTTACTATTATATTTCCACCAGGAGCATATGAGAATACTCAGCTTATCAAATTCTCAGTAATATAAAATATCACCAGGTTTATTTTTGTTTATTGGGATTTTGTGATCTTTAAGGTAATTCTTTTGGGCCATAGGCCAACTCTTATGATGAGTTCTATGAGATAGTATGGTAAGACATAAAGGGAACTAAAAATTGTATCCAATTCTTAACAATTGTAAGCTGTATGACATCATACATAAATTTTCTCTGAACATCTGTTTCATATCTCTTCAATAAGTCTATGACTTGTGCTTTCTAATTTAGTAATTTGTGGGGGGAAAAAGGTTAGTAGTATGTGTCTCAGTTTGCCAAAGGCAGCTGATGCAAAGTACCAGAAATAGGTTGGCTTTTATAATGGGAATTTTATTTGGGGTAAAAGCTTATAGCACTGAGGCCATAAAATTTCAAAATCAAGGCACCAACACATGCTTTCTCACCAAAATCAGCTACTGGTGATCTTGGTGTCCAGTCACATGGAAAAAATGTCTGCTAATATCTGTCAAGGTCTCTGCCTTCCCGTCCAGAATCTACCATCTCCTGGAGCTCAGCTGTGGGCAACCAGGCATAGGGTTTGTCTCTATCTGGGCTATATATCTCTGCCTTTCTGCAGCTATGGGTGAACTTGGAGTCTTTATCCTTACATTGTGGGATCAAATATGGCAGAGCTCCCTTTTCTTCTGTGTGTCTGTCTCTCTCTGTGTCTCCATTTATATCAGTCCCAGCAAGAGGGCAGAGACTCCACCTGGCTCATGCCTCACTGACTTAGCACAATCAAAATGATCTCTCACCTACAGTAATGGATTAGTTCAAAAAACATAATCTTTTTGTGGGATTCACAAGATTCAAACTGTCACAGTATGTGAATATGCTTTGTGAACTATTAAGTGTTATGCAAACACATGGTATTCACTACATAGAGAATGGATGATTTATATTTCTCCCTGTGGGACAGAAAGCTCTGAAATGATTTACACTGTTCATTATATGACTGAAATTAAGGTAGTTCAAAATCTCCTTTATCCTTTGGCTTTGGTCTATTCATTTTGTATGAGTTTAATGAGATAACCATGCCAAATATGCACCACCTATTTCTAAAGAACAGGCATTAATAGATGTACACTCATTTAGGGTCCTGAGGCAGACAACAGGGATTAATTTGATATCCATAGAATTTGATCCTCTTATAAGGCATAAAGCTATATTTTATAACATACACTCATTAGACTTTTTTCACATCAAAGTTCACAAAAGCTCTGTCCTTTAATTGAATACAATTAATGATTCTTGGAGAGATTAATGATTCACTTTCTGCTAGAACAAGCAAGAATTTTAGACCTTTGTTCTAGAAGTAGTACAACTATAGTGCTTGTAGTAGTAAAACACTATAGTGTTAGCTATAGCTTCAGGTTTTGTATTTAAATCACAATTGAAAGAGTGTTTTTCAATGTTTCACTTTATACACATTTCTATTATCTTAAAATATATGCCAATATGCCAATATTATACATTTCCTTCTTGGATTTTTCAAAGGATTTTCACATACTAAATACTTATTAAACTCCAATGAGGTGAATAAATGGAAGATAAAATCTCCAATTTGCATATAATGAAATAGTGATATAAACATTTTTTTATTTTCTTCTGAAATTATTCATAACATGGTAACTATATCATGAACATAAACTTTCTATTCTAAGCCTTATCAAGTTTGTTACTAAGAATCAACAGGGAATTTTCAATACCAAAAAACATAATGAACATGAACATGAACAGGTCTATCAAAATTGTTTACTGTCTGCACTAAATATATAAAATATTAAGCACTACATATATATAATATAGATACATAATAGATATATTATAGATAGATTGATAGTTGTGTTTTTTTTCTTGATTATTTTGGGAAGAAGATTTGGAAGACTCACCTTTTAAAATAAAATCACCCAGTCATCTATTTCAATTCCTGTAGAAACATATACCCTTAGAAATAGTGGAGATAATCGTATATACCATATATGGCATTGCCTATACCAATCCTGAGGATGTTACAATAAGATATTTAAATAAAAGCTAAACACACAAGAAACAACAACAACAACAACAAAATTAAACCTTCTAATGCATCTTTGGCTTTGATAACTCTTAACCCTCTGCATTAGTTAGAAAATTATCATCATAAATGAGACAAATAGCTTGTTACCCAAGGATCAATTTGTGTTGAGCTACGGTCTATGAACATATATTCACATAAATGTTTCAGAAGCAGGCAGAAGACAATGTCAGAAAAATTAATTTTAGCCCTAGAGTTACATATACAGAAGATATGGCTACAGCTTTTACTGCAAACCTTGTTAAATGCATTTAAATTCAAGTTGAAATATAATGTTTTGGTACATTCACAACAACTCTTAAAGAAGAACATTGTCACACATAATTATAAAGAACCAGAGAAAAGCACAAAAGGCCATCTGTGAAACTTGAACAGATGTAACTGTTCAAAATACTTTGCTTGTTTTAAAGTTTGGAATTTTGAACTTTAGCTGAATGGATATCAACAGTGGATATGTGTGTGTGTGTGTTATTTGTATAATTTGTTTTCATTTAATATATTACATGAAGAGTGAAAGAGTTTTTTGCTATTAGATCTATAAAAATTCCATATTGAGAAAAAAACTATAATATAGACAAAGAAAAACAAACAAACAAATAAACAAACACATACCAAATAGACATATAGAGAAAACAGCAGGTATTAAAACCTTTTTGTCTTATATCTGCAGTCAAATTTTGCACTTTTTAGTTAGCCATCACAAAATTAAAATGGACAAAACATTCATTCTTTCACTAAGAACTGGGAAGTTGTTTTTTCTAAATCAATTGTGCTCAAGTACCTTCTTTGCTTAGATGTGCTGAGTCTTCATACCCTGCCCCATTTTCATCAAAACCATTCACTAAGACCTTGGTTCTCAAACTTGGTCAGACTTTACTATCTCCAGGAGAGAATTATATATATATATATATATATATAAATTTACTGCCTGGCTTCACCAAAGATTAATTAATCATAAACCTTGGAGGTAAAACCCAGCTATCAATGTTTTCTAACTCTACAAGTGATCATCAAGTACAGCCAACTTTGAAAACCAGTGCTGAAGGAGTTGTAGGCTAAGTACAGTCTGTGTCTGAAAGACAAGTCTATTGAAAATCTGGGAATGAAACCCATAAAAATAAAATATGGATGTTTGCGATGATTAGGCTAATGTGTCAACTCAGCCAGGTAATTGTGCCCAGTTGTTTGGTCAAGCAAGCACTGGGATAATTGTAATACAAGGACATTTATGGGCTTTAGTCATCAGTGAGTTTACTGCACAGATGGCTGATTACATCAACCATCAACCAGAGAGATTGCTGTCAGCAATGATTGACTTTTATCCAATCAGTTGAATGCCTTAAAAGGGGAAGTGATTTCAGCATTCAGAGAGAATTTCCCAGCTCATCTTTGGACAGCCAGCATCTCCTGGAAACTCATCAAGGACCTTCATTGGACTTTCATTGGAGCCCCTGGTTTGCAGCCTGCCTGCAGAATCTGGACCTGTGCATCCCCACGGTCATGTGAGAGACTGTTATAAATTCTCATATTATTTACAGATATCTCCTGTTGATTCTGTTTCCCTAGAGAACACTGACTAATAGTATGTTTTACGTTATGAAATTAATAAGAGTACTCTTGTTAAAATATTAGGATTTTTATAAAAGTTGATATAATTTAAATATTTTTCATTTATTTTAGGAAGTGAAATATAGAATTAAATTCTCAACTGAGAAGTCAAATATGAAAATTACCAAATATATATTATTGTAGTTATTTAACAAAAGGTTAAAATTCTAGAGTTAGAGAATAAATGGATTGCAATCCAGTTTAAGTTTCCAGAAAATCCCAATTGCATTTATCAGTCTTTGTTCATGAATATTTGATTTTTGAACAATTAAAGTTTACTTCTGGAAGTAATAGGTAATATTGCTGCAAATGTTTAATCCTGGAAGGTATTCTTTTATAGTGAATTTGGCTATACCTCTAAATTTTATTAAATGGTCCTATTTCTGCCTTCTGGAACAACTTACAATTAAAGTAATTATTCTTTAATTTGAATATCTTTCAGTTATTCAGATAAACTATCACACTGATCACCTAAAAATCTTCCTCTTAATCAATTAAAATGCCATAGGTGAATTGCTTTTAATATGAAATTAGTAGGAACAATAATTAAAAGTCAAAAACAAATAAGTCAATATATAGCATCAATATTCAAGGGAAAAACAAAAATAAAACCTGACATGATAGTCTCTAATCCCCTTTTGAAATGGTCTTTCAACTATGGATAAAAAATCAAACAAAACAAAACTTGTTTCATTATTATGAATCATATGCTTAAGCATATCATGATTAAATCATCTGAAAAAACTAAAGAATCATTGAGAAATAAGTTATTCCTTTTGAAAACCAATATTAGGTAAATAAAACAATTTTAAAAAACAAATGGCCTTAACTGAACTTTCAAATTATGGTTAAAAGGATCTTTCCTATTTGAGTTATTCACAGAGCTCTGCGGAAAGAGTGAAAAAAAATTTTTACCACTGTTTACTTAATTAGTTTTATGATAATGTTAGTTAAATATTTTTAAAGATAAATTGTGGAAGGCTTATTTTTACTTTTAGCTTTTATATATTTGCAATACTAAGCATATTTTCAAAAGATATATGTGAAATACAGTAATATAAAAATCTCAAGTTCATGTGAGCTATAAACTTTTATTAACATTAAATTACCATTTGCTTTGTGAATCTTTTTTTCAGCTTAATTTCAAAATATTCATACTGTGTGTCATGATATGATTCATTCCTCCCATCACTTTTTCCTCTTTTAACTTCTATAAACACTTTGTTGGTTCATTTATAGGCACCCATGATGTCATTTTGTACCAATGCAAGGATTTTAAATGATGAAGTACACATTATCTCCTTGTAAAATCAACCTCTCTTCTTCCCTCATGAGTTCAGGTCTATAAAAGGGAAAATACCTCAGGCAGCACAGTGCTAAATGGCAATATGATTCAAATAATCAATTACAAGGGGGTCTTGTGACTTAGTGAAGAGTAAATTCATTCCACATTTATCAAATATTATCATGGGGAAAACTGTCTAACAGAAACACACCTGTCCTTTCTGCATCTCTCTCAAGACTGGGGTGGCTTTATCTGATTGGTTCACTTAGTTCACCTTCTTCTAGGTTTGTTTTGTGGTTGCCAACCTGCAGAGAAGGCGCTTTCTGGTTGGTTATTATGTAATGAATAAAAGGGCCTGCCCAGGAGATTGGACAGTGCTGGCAAGCCCATTTAACTTCCCATTCTCTCACTAAGGTTTTAACCTGTATAATTAAATCTCTGAAGACAGTCTACGAGGTAATGAGTCCTAGCTCCTACATTGACTAGTTCTGTGACATTAGGTTAATTCTTTAGCCATACTGTGCCATTCTTTTCTCAAATATAAAATGGAAATACTACAGCTAACGTGTCTTTAAAAAATTAAATGAGCTAACACATATCAAATGTTTGGAAGGTATCTTGCACCTAGTGAATGCTCAGTGAGTATTCACTAATATTAATTGTCAGCCAGTGGTCTATTGTGTCCTGTTCTTTAATTGCTTAACAATTAGATATGGAAGAGAATGTTGCTAAATATTATCCTATAAATTCCCAACACTGTAAACCAACATTGTGTGTGTGTGTGTGTGTCTATATATATATACACACAAACGAAAATTCTTAAACAAATTAAACTTAACCCACAAGAATAACTCTATGAAAACTGTTGAGAAATCCTAATCTAGGGAAGAAAATGTTACTAAACATAGATCAATTCATGTGCTCTCAGCTTTTCTAACATTATCTCAAATAATTTCAATAAAAGCATGTCTCTAGTGTGCAGCTTGGGGAAGAATGGTAGTTCTATTTAAGGATTGGCTGGTTCAAAGAAATGTTTTTGCAACTGTATAAGACATCTTATATCCAGGCTCTGCCCAATCACTGTCAACTCTCTGCTTTAGGATGCATGGATCACCCTCTGCCAGCACCATGAGAAAGAATGCTTCTCTCCATACTGAGCTGTAGTTTGCCTCTCCAATATATCCATGAACCGGCCCTGGGGTGAAGTGGAGGGGGAAGGACAAATGCATAGGAAATCCTTTGTCAGGAAAAACCCATACATTGATCAGAAGGAGTTTCTGGGAAAATTTGGTCAGTTATATCAAAGAATTTGCAAAGAGGTGTAAATAGCTTATATTCTCTATGTATCATAAATTGTATTTTCCTGACCATATCCCTTAATGAGTTTTAATTAAAAAATTAAGACAGATAGTATATCTGATATAACACCAGTTGGACAAGTATAATATAAAAGTACAACAGTGTGGACTGCTTTCCTCTTTGATCTTTTCTCTTTAAATGAAAATATCTTCTAATTTTCTCCTTTATAAATATATATATAATTTTTTAATATATTTAATTTTACAGAAAATTTACAAAAACAATACAGAGTTCATATATGCCTCACATCCAATTATCCCTATTATTAACTTACATTAAAATGGCATATTTATCACAATTTAATGAATCAATATTGATACATAATTATTAACTAAAGTGCATAATTTATTCAGATTGCCTGAGTTTTTCCCAATATTTGTTTTTCTGCCGCATGATTCCATACAGAATACCACATTACATTTAGAGGTCAATGTTTCTTTAGATTCCTCTATGCTGTGACAATTACTAAGACTTCCCTTGTTTTTGATGACCTTGATAATTTTGAGTAGTATGTGAGAGGTATTATACAGAAAGTTCTTCTGTAGCATTTGTCTGATATTTTTCTCATAATTAGGCTACTTGCAGTATGGGAAGGATGACCTTAGAGGAATTGTGCCATTTTTCAACCATCATATCAGGGGTACACTCTAACAACATGACCTCACAGATGATGTTTTCCTTCATCACCTGGCTGAGAGAGTGTTTCTCAAGATTCTATAAGTAAAGTTACTCTTTTTCACCCCTTACATATTCGTTGGTTTGGAAGGAAGTTACTATGTAAAGCCCATACATAGAGAAGTAAGGGGTTATTCTCTAGCTCATTAAAAGCAGTAGCTATAACAATTATCTGGAATTTTTCAGTACAGGAAATTTGCCTCTTCTCCCCCATTTATTCTATCAATAATGTATTTGTATCATTATGATATCATGGATATTTATTTTATGCTTTGGGATATAATCCAATGCTACTTTATTTTATTGTCCAAATTGTTCCAATTTTGGCCACTGAAAGTTCTTTTAGTTGACTCTTGTATCCCTTTGACATACCTCCATCACTTTGTGGGGTGTGGGTGGGTGCAATTATTTTTCCACTTCTTTAATTTCTGGAATTACAAGATGTTGAGGCTCATCTTATATATTTCCTGACCTACTCCTAGAAGCAGCCATTTTTTCAAGGTGTCCTGATTCCTTTAAATGGAGAATGGTATTCGAAACCAAGGTCCCTGTGCTAAGTATTCTTGTTTTTACTGGGGTATCTTGCTTCTAGGCACTTTCAGCTTACAGAGAAAGGAAATATATTAGAGTATACTAAATCCATGAAATATCTTTTAATATTTCTATACATATCCATCTGTATTTATACTAAGCAATACATGGGTTCATACTGCATACTGAGATCACAAACTCTAATTTTCTAACACATGGATAATGCAAGCTTTCTCCCCTGTTTCTATCAATCCTCCCTCTCAGGCAGTTGGAAAACTGGCTCCCACCATTTGCTATCCATTTACTCAATAGTCCAACTCCAGTACACATGTATAGTGGATACAGAACTGTTAACATACCCCCATGGGAAACAACTTTATCAACTATAGTGTAGTGCTTACATGCATTTTTTTTTCTTCTGTTTTTTAAGAGTCTATTCATTTCCAAAATTTTTCATCAGAACTATTTCCATACCTCTTTTAGTGAAGTTGTTTTATGTATTTATAATGAGGTTAGATTATTTTCTCACAGTTCGCATTCCAACTTGGGATCTCTAGACTTACTAAATGATTGTTCTTAAATTTTCATATATTTAATTAGAGTTCATTCTATCTGTTCTAAAAGTGGTGCAGAATTTGACAAATGCATTATGTATCTACAATTACAGTATCATACAGAATAGTGATAGCACCCCAAATCATCTCCTGTGCTTCACCTATTCAGCTCTCCCTATTCCTCAAATTGTTGGCAAACACAGATCTTTTTATGCCTTTTCTACAATGTCATATAAGTAAAATAACACAGTTCATAGCCTTTTTAGATCGTATGCCCATTTTGTAACTGGACGGTATGTTTAGTTATTGAGTTTAAGAATTCTTTGTATATCTGAAGTACAAGTTCTTTATCAGATATATGTATTCAAATATTTTCTCCAGTTTGGGGCTTTCCTTATAATTCTTTTAATGTTGACTTTCAAAGAGCAGCAGATTTTAATTTTAATAAAGTCCAAATTTTCACTTTTTTAATGGATTGTGCTTTTGGTGTTGTACACAAAACATATTCACTATATCCAAGGCCATGCACATTTTCTCCAAGAAACTAGAAATTTTAGTTTTACATTTCATACTTAGTTCTACCTTCAATTTTAAATTTTGTATTAGGAGTTAGGTCTGTTTAAAACTTAATTTGGTTTGCGTATGGACAACCAACTGTTCCAGAACCATTTATTAAAATGACTATAACTTCTTGCTTTTCCTGAGTTTCTTTTTCAAAGACAAGTTGAATATATTTGTACTGTTCTATTTCTGGACTCTCTATTCTAGTCCACTGAACTATTTGTAATTTGTTTCACAAATGCCATGCTTTCATGCTTAATGTAGCTTTAAAGTAAGTCTTGAAATAGGGTATGCAAGACCTCTGACTTTTTACTTCTTATTAAGTACTGTGTTGGTGATTCTCGATATTTTGCCTTAACATATAAACTCTAGAAACTATTGATACTTTCAGAAAAGTTTTCTGGAAATTTTATTTGGAGTGGAATCAATCTATATATCAAATAGATTGAAATGATATCTTAATGTTGAGTTTTCCAACTCATGTCCAAAAATATCTCTCAATTTATTTAGATTCTTTAATTTCTCCCACTGGAAGTTTATAGACTTTCGCATACAGATGTTGCACATATTTTGTTAGATTTGTACCCAATTATTTTATTCATTGTGCTACTGTAAATAACATTTATTTTTAACTTCAAATTCCAATAGTTCATTTATGGTGTAGCGACAAATTGAATTTTCTATATTGATGTGTAATCTGTGATATTTCTATATTCACTTTTTAGTTCCAGTAGATTGTTTTTTTTTCCCTTTTTATTTTTGTAGATTCTTTAGGGTTTTCTACATTTAAATGACAATCATGTTATCTGTGAATAAAGACAGTTTTATTTCTTTCATATTTACATAACTTTTTTTTCTTGCCATATTGCACTAGCTAGCATTTCCTGTATGATATACAATAGGTACATTGAAAGAGGACACATTTGTCTTGTTTTCTGACCTTAAGGGAAAAGCGTTCAGTCTCTCTCCATTAAGTATGATGGTAGATTTTCTATAGATGTTATTTATCAAGTTGAGGGAAGCCCAGTTCTATTTTTAACTTGCTGAGAGTTTCATTCATACAGGGGTGTCAGATATGGTGAAATATATTTTTTGGCATGAATTGATGTAGTCATATATTTTGTCTTCTTCATCCGGTTGATATGTTGAATTACATTGATTTATTTTCTAATGTTGAAACAGCTTTGCTTTACTAGAAAATAGCCCACTTGGTCTTGGTCTATAATACTTTTTATAAATTGTTGGTTTGGATTTGCAAAAAAATCTGTTGAGGATTTCGTGTCCATGCTCATATTCATGAGAAATATATTATCCTTCAGTCCTTGCATGTTTTCAAATTTCTCCATGTATTAGGCAGTGTTCTCACAGTAACAATTAGACCAATGCTTGCTTGACCAAACACCTGGACACTATTACCTGGCCATGTTGACACATGAACCTTACCATCACATTCCATTACAGACTCTATTAGTATGGGTTCTCCAGAGAAACAGAACCAAAAGAGAAATATATTTACATATATACATATATAAAGAGATTTATTACAGGAATTGGCTCATGCGATAATGGGGACTGGCAAGTCTAAATTTTTTGGGCAGGCCACAAGTTGGTAGATATTCCATTGGGGCTTAAGAAGAATTTGTCTTCTGCTATCTTTTGATGGAGTATTCTGTAAAGATTAATTAGATCAAGCTGGTTGAGAGATCTATATCATTAGGTATTTTCTGAAAAAGGAGTTTTGTATTCTCCAACAATTACAGTAGATTTTTCTATTTCTCCATTATGTTCTGTCAATTTTCACCTTATTTATTTCAGCACACTTGGGCACATACATGTTTAGGATGGTTATTTCTCTTAGGGAATTGACAAATCAAATAATGATTTGTCATTATTCAATACCTCACTCCCTCACTTATTTTATCCCTGATAATCTTTCTTATTCAGAATTCTACTCTTTTCTGTAATTAATATAAACATTGCAGCTATTTTTGATTAGTGTTAGCATGATATATCCTCCAATCCTTTACTTTTAACCTGCGTATTTATACTTAAAGTGGTTTTCTAGCTGAGTTCCATAATTTTGTCCACTTTGACAATCCCTGTCTTTTTATTGATGCATTTAAGTCATTGACATTTAAATGATTATTGATATAGTCAGATTAATATTTACCAGGCTTCTAACTCTTCAATGTATTTTACCCTCACCCTTTATTTGACTTCTCTGGTTTTAATAGCAATTTTATGAGTCTGTTTTTCTACTCTTTTAGCATATCTACTATCATTCTTTTTTAAAAAAATTTTAGGGGTCGCCTTTAAGTTTACATCATACATTTTTGTCTAATTTAAGTCCACTTTCATAAAACAGTAACTGCTTAGTGTAGTACAGCTATCTTGTAAGGGAGAATTGCTCATACCTCTTACTCATACTTTATGATATTGATGTCCTTCATTTCACTTATCTATATGCTGTAATTACATAATACATTGTGTTATTACTTTAAACAATTATTTTTTAATTCAATTATAAACAAGAATAAATGTTTTGGGGGTCGGATGTGGCTCAACTGGTTGGGCGTCCGTCTCCCATATGGAGGGACCCGGGTCCGATCCCTGGGACCTCCCAGTAAAAAAAAAAAAGAATAAAAGTTTTGGTTTTCCCTCCATTTATTTTTTCTCTTACTCTTTTCCTTTCTTTATATAGATTAAAAATTTCTGACCTATATAATTTTTCTTCTACCAGAAAAAATATCTTAATACATTTATGGTATGCAGATTTGTTGATAATGAATTCTATTTGCTTTTGTTTTTCTGAGAATGCCTTTATTTATTTGGAAAATAATTTCTTTGATATAGAATACTAGGTTAATGGTTTTTGTTTTATTTGTTCTCTTTTTTTTCCTTCAACACTATAAATAGTTCATTCCACTCATCTTGTTTTCATGGTTTCTGATGAGAAGTCCACTGTAATTTGCATACTTGTTCCTCTTTATGTAATGTGTTTTTTTAACCTATCTTGTTTTTTCAATGTTTTTCCTTGTCTTTGGTTTTCTGTGGTTTTAATATGATATGCTATGTATACTAATATCTCATTGCTACTTTTAAAAAGTTGCCAAAAACCTAGTGACTTAAAACAACACAAATTTACTAACTTACATTTCGAGAAGTCAGAAGTCCAAATGAGTCTTACTTGGCTAAAGTCAGGTGTTGGCAGGGCTGTGTTCCTTCTGTACAACAAAATCTGTTTCTTTACCTTTTCCATCTTCTAAAGGTAGCCTGCCTTCCTTAACTTGTGAACCCATCAGCCATCTTAAAAGCCAGCAATATATCATTTTTAAGTCTATCTCTGACTTTCATACTCTTTTTTTTTTTTTTTTTTTTAGGTATTTAGATGTTGTTTTTTTAAACAATTTAGTGAAGTATATCATTCATACATGAACATACATAAACTATAAATCTTAGTAAACATCATGAACTTACAAAACAAACATGCATAACATCATACAGGGTTCCCACACATCACCCCCCACAAACGCCCTGCATTGTTGTGAAACATTTGTTAACAAATCGTAAAAGAGCATCATCACAGTATTACTACCAACTATAGTCCGTATCTTCCTCCCCTATACATTTTTTTAAAGGAAGTATTTATTTACTTTTATCCATCTTTACCTCTGCCCCCCGTTTTTGCTGTTTCTGTGTCCATTTGCTGTGTCCGTTACCTGCCCTTTCTTCTCATCCTTCTCCTCCTGTCCACTGGGATTTGATCCCCGGAACTTCCGATGTGGGAGAGGACAGTTCTATCGCCTGCGCCACCTTAGAGCCTGGCTTTTGGTACGTCTTGTCTTGGCTTTCCCTTGTGTCACTCTCCTGTTACGTTATCATCTTGCCATGTGGCACGTGGGGCCTGGTGGCTCATCCGCTTGCACTTGGGGCCAGGTAGCCCACACACCTTATTTTTCTTTTTTTTTAAATTTTACCTGGGGATCAAACCCAAGTCCTTCCATATGGGAGATGGACGCCCAACCACCCAGGCCACATCCGTCCCCCTGTTGTGTCTCTTAAGGTTGACCAAAGATACCCAGAGTTACAGTCATTTCCCATACAGGATGGTCATATAATAAATCAGGCTTAGTTTATCACCAGAATTCTAAAAACCAGACCTATGGAGAAAAACTAGGTCTGGAGACACATGCATCGTTTGTAATATAGTGAATATTTAGCCTACCCTGATTATCACAAAATCAGGAAAGTGAGAATATTCGCAATTTCATACTCTCCTTTTATTTTCACATTTCATTTCTAACTCTTTTAAAGGCCTTTTTGATTACATTGGGCCTACCTAGAAAATCCAGTATAATCTCACCATCTCAAAGTTTTTACCTTAATCACAACTACAAAGTCCCTTTTGCAGTATAAGATACCACAGTCTCCAAGAATTTAGACATAGGCATCTTTGGGGGACCATTTGTAGTTTTGTTTTTGTGTTTGTTTCATACGTATCCTGATTTGTGATCTCTGAGCTTTCTAGATCTGTGGTTTAATGTTGCTCATTTTTGGAAATTTCTTCACTATTACTGCATCACATTTTATTCTGCTCTCTTCTCTATGTTTTCTCTTCTAGTATTCTAATTACATGTAGATTATACCTATTATGAAATTTTTCAATACTTCTGGCCTATTCTGTTTTTTAAACTTTATTTCATTTTTGTTCTGTCTGCATTTCAGTTTCAGAAGTTTCTCTTGAACTACATACAAGCCCCTGATTCATTGTGTGGCCATGCAGAGGCTACTTGTTAGCCAATTTAAGATCTTTATTACTTCTGCTACAATGTTTTGATATTTAGAATATATTTTTTTTATTTTTTCTTAGAGTTTCCATTTCTATGCATATATTATCCATCAGTCCTTCCATGTTTTCAAATTTTACAGTATGTTAGTCAGGGATCTCTTGGGAAACAGAATGAGCAGGAGATGTATATATATATTATGAGATTTTATAAAATTGTCTTACATGACTGTGGGGATGAATGAGTCCAAATTCCAAAGGGCAGGCTGCAAGTGGGAATTCTGATGAAGTTTTTCAATGAATTCTCAAAGAGAAGTTGGCTGGCTGAAGTGGAGATGGAAATTCTCTCTTTTGGCTACTGAAATCATCACTTCTCCTTTAAAAGTTTCCAACTGATTAAATTAGACATTTCCCATTGCTGATGACAATCTCCTCAGTTGATTGTAGATGTAATCAGCTATAGATTATTTAAGTCAGTGAAATGTCCTCACAGTAAAAATTAGACCGGTGCTTACTTGACCAAACAACTGGGCACCATTACCTGGGCATGTTGACACATCAGCCTAACCATCACATTCCATTACAGACTGTATTAGTAAGGGTTCTCCAGGGAAACAGAACCAACATAGAAAAAAAATACATATATATACATGTATATAAAGTGATTTACTACAGAAATTGGCTCATGCAACCATGGGGATTGGCAAGTCTGAATTCTATAGGGCCGGCCACAAGTTGGAAACTCCAGTTAAGGTGAATTTGAATTCCTGAGGAAAAGCTGACTGGCTGAAATAAAGAAAAATTTTTCTTTCTGCCTTCTGCATTTCTCAATTATGGCTTTAAGACCTCCAACTGATTGGATGAGAAAAACTCCACTCATTTCTGAGAGCAAGAACTTTGTTGATTATAGATACAATTACTCATGGATGCAGCCAATTGATTATAAATGCAACTCCACCTATGAAATACACTCAGAGTAAAATCCAGGCCAAAGCTTTCTTGAGTAAAAAACTGGACGCCATAACCTAAACAAGTCAACTCATGTGCTTAACTTTTAACCATCAACAGAGTTTAAAATATTAATCATAGTTATTTTAAATTCCCGTCCTGAAATTCCAACTTCTGTTTCATTTCTGATTCTAGTTTGGCTATTTGATTTGTGTCTTCAGACTGAAATTTTTCTTACCCTTTGATATACCTTGTAATTTTATTGAAAGGTGGACAAGTAATGTAATCAGAACTGAGATAAATAGTGTGAAAATTCATATTAATCTAGTTTAGAATAATCTGGCTAGCAGTTGGGCTATTCTTAATGTTTGTCTGTAGCTATAGGTATAGTATCAGGTGTTTAAAATTCTAATAGTGACCTTTTGTTTTAGTTTCTCCTCTTTTTCCAGGGACTTTCTGTGTATTGCTCCTCAGGGAGTGTCTATGTCTTGCAATACCTGTTAAAGTGGAGCCATGCTGGTGTGGTGTCAAGATGTGGTGGAGGGTAATATTCCATTTAATCTCATTTAAATCTCAGTGTTTTAATGTGCCTATGTCTTGGGGCCATCACCTTCAAAAATGTTTCTCAAATTATTATATTTTCCCCTTTCCCTGGTGCATCATTTTTTCTTTATATCCTTGAAGCCATGACCCTTTTTGGCTATGTTATTTTCCCCTTTATATGAGGTGGAATGCTGGAGGAATACTATTTTCCCACCTGGAATAAAATTATAGCAAAGAATTTTCTCTTGAGATTGTGAGAGCACCCTAAAACTTTGGTTTAGAAGTTTCTCACTATCAGGCTAGTCTACACTCAACCTCCAACAACTTTTCAAAATTCCCATGATGTGTTCCTACCATTTTTAGGCTTCAGTGGCTTCTGCTCCAGGTAAGCAGACCTTGCTCTATATCTCTGGATGTGCCTGCCTCCTAAGTTTTGGTGTGGCATCTTGTCCTGAAACCTAACTTTTCTGAAAGGTATAAGAAAAGTCACTTATTTTCAGTCTGTTCAGCTTTTCTTTTGTTGTTATCGTAAAGATGGGAGTGGCAACTTCTAAGCCCTTTACCTGTCAAAGCTAAACCCAGATGTTACTCTCTACTTCCTCTTAATTTTCTTAATCTTTACCTCAATTTCTCCAGCTTTACAGTTAATACTACTATTTGTTCATAATTTGGCGATATAAAAATGACAGGTTATTAATGCCTTATAACTTATTCTGAATTAGCTCAGACCATTTGTTGCCTGGTATTTGGATTCTTACTTCAATTTATTATGAGCATCTTTTTTTTCTGGAGTAGTATGAAATCTTTCAGGTTTAAGTATCTACCTGCTCTAATCCATCCTTTATATGGCTGCCTTTATTTCCTTTGTGATCTCAGTCCTAATTTCATTACATTCTGCTATAAATATTCAGTTATACATAATTTAGAGAACAGTCTAAACTCTTATGTTTGGCATCCTAAGCTCTCTACAGTGTATCAATTGTACTGCTCCAGTTTTATTTCCCAACATTGATTCAAATTAACTCCCATAAAGGTCTTCAATTCCCAGTTTGCACATGGTGTTTTCTGGTTGTTCCAGATAACTTGATGAATATCCATTAAGTTTCTCTGGTCTCCATTTCTTATTTAAATATGCGTCTTCCACATATTTTAAAATTGGCCAGTAATTCCTTTAAAGTTTTCACAAATCCTCATAGAAATACTTAACTAATATTGATTGATAGATGGCTTTCTTATTTTTATCATTTGACATGGTATATTCATGTCTACCTCACCCTCTAAATTTTGAGCTCACTCCTCCTTATTTTGAAGCATGGCATTCATGCAATGTTATATTGCTTAGAACATGGATCAGATAAATAGTGAGATCATATTATTGTGTAATAACTACAAATAATAGCTACCATACTTTGACAGTACTTAGTTTGTGCCAGGAAATATTCAAACTACTCTTTTAAAATTAATATTACTTTAGTTTTGAAGGATAAGGAAACTGAAAAACAAAGAGCATATACCAAATCATACAGAAATTCAGAGCCTGAGCCTAAATGAGAAGTCAGGAACTCATAATTCAAAGTACATGTTCTTACCAACAATATTTACTGCCATTAATAGAGCATGTTCTTGAGTCAGATTTCCTGGACTTGTATTCCAGCATTGCCACTTACTATTTGTATGTCCTTACACACATAAGTTAACCACTGTAAGTCCCAGTTTCCTAAAACATAAAATGGAGATGAGCATGCTTATGAAAATATAGCATGTTGTGCTCTTTATATTAGAGAAATATATAAATTCTTCATTAGGGTGATTGGTGTATATAAGCTCTTTAAAAAGGCTAGGCATAAATATTATTCCAATGAAAATCTTCACACAAATGGATTATACATTTTTAAGGCTGTTCTATGTAGGCAAATATGCACACACACACATGCACACAAACAAGCTTTAGGAGAGAGTACATTTTTTCTGTGTTACTGATTATTTTAGACAACTAATCTCCTTTGAAATTGTAAAGAAATTGGAAATGACACATGTTTCTGAAAAAAAATCAATAGATTAAATATCATTGGAATTTGAAGAACAAATGATGGAAAATATGATTTATTTAGGTTTATTTGAAAATTAAATGTATTACTCATGTATGTGCTTGGTCTTTAATGTACCAACATTTTGTTGTTGGTGTTTTTGCAAATCAATATACTGAAAATGTCTGTACCAAGTTTTATCAGGTAAACCCTAGAAGTCCTCAAAAATTAATGTCAGAAGCAGTAGATCATAATCTGTAACAGAGGCTCTGACAAATATTATTTTGGAATAATTCCAAAGAATATATGGATTCAAATTCTGACTTCTGTTTAAGAATTATTTAACTGTGTGATTTAAAATATCTAAAAGTTTAAACTTATTGAGTTGGAACTCTTTTTACAAAAAATTAGAATCAATATTTTTACCCCAAAGTTTGATTGTAATGATTATATACAACATTTTATGTAAAATCATGTTGTACTTTGCTCAGTGTTAACCAATATTAACAAATATTGAAATATTAATTAAGATATACTTCAAAATTATTACGTGCAGGGGGACGGATGTGGCTCAAATGGTTGGGCGTCCCTCTCCCATATGGAGGGACCCAGGTTCAATCCCCAGGAACTCCCAATAAAAATAAAAAATAAAAAAAATTATTATGTGCATAATATTCTCAGGTAAGATGTTTTAGTACAATTACATAATATGGGTGAGTAGATGCATGTGTATGTATACCTTTATATTTTTTAACTGAGATAATTGATTGGTTGAATCCAACAAAATTCTTGCATTATTGGACAAAGGTATTTGTAAAAGACGTTATTGTAGTATAAATTTGCTTTTGCCTTTGTTTTTTTTTAATATTCAAAAATTTAATGAAAGTTGATACTAAAGAAAATTCCTTATGTATTCACACTTGTGATACTTTTGGAAATAAAGTATATCGGCTGTTGGTGTCAGTATTTTTTGCTACTTCAATGTTTCTTTTTATTGAGGGATAATATTTTTAAATGCTATGACTATTTTTCCTTGTTATACTTTAGTCAGCATTTTCACATTACAAAGAAAAAATGGCTATACAACCAGAAGGCTGGAAGTTTAAATGCAAGAAAACCTAGAATTAGAGAAATCATTGTTGTCATAGCAACTAATCTTACTATATTCACATTATCTTTTTCCTCATGAGAAGTATTTTCAAAGCTCTGTAGAGTTGTTCCAAATGGTATGGGAATTCATCCTGCATGAATTTAGTACAAAATACAATACTACACAATACTGTTAATGCAGTCCATATTTACTAGAAGCAAAAATTTTTTTTTGAAAATTAATTCAGAGAATAGGATCATTTAGGGGGATTTCCAGATATATAATCTATAGGGAATAATGTTTGTTACGGCTAAAATTTTGCCTTTTTTCCATGAGAAGTAAAGGCAACATATCACATAATATATGAAAATCGACCTAAGGATTTATTAAATGTGTTTTCTTTTATTTTCCAGTGCGTTTTCACTGATTTTTATAATAAAGCAGCAGATATTATCTATTTGGCTTAGCAGTGAATATTGTATATTTTATCTTACATGTTTAATTAAGAGTATAACAGGCATGGTTCTACTCCTTACGACAACTCATTCCACTTTCCAGATATATTAAGAGACTGATACAGTTAGGTACAAAGCGTTTCTATGCTCTGATTCCTACCAGATGATTTGCTGGAAAATAAATAACAACAATAGGAAAACTTTTATGTTGAAGGACTTAAATAATTATGAATCTTAACAGAATCCATTTTGTTTTATTTAGGAAATAGTTGCTATTTAACTTTCTTTCCTATTAATTTAATTGATTATAATTATTAGTGTAATTAATCCCCAAACTAGCAAATATGTGTGAATAAAACAATTATGGAGTGAGAAAAAATTAGGTAATAACATACACAAAACAAGAGAAAAATAAAATATTAACAATAGAAAGTGTAATAAAAACATGAACCTGTGTAATGTAAAAATAGTTGGGCTTCGTAAAAATAAAATATGTGGAAAAACATCAGGAACAAACGTTATATTAAGTATAGGCATTTTAAAATATGGGGTAACATGATCAAAAATTGTTTTAACACTCTGTTGAAACACCAGTCTCTTCTGGAAATTTGGTGGATTAAAGACCTATTTCACTATATGTTTTCAATGAACATTATTGATCAAATAAATGCAGAATGCATGTGGATTCATTTAGTCCCTTCAGGGTTATACAAAAGCCAAGTAATAATATAATTTAATAGTCCTCGGTCTTTTTATACCCATTTCCAATTCCACATTTGATTAATGTTATTAGAAAGCATTTGTCAAGTTCTGGATAAAAAAAAAAAACATTTTGGGGGTGGGGTAAAAGTTATAAAGAACTTTGACACTTTTCTTTAGGTGTATTCTCTTGAAACACGTATAGGATCTTTTAGTCTTTTAGAGGCAAATCAAAATTTATGAACTCACAGTAATCAAATGCAGATTTAAGTTCCTCATTTTTTTCTCCACAATCTTTTAAACGAGTTTGAAGGATCCAAGTATTCTGCTGAACAAGATAAAGGATACATAATATGTTCAAAGCAGGATATGGGAAATCCTCTGCTTTGTTAATCTATATCAATATATCTATATCTATATTCATATCATTATACATATCCATATCAATATCATTCAATATCGAGATCAGTAATTATATAGATATCAAGTAAAATGGGCAGGAGATGTTTCCTGCTTTACCCTATTTCTCACCCATTCTGATCCCATTTGTGGATATCAAGGATAGGATGGGATACAGGGAAGAGGTTTGGTTAGAGATTAGTGACTTTATATCAACTTTATATGTTAATTGGAAAGTAAAAAGATTAAATTGATTAGATGGGTCTTTCAAAATATCAAAACTGTTTGTGAGTTCCTAGCATATAGCCATACGTTTTTTCTTATTCCTGGAGCAAGTTGATATGACTGGTACTGATTTTTGAAAGCCGTCCTCTAAAAAATGGGGATACTTGTCTTGGCAAATTTTCAAAAGTGACTGAAGAATACTTGGCATACCAATAGCTAAAAGAAAGACCGAGAACCAAAAGATCAGAAATGATCATTCCTGAACAACTAAATACCACTTCTACCAAAAGAAACCTCCAGGTATCAGGAAGTTATTAAGTAAGGTCTCCAGGTTTGTTCATGTATTAAAAAAGGCCATTATAGAAGTTTACAAAGCAAGTTGGGCAGGGATTAGACCTTAAAATAAATCAGTAACTAAAATAATTTCGTCAGCTGAACTCCTCAGAATATCTCGTCTTCTACTTCAGGGCCTGCATGCAAAACTTGAACATGTTTTGTGTTCTAAAATTTCAAAGAAATTGATTTATTTAAGGAATTTTATTTTCTTGTGTCCATCTTGGGATTGGACAAATTATTTGGATTGTAATTTAGCAATTACAATCTATGCATACATGTGTGTGTATGTATGTTTGTATGTATCTATCTGTCCATAGGTATATCTATATATAGCTATCTCTAACTATTTATAGCCTATTCTTATTTTATGATTGTACTATCTTCCCCCATCCCCCAAACCACAAGTCAACACATTTTTTAATATGTATTTTTAACTAGAGAAGTTGAGAGCTTACAAAACAATCATGCATAATGTGGAGAATTCCCATACAGCACCCCTTTACCAAGACTTTACATTGTTGTGGAACATTTGTTACAGCTAATGAAACATCATCAGACTATTTCCACTAAGTATTGTCTGTAGCATACATTTTGTATATTTTTTCCACACACCCCGTTATTGACACCATGTATTAGTATAACACACTTTTAAAACTGGTATTCAGTGTTTTTTAAAAAAAAAAAAAAAAAAGGAAAAGAAAAAGGGAATCTTCAATAACTACTTCTTGTGTTTCTTTGATTTCTTAGTTTGTTTTGTGTATTTCTCTTCTTTGTTTTAAATGAGAACCTCTTTTTCTCCAATAAAGAAACTTTTAGAATGTTCTGCAGTTTTTTAAACAAAATTTTGTCACGGATTAAGTTTACTGAAATTCTTGAAGACAGGTTTTGAATTTTGTTTTAATTTTTTTATTATTGTAATTAACTGAATGCACGGCTCTGAGTTTTCTTTCTGTTAGGTCAGAATTATTTAATTTCAGAACAAGACAGCATCTGTACTCTCAAATAGTGCCCAGCCAAAATTTTTGCCAACTCTAGTAACTTGGTTTCTCCCAATTCTCATCGGTACAATACTTCCAGGCCCAGCAAACGCTCAACAGCAGATTCTTCAATTCTGTAACGGAGATTCCCAACAAATGCGGATCTCCTGTCCCTATTTTAGGTCTTAGGTATGAGTTTGTCCAAATCGCAGATGGTTTATCTTTTTAAATCTTACTTAATCAAATCGTTTTAAGATTCTCTTATTTGCATTAGTTTCCTCAGGGGTTGGATCTCTTTTCCAATCTCCTTATTCCCTGTTCTTGGTGCTGGTTTTAACCTTCTGATGAAATTTAATTCCATAATAATCTTAATGAAGAAATATATAATTGAGGTCATTTTAATCTATCATACAGCCTTCTGTAACTGACTAGGGTAGCAGGCTTTTTTTTTTTTTTTTTTTACATTGATGGTGCATGTTGTTTTAGTGGCTCCTCTTCGGTGCATCCCTACGGAAAGGATAAAGAAAAATATTCCATCTCCCTCTCATTTAAAATAATGTTTGTTATGTAAAATTCTGCTGGGAAGTCAAGGACATGCTCAGTGGCCAACTCTTAAGCCTTTCTTACCCACCACCCTTAGCACTCTTGCTTGTTTAAAAGCAGATGTATCAATTTGTTTCCATTTACAGTCATGAGGGTAGGTAGGTCTGCATCTGGAAAACACAGTACCCAGAAATAGAATGGCCTGACTGTATCTTGAACCTGAAATCAGAAACAAGCAGCCCGGGTGCTTGCCAGGGCAGAAACTCTGCACAAAGATTGCTTGATACATGCTTTTTTGCTCGGTGGCAGGGCACCCTCTCCCTGGAGCACATAAAATCTCAACCCTCTAACAGCACAAGGTCTCTCATCTCTGATACAAAGTGGATTGTGCAGAGCTGCCATCCACTGACCCTGTCCCAAGCAGTTGGCCTCCTCAGAGGAGCAGACTTCATGAGAACCCTGTCCTAGCTTGTTTGTACCTTTGGTGCAGTGTATGTAATAAAGAGGTCATTTGTGGAGAGTCTCTGTTGTGCCTGAGCCTGCGTTCCCACAGCACACCATATAGCTCCTAATATTCTGACCTCTAATTTGGGAGTTCTCCCTCTTCCTGTGCAGATGGTTCAATTTTATTAAAAAAATATATTTCCCCAATTCATATGGGGGAAAAGTACAGCACATGTTTGGGTGGACAGAGTGGTAGGGAAAGAAGAGGTTGATGCGTGGCAAAACATGCAAAATGTCATTCTAAAGACTCTAAAATCATTCTGATCTCTGACTTCTACTAAGTTTAGTTCTCAATTCTTATAAATTCCAGGTTTCTCTGCAATAAAAAAATAGCTCTTGCATATAGAAATTCCTTTTCCTATGAAAAGAAAGTTCCTTGTTCCTATAGATCCAACACTGTTCTTCTTTCTGAGTTCTGTCCTCTTAAAATGCATCAAAGATTTTAGCTGTTTCCCTCTCTCTTTTCATTCTCAGTGTTTTTGTAAATTTATTGTTTTTGGAACTCTCTTTTTTTTTTTTAATGTGTCAATGTGTTTCTTGCAGAAGAGTTAGTAAATATATGCTCAGTAACCAATGTGAAAATGTAAGATCCCCAAGACCTTTAGAGTATAAATTAGTACACAATTATTTTTTTCCATTTGTACATGGAAGAAATAGTTTTAGGAGGAGACATTTTTAGTATCTAAAATAATTTATTGTCGGGAAGCGGCTGTGGCTCAATCAGTAGGGCTCCCGTTTACCATATGGGAGGCCCCGGGTTCGGTTCCCGGGGCCTCCTGGTGAAGGCAAGCCTGCCCGCAAGGCGTGGTTAGCTGACCCAGCGAGCTCAAGCAGCAAGGGGGGATAAATGAATAAATAAATAAAATCTTTAAAAAAAAAAAAAATAAAATAAAATAAAATAATTTATTGTAATTCAAGGGAGATGCCACCTTGTCCAAGTTATAAGTCAAGTGACTGCCATCTGCGATGGCTAATATTATGTGTTAACTTGGCTAGACTATGGTGTCCAGCGTTTGGTTAAACACTGATCTAGCTGTTTTTGAAGAGCTATTTCCTAGCTGGAATTATATCTACAAGGAATTGACTTTAAGTAAATTAGATTACCTTCTGCACTATGGCTAGGCCTCATCTAATCAATTAGAAGTCTTAAAAGCAATAACTAGGATTTCAGGAATCAGAAGGAATTTTGCCTAAAGAATATACCCTCAACTGCTCCCCAGCATCCCCTAAGATTGAGACTACAGACTGCAATATCCCTCTTCCAGGAATTTGCAGCCTCCAACCTGTCATACCCAACAATCACATAAGCCAATTCCGTATAGCGCATCTTTTTATGGATATTCTGTTTCTCTGGAAAACCTTGACTAATACAACATCCCAAACTGCTTTTATCATTTTAGGTTTCAACAAAGATAGAAAACTCTAGCTGTTGGTACTAAGTATTTAATATTAGTGTGACCTATGAAATGGAATCATGTAGACTTAGCCTCAAAATCTGATTCTGAAACTTATATGTTGTGTGACCTTAAGTAAGCTCCTTAAACCTCAGCTTCCAAATATGTAAATTGTCTGTAGTTTATACCACTATCCTTTGATTGATGTAGAGATGAATAAATGACATTAAGTTGGAACTCTCATTATCATGGACTAATACATTTCAAGATGACAAATTTAAATGGACCTTGTGATTTTTCAATTGGATTATTAAATAATTTGCTTTGGGGCATATAGGAATAGCTTTGGATAATTATGTAATTGATATACATATTTTTCCAGTCTCATTAGAAACAAAATTTCCTTATTTATATGCAGATTCCTTACATTGTACTGTATTCTTACATACGTGGAAACTGAACTAACACCATATTTCACAGGAAAGGAAAATTTTGCTTCCTTGATTTTATGCCATTTTCTTTATATAACATGAATCTCATTCAGCTATTCTTAAAAGGAATGTTCTTCGCTTGAATTACTATTTTTTCAGATTAACCTCTTTTCCTATATGATCAGAATGTTTTTCTTTGTAGGCATACAATCATGTATTGTTGCTGAATAAATCCTATTTACATACTCATTAGGTACAAGAAAAACTCAAGTCCAATTATGTCTCAGGGTGAGTTGTTTAAGAGACTCTTACTTACTATTCTTGTTCTGTTTATGCTGGTGATTGTTAGAAGTTATTTGGAAATATTTATTTGGCGTTTATACTGTGTTAAATAGTAGGTTTCCTCAAACTTAGAGGCAAAGCATGATAACTAAACCAGATATGAAATACCTCAAGATTTTGGCCATAAATAAAAATTCCAAAGTAACAGCAAAAAAAAAAAAAAAAAAAAAAAAAAAAAAAAAAAAAAAATCAGGTGAATAGAAATATTTTCCATTAGTTTGTTCATTTTTAGCTAATAAAAAGACATGATATTATGTAATATATTTTGACTTAATAAAAGAGCTTCTCCAGAAAACTTTTATGAGTATTTTTACAAATGACATATATTTGGGGCATATCATAACCAGAGCAAAGATATAGCAATCAGAATTATATAGATTAAGGCATCTATTATTGATCCCTTTGGAAGATATTTTAATACTTGGTCTTTGGAGTGAAAAAAAAAAAAAGGTTAGCTTAACAGGTTTATAATTCACAGCACACTTTTATGCTATTATTCAATGGACTCATATTGTATTATTTAGAGAACTTTGGTCTTCTTAATGAGTTTCTGAGAGCTATTGTAAGAAAGAATAGTTCTTGAAAAATAATGCATTAAATAGCATTGCTAGTGTTTATTACCTCTTTGCATAAAAGAAAAATATAACTATAGTATACTTTAGAAACAATAAAGAACTTCAAGTGTATTTTCTACTATAGTTTTGAAAATCTCCCAATACGTGACATCTTAATACAATGGTACCTTGGTAATCATCGTTACTTAGTTCTGGAAGGCACGACAAGCACCAAAAACAACGAGTATCAAACAAAATTTTCCCTTAAGGAATAATGTAGATAAATTTAAACCATTCCCAAACCAAAGACAATGAATATTTTTAAGACAGTATGTAAAACTAGGGTTGTATATCATTACTTTACATGAGAAATAAAACTAAAAATGAAAAATTACTTAGATTAAATAAAATAAAAACTTCATTTTACTTGTACTGAGAAGAGTCCATGGTTTAATGGGATGGTGGGAGGAGAGTGGTAAGGAGGAGAGGTTACATGGCGTGTTGCTTGGAAGGAAAGTCCCCTTCCAATAGAACACCAGGCACTTGCACTTTAGGTGATCTTTCTCTTTTTTGCCTTTTATCAACTTTCACCACAGGCTCTGACACACTCTTTGTAACCTTCTCTAAAAACTTATCCAATGAGGACTGCTTCTGTCTTCGTTTCAGAATTCCTTGAAAGTGTGAAATTGTTTGGCATTCAATAAATTCACCTTTCTGCTTGTCAGAGCTTTGTCCAGATGGTACTTCTCCACAAAGTTTTGAACTTCTGCCTATTTTGAACACATTTCTTTTATCAAGGAACTGGGAATATCCTCCCTTATCCCCTCCTCACCTGAAGAAATCTCTTCAGCCACCTCTTACTGCTGCCCCTTCTGTAGTTCCTGTGGCTCATCAGTGCTGAGCTCTTCACGATGTCCCTCCACTATCTCCTCAACATCAGCAGCAATCAACCTCCTGACCCATGATTGGCCCAAAGACACAATTATCCTACACAACTGCACCCTCTGTACCTACAGGCTTGGGGTCAGCCTCAAACCCTTCAAAGTCTCTCTGAGTCACAGCTTCTGGCCAAAAATTCTTCCATGCAGAATTCATCGTCCTATAAGAGACTTGATCCCAGGCCTTATCAATAAGGTTAAGGCAGTGCAGGAGATTGAAATGCTCCTTCCAGAATTCTGTGAGGGTCAACTGGGTGTCAGAGGTGATCTCAAAGCACCTCTGGAAAAGTGCCTTGGTGTACAACATTTTGAAGTTTGAAAGAACTTGCTGGTCCATGGGCTGGATGAGAGGAGAAATATTAGAGGGCAGGAACCTAACAGTGATGAAGCTGAACTCCTCCAAGCCTGGAGGGTGGGCAGGCACATTGTCCAAAAGTATGAGAGCTTTCAGAGGCAAATCTTTCTCCAGCAATTATTTTTTCACTGGGTGACCAAACACCTCATTTATCTACTTGGTGAAAAATTGTCTTGTACCCCAAGCTTTGCTGTTTGCCCTCCACATCACATGGACTTTACTTTATAGGACATTATGCTTCTAGAAATCTCACCAATATTCCCTATGATAGACTAGTAGAGGCTTGAGTTTTAAACCCCCACTAGCTGTCCCATACAACAATAAAGTGAGCCTGTCCTTCATTAGTTTGTGGCCTGGTAATGCCTTCTCCCTCTTTTGTGATGTAGGTCCTACTCTGCATTTTTTTCCAAAAACCTCTGGTCTCAACACAGTTAAAAACTTGGTGGGGAATAAAATGTCAGCCTCTTTGTAGTCTTGAAATTCACTGATGGATTCATCAGCAGCCTTTTAATTAGCACTCACTGCCTTGCCATGCCTCAGGACACTACAGATTCCGGTCCTCTTTTTAAAATTATCAAACCAGCCTTGGCTGGCCTTAAAAACTTTAACACTCTCATCACTCCGTTCTGGTTTGTTTTTCAAAAGATCAGCATGCAACACTTTTGCTTTTTCACATATCTTGGCTTCTGATACACTGTTGCCAGCTAACTGTTTCTCATTTACCCAAATTAATAACAGTTTCTCAACTTCCGCCAGTGTTTGGGAATACTGCTCTGTTACTGCTTTAATTCCTTTCACAACATCAGCCTTTTTTATTGCTTCTTTATTCTTAATGATATGGTGGAGACCATTGTTCTAGGCATACCATATTCCCTAGTAAGATCAGTAATGCGAAAACCACTCTCATATTTACCTTTTTTTTGTTTTTTTTTTGCTCAATGATGGTGCAAAGAAATTTTCTTTTCTGCTCAGCACTATCACTGCTCATTTTCTTAAGACCCATGATGAGAAAAAAATACGCAAAATGACCACAGAAGCTAAGATAAGACTGCAACGAGATGTGCACAGAGCAAGAGCTACTGCGTGATTAAGGCATGACCCTCTGTTTTGTTTGGAAAGAATAGTAAGTCACAAGGCACCTGACACTGACAACTTCTAGCTTGCACAATGAATAACAAACAAATGACTAGTACAGGGACAAAATTTTCGTGTCAACATGCATTGAGAACCAAATTTGACAAGTTTCAAAGCAGTCGAGTACCAAAGTATGACAATATTTAGAAAGAGACTTTTTAGACATATGTGAAATAGATGTTGATTGTTACTCAGTGTGCTGGCTTGAGTCTTTTGTGAACCTAAGAAATTCATGTTCTTAGAGGAAACACATTCCTTTGCCCATAAACCCATTGTAGATGGAACCTCTTGATGAGATTGCTTCAGTTACGGGTTATTTTTTTTTCTTGTTGTTGTTGTTGTTGTTGTTGTTGTTTTTAATAGATCAGAGGAACCAGGATTGGTCTTCATCCTTTAAATGGAGTTCTTTATAAACAAAGGACTGAAAAGCCACAGACACACAGAAAATGCTGCAGAGACAGATAAACCCATAGAGGCTGAAAAAGAGGTCCTAGAGGCCAAAGACTGGTGTCAGTGGAGCACAGAATCATGGAAAGACACTTCACAGAGGATGAAAGAAATGAGGTCAGGAGGACAGGGGAGTGAAGAGACATATGCCTGATCATACACAGCTGAGCTCATGGAGAAAGTAAGTCTAGAGGGGAAGAAAGAGACACAGACCAGCAGAGCTGCAATTGTGTCTTGCCATGTTGCAGGAGTCCAGGATCTCTAGCAGATGAATTTCAGGGAGTGAGCATCTCTGATAATGCATTAATTTGGACATTTTCATAGCATAACTGTAAGCTTTTAACCTAATAAATTCCCATTATAAAAGCCAACCTATTTCACTATATTGCTCCCAGGAGCTTCTCACAAACTAAAACAATCAGGAACTAGTCAGAATAGAATTTTCAGAGCAATGTGAATTACCTCTCTGAAGGTAGGAAGCATCCATTGTTTTACTTGGATTGTATCTTCCCATCTAAAGATGAGTCATCTTGAAGATAATTTCTAGATGACTTTTAGGGAGAAGAGTTCTTTTGATGAAACATAATTAGAAGATTATGTCCTGGGATTCTCTTTGAGAAAATGTACTATTCAAAAACCCATTACTAAAATGTGTAAATAATAATAGTTTAGTTGCTTTTATATTCATTAATGTAAACATGCATATGACTGAAGGAATTTTAGGTGACCTTGTAATGAAACAAATAGGTTATTTTCCATATTTGTTATTTTTGTTATTAGAACTACATCATTAGGGAATCTTCAGGTAGTTAATATAAAAAAATTTCAAATCAATAAACTTAAACAACAAGATTCCTTCTTTAAATTTCAAAACATGATGTCTGGAGGTAGGATGGGCTCCAAAACTGGGTGTTACAGCATCTTAAAAACCCCATCCATTTCCGGGAAGATGGAGAATTAGAGAGGCTGAGGGATCACGTCTCTCCCAGAAAAAATGGCTATAGGACAGGCCGAGACTGTCTGAAGGGCTGCTTTTGGGCTCAGGATACCAGGGGAAGGCAAGATACCATTCAGAAGAGAGAGGGGCGAAAGAAAGGGGTCTCAGCTGGCTGAAAAATCCCATGTGTAGAGTTGCAAAAACAGCTGTGTGCATCCATCCCACAACTCACAGCAGAGGGTAGAGTTTCAGCTTTGATGCTAGAGCTCAGGAAGTAAATGCATGGAGAAGGAGAACACAGAGGAAGAGAGAGAATTTATTAGACAGGATCCTGCAGTCCTGGGAAGAGAGATGAGCTGATCACCTGATAATTTGAAGCTGCAGAGACGAGAGCCCTGAACAGCCCAGCCTGGAGAGAAACAAGCTCCTGGAGAGAGACAAGACTTATCTAGCCCAAAGCTGATATTGGAAGAAGTTGGGACCACAGAGCTTTAAGAGGAAGAAGGAAGGCTGAACCCTCACGGACATTGCGCACCATCTTGCACCAACACATGGCCAATGACTTTGGGTGAGAAAGTACCTCTTATGGTACCTTGAGTTGGACTCTTCAGGGCCTTGCGATTGTAAGCTTCTACCCCAAATAAATACCCTTTATAAAAGCCAAGAGAGTTCTGGCACCTTGCATCAGCACCCTTTGGCTGACTAATACACCTTTAAACCAAGTATGCAAATAGACTGAAAGTGAAAGTTTGGAAAAAGATAATTTCACACAAATAATACCAAAAGAGTCAGGGGTAGCTCTACTGTCAGACAAAACAAACTTTAAATGAAAAAAAGTGATAAGTGATGCAGAAGGCCATTGTATATTAATAAAAGGGGCAATCTACCAGGAAAGAGTAACAGTCCTAAATATCTAGCGAGGGTACCCAAAAATACATGAGCCAAACTCTGGAAAAACTGAAAGAGGAAATAGATGTTTCTACAATAATAGTTGGAGAATTCAACATACCACTCACATCAATAGATAGAACAAACTAGACAGAAGATCAACAAAGAAACAGAGAACTGGAACAATATGATAAATGAACTGGACCTGACAGAATATTTCATCCCAAATCAGCAGGTTATACATTCCTCTCAAGTGCTCATATATCTTTATCCAGGATAGATTACATGTTGGGCAACAATACAGCTCTCAATAAATTTAAGAAGAATGAAATTATACAAAAACCTTCTCTAATCATAATGGAATGAAGCTGGAAATCAATTATAAACAGATAAGGAGAAAAATTGCAAATATATGGACACTAAACAACACACTCCTAAACAATTAATGGGTCAAAGAAGAAATTGCAAGAGAAATTAGTGGATATTTTGAGACAAAGTAAAATGCGAAAACAACTTAAGAAAACTTATGTAATACAGTGAAGGCAGTGCCGAGAGGGAAATTTATGATCCTAAATGTCTGCCTTAAAAAGAAGAAAGAGCTTAAAATAAAACTCTAACTGAATGACTGGAGAAATTAGAAAAAGAACAAAAAACCAATATCAAAACAAACAGAGAGTAAGAAATAAGAAAGATTAGAGCAGAAATAAATGAAATTGAGAAAAAAAAAAAAGCTTTAGAGAAAATCAATAAAACCAAAATCTGGTTCCTTGAGAAAATCAATAAAATCAGCAAACCCCTTTGCAAGACTAACAAAGAAAAAAAGAGGGAGCATTCAAATAAATAAAACCAGGAATGAAAGGGGGGACATTACAACTGACCCCACAGAAATAAAAAGGACCATAAGAGAATATTATGAGAAACTGTATGCCAACAAACTAGACAACCTAGATGAAATGGACAAATTTCTAGAAATGCACAAACAACCTGTATTGACTCTATAAGAAGTACAGTGACTCAACAAACCAATCAGAAGCAAAGAGATCGAGTCAGTCATCAAAAATCTTACAACAAAGAAAAATCCAGGATGATATGGCTTCACAGGTGAATTCCACCATACATTCTGAGAAAAATTAATTGGAATACTGTTTAAACTCCTCCAAAAAAAATTGAATAGGAAGAAAAATTACCAAACACATTTTATGAAGCCAAAGTCACTCTAATGCCAAAGCCAGAATAAGATACTACAAGAAGATAAAATTACAGACCAATCATTCTAATGAAAATAGATGCAAAAATTCTCAAAAAAAATTTGCAAATCAAATGCAACAGCATATAAAAATAATTATACATCACCATCAAGTAGGTTTTATTCCTGGTATGCAAGTGTGGTTTAACATAAGAAAATCAATTAATGTAATACACCACATTAACAAATCGTAGCGGGAAAAAAAACAACACATGATCATCTTGACTGATGCAGATAAAACATTAGACAAAATCCAGCATCCTTTTAAGACTTAAAAAGATATGTATAAAAGGAAAGTTCCTCAAAATAATAAAGCTAAATAAAATACCACAGCTAATAGAGTACTCAAATGGGGAATGGTTAATCTTCCATGTGAGCTGACTTATAATAACAAAACAGCTATTCCCAGGTTGTATTTATCTAAATTTTTAGCATTCTCAGTTCTATAACCAGATGCATAAGTTAACACTTTTGGAAAGACAGATTATTAAAAAGTCCATTATAGATGAAACATTATATCGATTATTTTACTTATAGATCACTATAGTGATGTATAAGTATGTATGACATATTAACTCTATCATAGTTTATCTATTAAATGTATATTAACATAGCAAAGACACCAAGCCATTTTTTAATTTTTCTCTGACGTAGCAATTTTAATATATAGCTCATCAAAAATATATCTGTATTAAAAGTCAAACTTTTCAGTGGTTGACAGTATTACACTAAGTTCTTGACTAACAGTCACTGACAAACTGAAGTATTTTTAGGTGATATGCCATGTTTCAGTAGTTTATTAAGTCAGACCCATGCTGTTGTACATTTTATTATTTGAAATGCCTTTGAAATAATTCCTTCATTTAAATTCTTAGAAGTAGAGTATATGGTTCACTGAGCATGTGTATATATATATATATTTAAAATGTTAAAAATAGAATGAAAAATTGTCTTGCAAGAATATACGCCATATTCTAGTACAACCAGTATTATATATCCAGCAGCTTATCATCAAATTCTAGCCAATACCTTTTATTATCATTAAAAAGCCAGTTCATGATTATATACTCATTAATTTGAATTTTGTTAAGTATTAATTCTTGTTGTTAATTAAAATTACTTCATTTTATACAATTTATTTGAGCCTTTTTCCTATGGAGATATCCTTTTTTCCTTATTGACATGTAAGAGCTTTTTCTAATTTAAAGGGGAATAAATATGTGTCAACTTAAAAGGCATCTCCCAGACATTTAAAAAATACCAACAGATATGTTTCATTTTATTTTTTTTTCATTTTTTGTACTTAAATCTTAAATTAAAAATGCATTTATCTGTGCACATACCATTGTGTAGACAACCAGGTAGATATTTAGCTATTTTTTTCCAAATTATATGACAATCAATTAAAAAATAATTGTTGATCTGGTCACTAATTTTGACCAAAGACTTGAAATGTCCCCTATAGCATGATGTTTAAGTGTAACCTCAGGAAATGGAGAGTGCTGGTCCTTAATAGATGTGTGAACTGAGAAAGCTCAGTGATACCTGTCCTGTTTTCGCATCTATGAAATGGGGTAATTATAGTACATACTTCACAGAACTTAAATAGGAATAAGTTAATTTATATATGTAGAGTGCTTGAACGAGAACCTGGTACATATATGTCTACATATTATAACTCTTAAATATTTACAAAAATCGGGTGTGTTTACAGAATTTCCTAGCTGTTTATTGACTTGTCTATACTTCTACAAGAATGACAGTTTAGCGTTGCCTTGTGATATGTTTGCCAAACTATAAGGTAGGAAATCTGATAACATTCTTCTTCAAATATCCTTTCATTATTCTTCCATGGGTGAATAAATTAGAATCATTTAATCAAGTTCTCAAAGAATTAAGCAAACAAACTAAGAAATAAGCCTCTATTTGGGATATTTCCAATTGCATTTGTGTCATATGAAAAGATCATTTATTTGAGATTTGACATTTCAAAATTAAATCTTTTCACCTAGAAACATCAAAGCCATGCAACTTAAAATGTGGTGTTTAATTTTTCATTCTAGCAACTAAACTTTCTTCTTCTAATGACAGGGAGATTTAAATGGTCAAAACATTTACAGTGTATGAAATGGTCTATCTGTCAATTTAAAATATGTAGGTATTTAGTGATTAATTTC
The DNA here is from genome assembly GCA_026826555.1 of Tolypeutes matacus. Taxonomy (NCBI): domain Eukaryota; kingdom Metazoa; phylum Chordata; class Mammalia; order Cingulata; family Chlamyphoridae; genus Tolypeutes; species Tolypeutes matacus. The sequence goes on along the minus strand of JAKSZT010010858.1, from coordinate 10,382,204 downwards.
TGCTAAGTATAATCTGTGCATGGAAATACACAATTTGTATGTATGGAAATTGTACCTCTGTAGAGTACAACCTAAAGTGGCATTTAATTGAAAGAGGCTGGCAGAACTCATGTCTCCTTTTTGCTAATTGGCCTTTGGAGAATGTTTGGAGGTATCCAATTATCACTTAGTCAATCCCCACAACAACAAAAACGATTTAAAAAAATAGCATCACTTTCCCTTTTTGCTCACAAGTAGTGAAAAAAGTGACAGAAGGAAGACAGACAAAGCAAATATCCCTGTTTTATCATCTTTATTACTGTTTCAGCTGAGATCTTTCAACAAAGCTGCAACTATGGTGTAAATTTTGCAAAAGTAGGGATTTTATTGTAGTTGTTTGCATTTTGAAAACTGAAAATAAACAAAAAATATAAGCTAAATATTACAGGTATGCATTTTTCTTTATTTATATCAATTTGTTTCAGAGAACTGCAAAATATTTAAAATCCAGATGTAAATGATTTTGAAATATAATCATAAGTATTAAGTTTTTCCATTCTTCTCCCTTTAATTTTAAATACATGCCATTGCAATGCATTAAATTTATGTTTTTCATAATCTGTAATCCTGTTTAAAACCTGTTAACTCTTCAGTATAACCTGATATATCAATCAGTATGTGCTCTAGTTATGTGCAAAACACATTTGTAAAATTCTATGGTAAACTTAAAGAAAAGAATGTAGCTTCAGATGTTTACACTAGAATTTTTATACTTCAAGATATGATTACAGGAAGACAAAATATATATTCATTAAATGTGATAGACATAAAAAGTAGCAGCCTCCTAAATATAGCTGTTCACAAAATCATTGATAGAAACTTTAAAAATTGAGAACTGCAACAATGGAATGAAGCTTTTGGCAAGTTGATTTTCACCTCAATATCTTGATATCTACCTGTATTCTAATGTCTTGTTCCTCTCTCTTATTGCTTTCATATCTTGAAATCAACGTGTACTTTAACAAAAATTTAACGTTAAAGAATATGTTAAAATTCAAAATGCCAGGCCACATAAATAATTTCTATATAAGAAAAATAGTTTAAATGTTGTTATTTTAGGTTTCTTTTAGAGAGAGACTTTGCCCAGAACCGATTAATTTCATTTTTTGGATTATTGTGATATTCAAACATTCAAAGCAAATGTCCAAATAAATTCATATTGTACTCATATTGATCCCATTTTAAACAGTGAAATTTTAAGCATAGTTGCATACTGAGTTCTTGTGGATCAAAATTTCTTCAAAAAGGCCATTAAAGATAGGGAACTCTCTTAAATAGTGATTTATAATTCCTAGTTTTTCAGACTTTGCCTTGTGGGTCATTTTGCCAGGCTGCCATGAGAGACACCACCTAATGGGTTGGATTACAATGTTTATTAATTGGCTCACAGTTTTGAGTTGAGAGGAAGTGCAACATAAAGGCTTCAACAAAGCAATTCTTTCTCCCTGAAGTCTGTGGCATTCGGGCTCTGGCTGATGGCAATCTTTGGTCATTGACTTTTCTGTCACATAGCTGTGAAAATGGAATTGTCTTCTCCTTTCTCTTCTAGGTTCACTGACTTGGATCTTTTGGTTCCTCCTGGTGGTTTTCTCTTGCTCTGGTTTCTGGTCTCTTTCTCTTTATAAAAGCTCCTGTAATCCTGTTTAAAACCTGACCTCATTCTGTTGGGCCAGATCTTAATTCAAAAGAACATCTTCAAGAGATCCTTTGTATAATGGTTCACTCTCACAGGAATGCAAATTGTCTAAGTCGGGCTACATAATACATTCTACCATACCTCATAATAAGGTAGAATAAATTAATTTATTGTTAATTAGGTTATTTTTCAAAATACATTCAGTGAAATGTGTGTGAGAGTATGGTATGTGTGTATTTTTAAAATTTTTATATTTTGGTAATCCAGGAAGCATTATTTATCCCCATCTAAATAATTTGGGTCAGAGATGAATTGTTTCCATAAAGAGCACACATATGCTTAAATCACTGAGAGCAAAATTGATGAAATGTCAAAATACACATATTTGCCATTATGATGGCTTTGGAGAAACAGATTTTTAAAATTTTTTTCAGGGAATAAAGTATTTAAAAAAGGACTTCCAATAAAATATATGTAAATCCAAACCACAAGAAATAAATAAGGATTTTTTAAAAATTGAACTGATGTGCTGATAAGTATAAATTCTTTTTTTTCTGCATAAAACCAACAAATTGATTTCTAGTATCATGCGGTTTTAAGTGAAATATGGGAGATAGTGTACAAACACTTCAGTATGGAAATGGTTATGTATACAAAAGATGATGGAATACATGAGACATAAATGGGTAGATTGAATGTAGCAAAGTGCTCCTAAAATATAGATAACAAGGGCAGCACAGAAAAAAAAAAAAATTTAAAACATTTTAGAGGCCTGAGTGGGGAAAAAAAAAAAAAAAAAAAAAAAGCTAAAGATAAAAGCCAGGTCTCAAAACACTGAAATGCTCAGTAGAGAATATCATGTGAATGAGAATAAAGATGCATTTTGTTTTCTTTTAGACACTATTTTTCAAAACTTAGGGAAAATATAGGGCTATCTTTTATAACTCAAAAGGAGAAAGACACTTTTAAGATCTAAAGCAACCTCTGTGTTTAGCATACATGAAAGCTCAATTTCAAGTAACTCATCCAGAGAAATGAAATCTTAAAGAAATATTAGTAGTGACTAAGGAAATTGCAATGATGTGATGAAATCATCGTTTAACTGCCTGAATTTGCTCACCCCTCCCCTTCCAAATCTCTTTTTCAGAAATGTGGTTTCATTACTTTTTTTTTTTTAAAGATTTTATTTATTTATTCATTTATCTCCCCCTTGCTGCTTGTGCTCGCTGGGTCAGCTAACCACGCCGTGCTGGCGGGCTTGCCTTCACCAGGAGGCCCCAGGAACCGAACCCGGGGCCTCCCATATGGTAAACGGGAGCCCCACTGATTGAGCCACATCCGCTTCCCTCATTACGTTTTAAAGGGAAAAGCAAAAACACCCTCTGTCAACCTATTAGTTTTTAGGGCTCTAGGCATACTTGATGAGGGAAAGCAAGGCAAGATAGCGACAAGCTTTGAACACAGTGTTTTTAAGACACCTGCAAGGAGTGGTTCATTGTGCTGCATTTGGCTCTGGTGGGCAGTATTGGAGCAGCCATCTGCTATATTGACATTTGATTTAAGGTTCAAAGTCTGAGATGTATTTTACCAGAAGAAGTTGGAAGTATGTGCAGAAATGATAGCATGAGCCTAAGCACAAAGGCATGGGAGCCTGGCATTTTCAGGAAATAAGGTTCAGTGAGAGATATGTCTGAAGATCAGGTAAGAAATCAGTCTGGAAAGAAACATATGTTTCCAACTTAGAAAATACCCTATTGTCCCAAACTTCTTGATTTGCAGAATGGCTAATGGATGCTTTTTAAAGGTGGTACAACATTTTATATTTTGGTGAAGTATAAATGAAAATTACTAGAATATTAGATGTTCCTCCAAAGTTCCCTTTACTTCAGAATGAATGATTTTAGTGGACTTTCAGATTTAAATGCTAAAAGAGGAACCAGATTGTAAAGCCAACAAGAAATGTTATGGGTTATCTATGTAGAAACTTTTTTTAAAAGTAAATCAAATTTGTATTACCAGCATGAGTAGAATACATGCAATCACCCTAGGAAATCCATTTGTGCAAGGCAAAGATCTTTTAAAATCTACTATATTATTTCACTATTTTTCTCTAAATGAGGAAGGGGATTACTTCATGAAAACAAAGGGAAAATTGAATTCTGTTAGAATATGAAAATGAGGCTGAGAAGTTCCCCTTCCGAACTCACATGGGTTAAGAAACAAACTTGCTTCCTATTTCATGTGTGCATCCTTCTTAAGAGACCATGTAAACATTAGGTTATAGAACCAATATTTTTTAGTATAAACAGACATACACACTTATACATACACACAATTTTCCAATTCAAAATGATTATCCATTTCTCACGCATTCATCTCCCACACACTCATTAGCTGTTTTAAGACCTGGGCATAGACTCTGGTTAGACAACATCCCTGTCATGGTGCACACAGTTTTCCCGTGGAAATGATACATATCATATTATAATTATATGTTTAAATGTTCTAACAGATCAATTTGATTTCTGTTGTGGTTGCAAAGTGGATGAAGCATGATTTTATTTTATTCTGCAGGGATTAGGGAATTTATACAAGGGTACTATTTAAACTGGGACTTGAACATGAAAAATAACAGGATGTGGGACTGAAAAGAGAAACTGGGTTCAAACTGTGAGGAGCCCTGAATATCATGCTAAGGAAATTGGACTCTATACTAAAGGCAATGCTAAGCCATTTTAACTCTTTAAACTATGGGTCAAGCTTCATCTATTTTCTGTATCACAAAAGTAATTGGATTGAACAGATAAGACCAATGGGCAGGAAATCCAATTAGAAAGCCAAGACAGCAATCCAGGTTAAAGGCAATGGTGATTTAACTAAGGTAATAGCAATGGGAAGAAAACCAAGGGAACAAAGAATTACAAGCCAGGAGGAGTAGTAATGGGGATATAGAGAAGAGCAAAAATTCAGAGAACCTTTTCTGAGTCAGAATCAGAAGGATTTAGTGATCAAGCTAATACAGGGTAGTGTGAGAGATGGAATAATATAAGTGTACTTGAGTTTCTAGTTTGGGATACTAATGATGCAGTTAAATAGAGAATTCAGGTTTAAAAGTAAATCAGCAGAGGGAAGGGAAGACAATGAGTTAGGTTTTCAAAAAAATGCTAATGACGCACCTGTAAGATATCAAGGTAAATCCATGTGACACCTAGAAATGTGATTCCAGAGCTCAAAGGCAAGGTCTCAACTGAATATGTCATTTTGCAGCAATTAACCTTTAGATGATATTTGACATTCAGGAAATATATACTCAAGAAAGGTAGAGAGAGAGAAAAAAATGAGAACCAGGTTTATAACTCTGGAACAAGAACTAACATTATAAAATGAACCTTTGAATTTCAGAAAGTCAAAACTATATATGATTGTATTGAGGTGCTAAGAATAAAGTCATTAAGTAGATTTGGAGACATCTAATAAATATGTATTGAAAAAGAAAGAAGATAAAGGAAGGGGAGGCAACTAAATGATTTAATTTGCAGGAAAGGGAGAATTTAGGTCATAGCTTAAAGAGGAGGTAAGAGAGGAGAAAACATATTTTAAGATGGAGGTTATCTATGCACGTTTGTAAGATGGACAGAAAGAAGCCAGTGGTCCCTTTTGTGAATATTTGATTTGCAGAACTTCCCCAAAATAAAATCAAAATACCATGACTAAAATATACACTATCTCAAAGTACATTCTCTTGTAATCCCTGGGAATCATGTCTTGGTTAAAAATAATTTATGTTCACGCCAATACTGCTAAGACTCTTTTAAGACCATAGTTATTTGCACATATTAAAACGTTAGTATATGATAATTGTTGTCCTTCTGTAGATAAAATTAGCTTGTTAGCCTTAAAATAGAACAGAATGTAGAACTTAGTTTTTTACTTTGTATAGTCCAAACGTAAATGTGTAACAGTGACTGAGGTTTTGAAACCTCTAATTTTCCAGAAAATCAACATTAATATTCCCTATATGCACTCAGAATATGTTTGCAAAACATTTCAATTGGTCTTGATCTTTCAAATGTATCTACTGCCAAACCAATGCCATGTGTTCGCCAATATTTATTGTGTTTTTTTTTTTGTTTGTTTGTTTTGAATATATTGCCAGCAGCAACCAAATCACATCCAATAATCTTATTATACTTCCTGGTAAAATTTTGATCATATTTTGTTCTAAATGTTTATGATAAGATGCTGCTATGCAAATTTATTATTTGTGGAACAGTAAAGTGTCATTATATGTACATAAACATTATATAACCAGTGTTCTAAGACTATTGCTACATACAAATCTATTTTGGTGGTATTCTTTACACATTTAGCCACCAGGTGTTATACTCTAGTTTTTTGAAGAGTGATTTGCTACAAGACTAAACCAAATCAGCTCACAGATACTGTATAATTTAATTGCCATCATTTCAATGTAGAGATGCTCAGAAATAACAGTAGCAAATCTAGCACCAGCAGTAAAAACTACATGCATTCCACTACCATTACTGTGGTGTTGACTTTGTTTCATGGCAAGTATAATTAATGTTGCTTTAGGTATAGATGGATAGAATTTTCTCAATAGATAGTCTCATTAGAGAAAAAGTGTGTACTCAAATACCACACATTGGTATTGAAGGGTCAACTGTTTGAAGGTACAGTGTACACATTCATGAAGAAAAAACATCAATAATAAAACCTCTAAGATATAAACCAGTCTGGTAAATTTGATGAACAAAAAGTAGTTAATGGCTTGACTATACTGAATGAGGTGAGAAAGGTAGGAGATGAATTAGTGAAGTAGACAATGGTCAGTTGACAAAAGGTCTTGGTGAGGAGTTTGGATTTTTTTTTCTAAATGCAAAACAAAGCTATTGGAAGGTTTTCAGCGGGGGGTAAGAATGATTTAATAATATGCTTTAAAAAATATATATATATATATATATACCCACACATACATAATAATATATGTACTCATTGTGTGCTGAGTGGAACAGGAAAAAGAGTGGAAGTCAATATGTCAATTAGAAGCATACTGTAGGAATTAGGTAAAGTTTAAACAGTAGAAGTGGAAAGCGGAAGATATATTTAAATTTATATTTTTGTAACTGACCAGTAGATAAATCTCCAGATTCACTCTCTTTCTGTCCTCTTAATTTCTAACCTTGAGAAATATTACTATTTTTCTGTTCTTATTAGTCTTCAGTGACAATTTGTTAACAAAAGACTCCAGCAATCAAAACCACTATTCTCTAACTTTAAGCCCTACAGTTGCAATTATTATGCATATTTCCTCATTTTTCCTCTCAATGAAAAGGGACTACAGCTGTTTACCATCATCCATATGTCCTTTTTATAATCTTGAAATCTATTATTATGCAGTCCTCGAGTATGTGATCCCTAATTCACATGTAATCATTCAGATTGACAATTTGATGTTAAAAGCACTGAATATAATTTACTCATCTCAGTAAACAAAATAACCTGGCAATTATCCACTATGCAACCAACAAAATGTATACCACATGATGGAAGCATTTGCATCCCTAAAAAAATGCAAAACATGTTTAAAGTTATTAAAAAGTTGATTAATCAAAGCTATTATATTATGTACTGGTTGACAAAAAGGACAAGACCATGTGATTGTTAAAAGTATATTTATAGTAGCTTGTGAAAGGAACTGTGCCTTCACAGAGATTAAAAGCCAGAGAAGCTGTATTAGATTCCTAGCTGCTAAATCAAATACCATGCAATGGGTGCCTTAAACAATGTGAATTTATTGCATGATGATTTTGAGGATAGGAGAAATATAAAATTGAGGGGTCAGCAAGGCAATGATTTCTCTCCAGACTGTGGCATTCTGCAGCTTGCTGCCAGTGATGTCTTTTCTGTCACATGGCAATGCACATGCCAGCACCTTCTCCTTTCCCTTCCAGGTTCAGTTGACTTCCAGCTTCTGGTTGCTCTCTGTGGCTTCAATTTCCTGTTCAATTTCCTTTGCTTAAAAGATTCATGAATATTCGATTAAGTCCCACTCTTACTCAGTTTGGGCACAACTTAAGGAATATTACCTTCAAAAGTCCTATTCACAAATGGGTTCACACTCACAGGACCATGAAGGTTGGGCCCAAGCATGCCTTTTGTGGGAGATATGATTGAATTGCTAAGAGCAGCATTCAGACAAGTTAGTGGGCAAATACCACCCACTGAGGTGAATACTACAGATGTTGGGAAGAACAGGATATTATGGGATCTTCTGTGAAAGAGCATGAATCTACTTGATGGAAAGGTCTAAGATGATTTCTGGAGGAGGACCTCAACAATCAAAGAAATGAAGAGGCATGGCAGGAGATGGAGGAAGTGGAATTCGGACAAGGACACAAACGCAGCAAAAGCTTATGGAGAACAAAGAATAAAGTATTCAGGGGAATTGAAAGCGGAGAGTGCTGGAAAAGCCACTTAAGGTGTCTGGAGAGTTAGGGAGCAGCCTGATTATAATTGAGTTTGTAATCAATATTGAGATTTTTCAATGTCTATCCTTATTAATTCCTTAATATGATTCATATGATAATTCCACCTGAAATATGGAAAATATCCTTAAGGGGAAAGGTTGTAGTCAAGGAAACTGATTAGGAGTTTGTGGCAATAGCATATTTATTTACAAGAATATTTATTACAAGAATATTTAATTTTAGAAAATTCCTTCCTAATGTCTTACTTTAGATAGTCTATTAAATGAAAATGGAAGGAGAAAAACGACCCAGAAGAAAAATGGTCCCTCTTTGAATTGTGAAGATAAATGCCTTTTTTTCTCTAATCTACATGTTTTTTTTTTTTCCTATTTCAATAGGGAATGATCTGTATCAGGAAACACTGAGTTTGAAAGTACATTTTTCCGGAAGAGTAAGTATTTCTGAATATAAGGTAGTTATTCTAGTATTGCTTTCTAATGATTTCTGCGATATAATATCTTAGAATCACTTAGTTTTGTTCTTTCTGATTTCAGTTACTAGCTTCAATGAAATAGTTAATGTTTGATAAATCTGAAACAAAGACAGTTATTCTAGTCAGTTTTCTAATGTAACTTATCATTATAGATACTTACCCATTCCACTATTATACTTAATAGTTTAATAAACATTATATGTTTCTTGAGACATATTTTGGTGTTCTAATATAAGGTTAGTTATCCTATAACTGGTAAGTCCAGAGAACTTGTCATCTGAAAACTGTTCAACTTTATGAAAATAATATATGAAGATTATAATAATATCTGGGATTCTTAGTCAGTAAATTCTCATTGTGCTGCAGTTAAAATTTTGTAACTGCATGTATTTTTCTCCTTAGTCTGTTAAATATTTTAAAACATGGCCACAGTAATACATGTTTAGGGGGAAATTTTTTTTAGGCAAAGGAAAGTATGAAGTTATATTGCCAAAACAATCTAATTTGTAATCATAGATCAAATTTTATATTATCTATTAATGATGTGGGGAGGTTGATTAACTGCCCTTAACCTCAGTTTCTTCATTTGTAATTTAGGAAAATAATGATACCAATATTGCACAATAGTATTGATGGATTAAAGTGCTTAAGAAAATTCCTTTCATGAAATAAAGATCAGCAGTTTATTCAATTATAATTCTTATGTATACAATGTATTTTTATTAATAATTTATAAATTATAATCAGTAAGCAAGTTCTTTTCCTTTTTCTATTAAATACAATTTGTAAAGCATTGACTTTGAATATATTGTACATGATTTTAGTCATATTTCTATTTGACTTTTTTAAAATGAAGAATTACAAATCATATTTAAATTAAAAATTGAAGGTTTTCATTGAAAACACTTCTGGTATTTTGATATACTTTTAAAGCATGCTATACTTATATGCATTCATATATATGATTTTTGAAAGGATCACACCAATCTTTATTATTTCTTTAACTTTGGGATGATGAATTTATTATTATATTTAATGATTAAATTAAGATACATCCTATATCTTGTTTTCATAAAATAATGGGGAGAATAATAGAGTCAAATAAAATTTGTTTTCTAAAGTAATAATGGAATACCCTTTTTTAAGTATTTTGAACTTTTACATTATGCATGGCTTCAGTTTGAATAAGGAGGAAAGAATAAATAATAGATAATTCAAAAATGACATAAAGAGAAAGACAAATAATCTGAATATAAAAATTGATTTGAACTAGAGTCAAGCTATTATATTTTGCCAGCCTGAAAACATGTTTTATTTCATTCACTACAATTTCTAAGGTGTATCAGTTTAGAAAATCACTGAGCATTGAAGGAGGCAGAATAATTTCCTCTCAAAGTTGCCCATGCTCTAATCCCAAAAAGCTGTGAGTATGTTTCCAGCCATGCAAACGGGATTTTTCATATGTGCTTAAATACTTTAAAATGCGGAGATTATTTTGGATTACTTGGGTGCACCCAACATAACCATATCTCTTTGTGTGACTCTCCTCCTCTGCATCACTCTTCCACTTTTAAGGAAGAGGACAGTTCGAGAGAGATGTGATGACAGAGTCAAGGTGAGACAGATACTGCCTTGCTGGGTATGGAGATGGGGAGAAGAGGGCTGTGGGACGAGGAATCTGGGTGCTCCCCATAAAACTGGAAAAACCAAGCAAACAGCTCACACCTAGGGCCTCCAGAAGAATGCGGCCCTGCCAAACCTGGATTTTAGCCAAGGGGGTCCTATGTCAGGCTTCTAATCTACAGTTCGTGGTGGGTTAAGCCACTGTTTTACTTGTTATAGTAACAAATAGGAAAGTTATAAAAACAGTAAAAAGAAAGGGAGTAAATTAATGAAAGACAAGCCTTTTGGCATACTTCACCATTGAAAAAAATAAATGAGTAAATTAAGTGTTATTTCTCACCACTTTAAAAGGAAATAATGGATGAAAGCGGGCCTAAATACTGTCACAAAATATCTAAAAAATAATTCTCAGCTAATCAAATCCCTATTTTTTCTCAGTATTACTATTATTACATTGTAGCAATACTGAAACTATACTTATGAGATGATTCTGTCATCAGAAAAATTGCAAATTTTATATTAGAATGATATGTTTTAAACTAGAAAATTTAAATATATAATATTTTGCTGATAAAATAATAGAAATTAGAATGACCAACTAGCATAGTAGCCTAAGCATAAAAACTGATGTAAAACAGAATCATATTTTTAATTTGGTATTGAGTCCATGTCTATAAATGTTTATTGAATAAAAGTGAAAGTCATTGTAGAGAATGTAGTTTACCTTACAGAACCTTACTGCGATAAACAGAGTTTTATCTCTAAAATTAATTTCAGAATAGTTTAACTGAATTAATCTGTCAGCTAGAAAATTCTTCACAATTTTAAATAGTGCTAATAAATGTGGACAGACTCTCTTTTACCTATGAACTTAAATTATTTAAAAGAAAGAACAAAAAAGACAAACCTTTAGACACGTTTAGCGATGTTTTCCTTTTTCCTTTCTTGTATTAAAAGCTTATATTTGCAAAGTAAAGTTGCTGTTACTAACAATTATGCATATTCACACATTCATGTGTATATAATTTATGCATTTGTACCTCATTTGACGCTAAATAGGGTAGAGATGTGTTTTAGTTTCCTTGTGGCTAAAGCAAATACCATGGAATGGTTTGGTTTAAACAATGGGAATCTTGAGGCTAGGAGAAGTCCAAACCAAGGCCTCATCAAGGCTGTGCTTTCTTCCCCAAGACAGGTGTTGTGGGGCTGGTGGCCAGAGATCCTTGGTCCTTGGCTCCTCTGTCACATGGCTGTACACATGGAGGTCTCTCCTGTGTTCCATTTACGGCTGCTCCTTCTGTGGATTTTTTTCTGTCTAAATTTCATTCTGATTACAAAGAACTACAGTAATAGGATTATGGCCCATCTTGATTGAGTTGGACAACACCTTAACTGAAGTAATCTCATCAAAAGATCTTATTTATAATGGGTGCATACCCATAGGAATGGATTAAGGTAAAGGACATTTTCTTCTGGAGTACATCTTTCCTAACCACCACTCCCTGGACCCCAAAGAAACATGTTCTTTCCACATGCAAAACACACACATTCCATCATAGCATCTCAAAGGATTAAGATAGATCAGTAACAATACTAGAAACAAAGTCTCATAAAAAAAATCAGTTATAGGTGTTTTCTGTCCTGGGGTACAAATCCCCTCAGTCTGTGTACTTGTGAAACTTAAAGAACAAGTTATCTGCTTCTAAGATACAAGCTAGAGACAGGCCTTATCCAGACTTTCCCATTCAAGCCAGGAGAAATTGGGAGGAAAACAGGGGGCATAGGTCCCAAACAATTCCAAAAAGTCAGCAGGTCAAACTCCATGAGATTTTGAGGTCTAAGAATCTTTTATAGATTGATGTTTTGTCCACCAAGCATGATGGAGAGGTAGCCCTATTCCTTCCAAGTGCTGTGCAATGGCCATGCTCTCCCTGAACACTGGGGCAAAGGTTCCACCCTTTCTGAGCATGACACTGGGACACAGGCCTCACATTCTCTGATCATTGGGGTAGCAGCTAGGCACTCTGCAATCCTGAGGCACAGGCCGCACTGTCTCTGAGCATTGGGGTGGCAGTACTCTCCTAGAACCATGTGCAAGGTCTGCCACCTTCAAGCACCTTGGCAGAAGACCCCCCCCCCCAGCACAGGGACAGACCTGCCCTTTCACACACACGGAGAGTCCATTCTCTTGGCCCAAGGAGATCTCTTTCGTTCAGTCCTCAGCTTCTCTGGTTCTGCCCTTGAAGACAGTTTTCCTTCAATTTGTCCCTCCTCTGTCCGTTTCAACCCAGGCTGGCAGCACTTCTGCTCATAAACATTTTGTAGAAACCTTGTCAGCTTTGTATGCAGTTCACAGAAGTCTATTCTCCTGGGACTTGCTTTCTGGAAGTTCAAGGAGGTCCCTGATAGTGCCATTTCTGGCCCTAGTCTAATAGCATACTATTTTCTAAACCATCAATTTCTGGTTTCTTTGTGCTTAAGAGTTTAGTTCTCAGCTTATCCCTTTCCTCTCATATGTTACTATAAGCTGCAAGGAGAAACCAAACTGTACCATCCATGCTTAGCTTGGAAATCTCATCAGTTAAATATAAAAGTTCATTGCCTTCAAGTTCTGCCTTTCATCCAACGTCAGAACACAATTTTGCCATGTTGTCTGCCACTTTAAAACAAAGATTATCTTTCCTCCAATTTCCAATAACACATTCATCATTTCCTTCTAAGGTCTCTTTGGAAGTACTTTAGCATTTATATTTCTACTAACAGCCTCTTTGAGGCAATCTATTTTTTTTCCCTATCAAGCACCTCACAATTCTTCCAGCTTCTATCTATTACCCAATTCCAAGGCTATTTCCACATTCTGTGTATTTGCTATAGTAGTACCCCACTCTCCTGGTAACAGAATCTGTTTTTGTTTTCCTTTCACTAAAACAAACACCATGCAAATGGGCTGGCTTCAACAATGGGCATTCACTGGCACAGTTTTGAGGCTAGACGTCCAGATTGAGGCCTCATCAAGGAGGCACTTTCTTTTTCAAGACTGGCATTCTGGGGCTGGCTGCCGAAGGGCTCTCTCAGGGCTTATCCATTTTCTCATTTTCTTCTGGATTCCATTGATGTTCAGCATCTGGTTCCTCCCTTTGTGGCCTTTTTCTCTCTGTCTGAATTTCAATCTGTTTATAAAGGACCCCATTAATAGGATTAAGACCCATCCTGACTGAGTTAGGCCACACCTCAACCAAAGTAACCTCTTCAAAATGTTCTACTTACAATGGGTTCATCCCCACAGGAATGGATTTAGTTTACGAACATGTTTCTCTGGAGTACATAGCTCAAAATGACCATAAAAATAATATAATGCAATTAGAAGAAGTGTTAGCAAGTATTTGAGGATTTGAATATCAATTGATTTGTACATACAAACCATTACTGTCAATTTCCAGACCTGAATATCCAACAGGAAAGAAAAAAAATGTACTGGAACTGAGGTGCCCACAGAGGACAGCATATTTTGACAGGTCTTTTCCTATGCCTGGAGTCCCTAATGGGGATGTGCATCTGCTGGAGGCACTGTGGCCCTAAGGATGTGTCTCCCTTAGCTTGAAGAAGTTTTGATATTGCTGTATCATGTACTCTTCTTTATTCTTGAGCAATTTACCTTTCAAATTGATGTCCTCCCATCTTTGGAAACATTAATGGATGTCAGGGTCCCTTAGTCCTTGATCCACAGTTTGCATCATAGAAACTCACTAATATGTGAATGATGTTATATTTTAAATTTTAAAAATTAAAAATATATTTTTTGGTGATAGATAACGGATATTAAAATGATGGTTTGTGTGTCAGGGGAGCAGAGTAGAAAGAAAATTTAAATCTCAAGTGTCCTTGTATACTCTCTTACCTTTTCCCCACAGTTTACCTTCTGTGGCAGTCTGATTATTTATGAATCCCCAAAAGAAAAAGATTATGTTTGTAAACTTTGTAATCTAATCCTGTAGATGTGATACTCTTTGATTGCATTAAATTCAGCAGAGGTGTCTTTGATTAGATTACTTGCAAAGATTAGGGCTTTTTTGATTTGTCTATGTCAGTGGGTATGACTCAGGTTGAGTCCCTGGCCCTTGATTGGTCTGATATAAACAGACACTCACTCAGACAGACATACGGGAGAGAGAGCTCTGTCATTTTTGATCCTGCTATGTGACAGAAAGGAGAAGGCTCAAACAACTGAATCTCCGGAAAAAGATGAGCCATTTTGCCTGATAGCTTACAGCTAACCTTTGAAAGAGATCAGGACAGCCAAGAATGATACAGGAAGCCCTAAGAGGTGAGATGTATGCCAGTCTGCAACTGAAATCAGGAAGGAACAAAGCAGTTAAGCCTGAGAGAAGACGCCTAGAAAGGAATGCTGAAACCTCATAGAGCTCACCTGCCATTTTGCTTCAATGCGTGGCAGCTGACTTTGGTGAGAAAGTACCTACCATGGAACCTTGAGTTGGACTTTCCATGGCCTTGGTACTGTAAGCTTTTACCCCAAATAAATATCCTTATAAAAGCCAATGAATTTCTGTACTTTGCATCAGCAGACCTTTGGCAGACTTATATCTTTTGATACCTCCAAATCATTTCATTCATCTTGAAACGGTCTTGTCAGAATGTCAGAAGACCAAAATCTCTAAAGTTTTACTCTCTTTTCTCAAAGCTATCATCTAACTATACTACACTAATAATATTATTTGATATACTGAATACTTGCTTTGAAATATATTAGACTTATGAAACTCAAACTGTGGATACCTCTAAGTGGATTTAATTTATTATTTAATTATAGTCAAGAAATATGTTTTATATAATTAAAGTGGTCTAAAATGAAATAATATGTGAATATGATAATTGTGCTTCAGAAATTCATATACAAATCATCTATTCATGCAGGTAGAGATCATGCTTTTGCATGTCAAAACCCTACATTTGCACTGTTGGAATACTATACAGAATAATACCTAATATTCATTCACCATCTAGTGTCCTCAGCAAGTTACTTTGAAGAGGAAGTCATCCATTATCTTTTCTTCAGAGATAGAGCCAGTGTTTTGGATTATATCATGTCCCCCACAAAGACAGGTTCAAGTCCGACCCCATGGTCCTGTGGATGTAAACCCATTTGTTAGTAGGATCTTTGAAGATGTGATTACTTAAGGAGATGCTAAACTGAATTAGGTTGGGCTGTAATGCAATGTGACTGGAGTCCTTAAAAGCAGAGAAAATTTGGGAACAGTTAGTGGTACACAGAAGGAGAAGATGGCATGGACAGAGGCGAGACTGAGTTTGGGATTGCTGGCAAGCCACCACCAGCATGCTATATACTTCAGAGAAAGCATGATCCTGCTGACACCTTGATTTTGGACTTCTGGCCTCCAAAATTGAGAGACAATATACTCCTCGTATTTGGTATTTATTTTAGCAGCCCTGGCAAATTAAGATAATCACAGCTGTCTGTGGATATTAAAAAATGTCTTCAAAACAATAAACAGTACTTTGAAGAAATGGTAATCAACATACACTTATTTCGAATCTGTTCATCAGTGCAGCTCTCCAAGTTGCAAGGAAATATTAATGCACATTTTCAAGATATAGCTGTCTTGAAAATGATTAATACAATCAAATCCTTTTACTTTCAGTTGTATCACATAAAGAGCCAGTTGAAGTAAACGTTAAAATTTTAAATTTTAAAACTTGAATTGTAAAAAGGAATGCAATGTATTTATAAGTTATATTGTAACCTTTGCTTTATTATAAATGTAATCATTGACCTGAACAATTCCACTAAATCTTCCTTAAGAAAACCTTATATTGTAAATCTGCTCTGAAATATTCCTACTAGATCAATGACAGATTTTGTAATTTACTTGAAGTAATAGAACAAGTCTGTTTAATTTTGCTGTGTCCTACTCAAAGTCCATAACAGCATACTCACACATATTGGGTAGTCGATATATGTGTGTTGAATGAATAAACAAGTACAAAGATAGCAAATAATTACTAAAACACTATTAGGTAATATTAGTAACACTGTCATATATAAGATTTGTAACTTTAAAGGAGGTATAAATTCACTTCAGAATCCTTTGGTTATGGGGAATATCATCTTTCAGTCAATTTTAAGACATAAAGAATACTTGAAGAGGATTCGTGAATAAATGATGGACAAGAGTAGACTTACTGTTATTCTACTATAGACTTATAGTGATTCTAGCAATGGAAGAACTGTTATCATTGTTGTGGAGACAGTGGCCACTGGAGGTTCTGAGGGGTGGGAGAGGGAAAAATAGGTGGAATATGGGGGCATTTGGGGGACTTGTAAATTGTCCTGAATGACATTGCAATGACAGATACAGGTCATTATATATCTTATAATAACTTACAGAAATGTGCAGGAGAGAGTGTAAACTAACGTAAACTATAACCCATGCTTCAAAATGCGTTCGTCAATTGCAACAAATGTACCACACTAATGAAGGTTGTTGTTAATGTGGGAAAATGTAGGAGGAGTAGGAAGAGGGGCATACGAGAATCCCCCATATTTTTTATGTAACATTTATGTCTTAGTATCTTAAAAAAAAAATTAAAAAGTATATTATTAAAAAAAACACTTAGAGATAAACATAATGGTTAATTTAAATGTCCATTTCAATCCTAACTTCTTCCTATTATTTATTTTATATTTGAATCTAAAATATGTTCTTAACATCTGTTAAATATGTAAAAAAAATAATATTTTGAATTACTTTTTATACAAATCATGATTTATCTTCAATATCAAATTTCTAACTCTGAAAAGGATTCTTAATATGTAGAGTATAAATTTGAGGGAAATCTAAAGAAAATCCAGAAGAGAACATGGCCATAAGGTCACACCCAGAAACCCCCTGAGAGAAGGCTGCTACTAAGAACAAAGCCAGAAAGACCCCACCAAGACCTTGGGCATGATGTCCCATTTGGAACTCTTTTTGGGATCAAGGGGAAACCCAGGATAACTCCAAACAGGCCTCCCCATTGGTACCCTGAGAGCTAAAAGGTGAGGGTCATAAGACAACCAATCAGAACAGCAAATAGCTGGGGCCCCTCCCCAACATTAGGAAAGAGGGGAGGAAAGGTCTTAAAAAGGCCTAACCTGGGGCCCCACACGTGCATCTCTCACCCTGTAGCACAGTCGCACCTATATCTAGGGTTTTATACTGATTTTCTTTTCTTGTTTCTTAATAAACTTTTTACTCCTTTGCCTACCAAATAATAATAATAATAATAATAATAATAATAATAATAATAATCCCATGGGTTCCTGGATTAGGTAATTAATATTTTCAATTAAAGATAATATTGTTTCACTTTTGTGATAGAAATGTGTAATGATTAATTATATATAGTATAAAATATTTATGTATTTGTCAAGTTATTTTATTTTTATGAACTATTTTTTCCATGCTCAGCTACAAATTTTCTTATTTGGATGTCTTAAAAAAATGATGGCTTACATGCATTGATACCTATATTTTGTAATAAAAAATTCTCATGCCATTTCAAAGCATACAATGTTGAAAAATTAATCATCAAAATGTGTAATTCCTTTGTAAGTTTCCTGGTAATCTTTAGTAACCTTGGATTTTTCAGCTTTGCCCTCCCCTGAGTTCCAACATACAAATACTGGAAGAAAGAATTGGTCCCTTAAGAAATCCTTCAAATGAAGTAACTTGTATAATTCTTGGCATTACACTGCCAATCACTATGGATAATCCCACACAACCTCCATAATTAGTATTCTAAGGTAGGGATTCCCACCTGTACCATGTAGCATATCATAAAGTGGGGAAGCGTGCTGAAAAGGAGGACTCCCAGCAGTCTTCCACATGACAGAATGTGTGAATCAATTTTAATTAATTCTGCCCCTATAAATCTGTCCACTGTTTAGGAAAGATTGTTATCTGCCACAGACACTACAACAAGATAAATAACAGAACCACTGCTGGAGACTGATAGCATAGACAGCTGATACCTGGGGTAGGAATTCCGTGTCCTCCATACTGTTTTGAAGGGAAAGGACATACACTGCGGAGCAAAATTTATTTTACTAAATAAAAGCATTATTTATAGAACACCTTATATACTATTGGTGTCCATACTAGGGGCAGTTTGCATGTTCCCCACCCCTGAAAAAACCAATGAAGCAAACAAAAATTATTCTATATTCAAAGATATAAAGTTGTCAAATATAACTGAAGATTCAATATCCTATGTATCTGACTTTCTTTTTTTACTTCTTTTTTTGGTGCCAGCACCTGGTATATTTCCATTTACTTAGCTTACAAATAAGAATTCTCTTATTAGACAGTTTTAAGTAGCATAAATCAGGCAAAGAGTAAACTTTGCTTTATGAATACTAAATTTGACATCATCTTTTCATATTTAAAGGTATTTTTTTCCAATTGCAAAAAACGTGCTCATCCGTTTAATGGTTAAATCTTCATAGTTACAGAAGCACAGCTCTTTATTTATTTACTTATTTATTTATCCTGTTCAATGCAAGAGCTGCAAAATTGTATACAAAGCTACTGTGAAAAGAACAGCTTTGCTCACATAATCATCCTTATATTGAACACACTTCAGACCATGAGAGCTTATTATTGAGAAATCTTTCATTCCCTAATTTCTCCCAAATCTTCAGTTTCATCAACATGCCATACTTCACTCCTCTATAGAGTCTCTAACTTATGAATTCCTTGGAGAATATGACCTCTATTTTTATTTTTGAAGAAAATAAGAGAATTTTAAGACTGAAAGAGGCCTTGGTGAGGGCACCACATGGAAGATGAGCAAACTCAGAGCCAGAGAAGTCAAAAGACTGACCAAGTCATGGCGTTTGTCAGAGGTGGAATAAGAACTGGGAACCTGGATTTCTGTCTTGTGGTCAAGTATGTACTCAAATTAGACTTTGCAAAACCAGCCTTTGAGATTTGAGACAAAAATACTTAGGTTGAATTCAAAGAGGCCACCACAAAATGGATTCTTGCTTCCAAAACACCTATTTCACTCTTCCCACCTTCTTTTTCTCCATCCTCTGGTATATGCATGTATACCTCAGAACTGAAAGTACATATTTTCCTATCCCTATGCTAAACAATTCTGGGAAACATGTTTTTTGGTTTTTGTGCTTAAAATGTGAGGACTAGGAAAAAAATAACTTAGCTGCTAGTCCTAGGAAATACTTGCTCCTTGAAGACTTTGAACCAAATAAAATAAAGTATTTATTGGGACTAAAATGTTTTCATCAGTACTTACTTAAATACCCTCTCCTCTCTATGTTCACCAACCCAAAGATATTAGGCCATAAACTCTGCCCAACCCAACCAGATCCTTGATTTAAGATTTGATTTAAAATCATTCAGATTTATTAAGAAATCATTGTTACTTAATTGTACTCTACGTGTATCTGTCCCTGATTTCTCTCTTCTGAGAAACTATTATGACTGTGTCAATATGGTGTTCTCCCTTAGTGCAATAAGTACAATGACCTTAGCTTTGTTTAATCAACATTTTTTTTTCTGGTCTTTTGGAGAAATTGACAGTTGACACAAACTTGGCAAAGATTAGACCTACATTGAAAGGTCATAGCTAACAAGATAATCTAGTTCATTGGTTAACTCTAGAATCTAGATAGAAAACATGATTCATTAATGGAGGATGTTTCCTGTGTTTTATTCATTGGAATGCCCTATTGTGTAAAACAGAACCTAAAACATAACAAGCTATCAATAGAAACTTGAAAAATATATTAGTAAATCAAAATTTCTGGTTTATTCTTAGGTTGGTGGCAAAGAAGAAAAGGGTTATATTTTTAAATATCCTCATTTTCTAAACATATGCACTGTGAAATCTCTCTTGCATTTCATTTATTTAAATTTAGTATATATAGAGATATAATTATAGTATAAATTTCTATATGCACAAACACAAATATCCAGATACATTACACAGACAAAAAACATTTAATATTTTTATTATAATTGACCATAATTTTGTTCCAGTTACTTTGCCTATATGTTTTGCATTCTTATATTATTTAACAAATGGGACTCAATGCATTTTGTTATCCCATAGGCATGACTGGTTTTTTGGTCATACTTCCCTTAATATTTCATTTTATTTCTTTATGAGAGACACTTTAAAGATGTTTGATTCATGACCTGGTTTCCAGTTTGAAAATATCCAGGGGACAAAGCAACCTGAGCATCAAATTGACTTCAGCATTTTCAGGAAAATTGGAGAAGTATTATGCTTCTTGATTTGGATACTGGGTCTTATTCTCATAGAATCTCACATTTAAGTTTTGTCACACATTATATTTCTTTTAAATCTGGATAAAAAATCTCCTTCAATCAACTCCTTTCTCTTGTTTTGGTAAAGAAATGAAATTGCCTGGAGAAAGGTTTCTTTCATATAGTTTTATGAAGGACACATTTCCTAGGGAGTGCCACCTAAGATTCTCTAATTATTAAGAAATTCTTATCTACAATTTTAAGTGCTGTATAAATGTTTGTCAAATTGAATTGAACTTCCTAGAATACATTTAAAAATACCCACTGTCCTGCAAACTTCTATAATTTTGAAAATACAAGGAAACTAGATTTTTCAGGGTTCATTTTTGTTCCCATCTGGGCATTAAGCCGTGTTACAGAGGTTCATCATATAGATATAAATGTACGTGCTGTAATTTATACGCCAAATCTATGAAGCTGCCAGCCTTATGAGGCTTTACTATTTACACCTACTAAGATAGGAGGGAAAACTACTATCTATATATTACTGTTTGAGTCAGGAAAGTTCTGTACACCAATTTATCTACACTAAGAGTTTGCTCATCTATAAAAGCAATTCTTCTTGCATTTCAAGTTATAACTTAATTGGTCATTTAAAAATATCTACAAATTATCTCTCATTAAATATATAGTACACTCTAAAGAGAATATAGATTAAATCCCAAAGATATTTTTTCATAAAGCTGTTGATACAAAAAAGAAAAGTTGGGCAATGTCATAATTATACTAGTGCATTAAACTTCTACAGAACTTTAGAGTTTACAACTTTTTCACACACATACAAACACATACACTCTCTCTCTAACATAATTTATCCTCTTGAAATGCCCAAGCTAAAAAGAAATTTTAAATATTCTGGCCCTTAACATATTAATTTCCAGATAAGAAAAAATGGTTTGCTTAGAAAAGAAAATTATTTCAGGTCAAATAGCTAATCAGTTGGTAAACTAGGATTTAAGATCAAT
The DNA here is from genome assembly GCA_026826555.1 of Tolypeutes matacus. Lineage (NCBI taxonomy): Eukaryota > Metazoa > Chordata > Mammalia > Cingulata > Chlamyphoridae > Tolypeutes > Tolypeutes matacus. The sequence continues at coordinate 10,360,590 of JAKSZT010010858.1, read as the reverse complement.
TACGTCTTACTCCAAAACCCAAATTATATCTAACATTTTATAAAGGGGTATTTTATATCACAAACATTAAAGAAATCAAATATTTTAATTGCATACTTTTTATGTGGAAGTAATAATAATAATAATTGAAGGTATATACTCTTACTAAAATATCTTTACTTTGGTGTTAAAAAAACAAAAACAAAATTTTATCATAAATATGACTTGATGTTCAGGTTTTATTCTTAGAAAATGGTTCCTAAAAAGAGTACTATATGTTATTTTGCTTTGAGTTTTGTTATAAATCATTGTATAGACTAGTAATAGTCATTAAGATGATACAGGTGAATATCATTTTTGTTAATAAAGTTGTCATTTGATTTGCAGTCCAAAAGTTTCCTTGAATAGGGCAAAAAATTATGTGCCTGCATTTTGTAACAAGAGAATCATTTCTAACCTTAAGAATTGAGATTAGGCCACTTAAATTTAGAGTTTAATGATCAGGTCTGAGAAATCAAATCACTTGTGCCAGTATGACTTAATTGTTTATTCCAGGACATTCTTTTCTAGGATGATAAGGGTATAAACTTATAATTTCACTGTTTGTTTCAGGAAATTCCTGTAAACAAATTTATCTGGATAGAGAGTTTGTTCATCTGGGCAAACACATCTTTTATCAGGACAATAGTTATCTTAGTTGGGCAAACTTTAGTTTGCCTTTTAAAAACAGTTTACTTATTGTGCCTTGCTTCCAGATCCATACTTTGATCTCTACACCAATTCTAAACTAGTATGCTATGAACTTTTCTCAATTCTAATCAGTGCCCTGCATGTAAATATCCTTCTTTAAACCACTTAAGCCCATTTCCTCAAACACTAAAAGCACTAAAAACTAAAAATACCTATATCTATACCGATATGTCTAACACACTAATAAGAATCTGTCAAGTTCATGTTCTCTCTTACTTCAATTGATATAATAAACTTAGCTTAGCTTGGTTTTATTTTTCCAGGTAGTCTTTTGAGGAGTTCACACTTCACAACCTGGTCAAATTTTATTTATGCTGGAACCCAATAATATAAAAAAGTATTCAGAAATATGTTGAATAATTGAATATCCTAGCAACTTAAGTGTAATCCTAAGAATTTTTTATCATAAAAACTGAGTGGAGCGGGTATAGCTTAGTCATTGAGCATATGCTTTGCATGTATGACATCCTGGGTTCAATCCCTGTTACCTCCTAAAAATAAAAACAAATGTTAAAAAAGTCTGAAAATCACTTTCTTAAACCTTATTTTTCTTTATAAAATAATAAAAATCAGATTTGTCTTTTATATAACACAGTGGGAAGCATGTATTTATGTGATATATGTTTCTTTTCTTGGTTCAAACAACAGAATTGATTAGAAGCTCTTAACCTCAAAATATACAGGAAACACAATTCACTTTTGCATATTCCTATTTGGATTATCATTTTAATTTATGATATAACACTAAAGAAAATATTCATCATATAATCATAATTTCATTGTAAACCTAATTTAAATATTTAAATAATTAAATAACTCTGTCAAAATAAAAAAAAAAGTTTGAATATGAATTTCAAGCACATGAAAAATGATCTAATGGTCTTTGAATATAAGATTCACAAGCATATGAGATGTGCCTATGTGTCCTTTCTTCCATCATGCCAGGAGAATTTTAACCTGACTAGAGATTTTTCAATTTTACAGAATTTTTTATATTCCTTTGGATAATTTGGTATCTCAATTCATTTCTACTATTTAGCTACATTTATTTACCAAGTGAATTAAATATACCCTACTTACAAATTATGCTATATAAGAACAGCAAAGAAAGCTCAGTGTTTGAGAGTGAACAATAATTAGGATACAGAACTTCAATGAATTTTCCTAAGCTTGGATTGCTTAAGTCTGTGAAATTTTACCTGAGGTCCTTGAGATCCTTCATTCTGTGGCTTACAAAACTGTGTAATCCATTTTTATATTTTGTAAAATACTGAGATAGTATCAGTTATACAAAATTACAATAGAAATCCAATGACAATTTAGTAGATAAATATATATGCATACCTTTGTTCTATAGATTATTTTGAAATAATTTGTTTTTATTAATATTTGAAATAGTAACACAATAATCATATATGCATTTGATACAGATTCTTCAACTGTTAACATTTTGCCTGTTTTACGATTGTACTCTTTTTCTTCACTCCCCCATGCAATTTTACTGGAATATTTAAGAGGAAATTTCAGATATTACTCCTAAGTATTTTAGGTGCATTTCTCATACAAAATTGCTGTGCTGTTATATAAGAGAAGAATTTTGTCATTGACACATCACTTATCCAGTCCATAGTCATATTCAATTGTTATCCTTTGCATATATTTATTTCTGGTCCAACATGCTGATATTAATTCAAATGGAATGAACGAATGAACAAATAAACATACAAAAACGAAACAAACAAATTAATTAATGGAGGGAAAGTTCTTCCTTACAATAGGGCTCTAACTAATAATGAATTATCAAAATTGATATGGAAATTAGAAGGTAAAAGTTCAGTGAAGAATATGAGATTACATAATCTCAAATAATCTTCACAAGAGTTACTTATTAATTACAAAGAGAAAATATATACTTTATGGTGGAGAAGTTGATCAAATATCACTTTAATGAATGATCAAAGTGAACATCACCATTAATGGGACAAATTAATACCATATGCCTCCTGATATGGTGCCTGGTGAAGGGCACATTTTCATTTTTATGCTATTCCTTCAAAAACTACCTAACATAATCTAGTCATGAGGAAGAATCCAACAATATCAGATTGAGAGATATTCTACCAACAATGCACCTGTTATTTTCTCAAATACCAAGACCATGAAAGACAAGAAGGTCCAAGGAATTGCTACAGATTAAAGGATTTAAAGAGACATGACAACAGAATGCATCGATCCTGGAAGGAGGGATTAACATATATTTTTAGTTCAAATCTTAAAAATGGACACTAACAATTCAGTTTGTCTTTTTTCTTAAACCAAATAAAGGAAAGTACCATTAATGAATACATTATATTACAACATCAATGATTGAATGGATATAATATTCTTCATACCCTTTATTGAGAACAATGGACAAGCACAATAATATGCTATTAAATGGGTCATATCTATTTTCACCTAATCACTTAGTCTTCAAGTTCACTGTTATTAAAGAAAGCCCATGCAAAACATACAAAGCCCTAAAACTGATGCTGCAGAATTAGCAATAATGGTACACTAAATAAAAAGTTAATATACAATGCCTACTACATACACAATTTAAGTATAATTTCCCAATGAGTATGATTGCTGTACTAGAGAACAATATGCCTCGTCTATTGTAATAATTAATTTTGTATGAAATGCTTTATTGTTTTAGATCCACTGGAAAGAGTCAGTAATCTGGTTGAATATGAAAACTCTCTGTTTTTTTCCTGTATAATCTGCTAATTTATAGACGATTTTGAGAGACCCAGAGTCCCATATGATATGAGTTAGTGAAGATTACCAATAACTTCCAGATAAGTAGATAAGAAATTAATTTAGGTAAAGGTTAATTTTCAGGTTCACTATTTGATTAGCTGACATTCAACAATACAATATTGAAAATAGCTTAGTTTTCTACTTTGGATTATATGTGTATATATAACTTCATTTCTACATGGCCAGGTCAAGATTATATTATAGGTCTCTAGAGGATTAGGTTTGAGGTTTCAAGAAAATGTGTCTTCTGACATATAAATATTATAGAAGCTATAATTTAATAAAATACACTCAATAGATATAATCTCACCAGAACATACCATATATACACATATACATGTTATGACATATAATTTATTGAAATAATTTACTAATAGATTCAGCATATTACATCAGATCATGTATGCAATGACATGTGAAAAAGTCACACATTGATTTTTTGAATTATTTGAAAGTTTTTATTAAAAAATTCTATTTGCATTAAATATTTTTTTCAATCTGTTTTGCAATGACATCCCTAAAACTTCTGGATACAAAGATTAATTTGCATCAAAATAAATTTCCAAAACTTTTATAAACAAATATATTTTCTTTATGTCCTTATAGCACATATGGTTTCTTGAGTAAGATACACAGAACACAAAGCATAAAATAAATACCTGAAAGTCAACTACATTAAATTTTAAATATTACAACAAAAGATTATTGGACAGAATATATAAAAGATTCCTACAAATCACAAGAAAATGTTAATAACCAAAGGAAAATATGAACAGAGCATATAACAGTAAAGGTAGTTTAAGAAAGGAAAAAAAGAATGACCAGGAAATTATGATAAAATGGTAAAACTCATTTTTTATTCTGCCCCAGGATCTGTTATTTTATTTAGGATAAAAGCTTACAGGTCCTAGGCTGTGAAATGTCCAAATGAAGACATCAGAAGACATGCTTTTTCACCATAGTCAGCTACTGATTATCCTAAGGTCCTGTCACATGGTGAAGCAAGATGATGGCCAATCTCTGCTGAGGTCTCTGCCTTCCCCTTTGGGCTCACTGTCTCCCAAAGCCCAGTCTAGGTAACCAGGCATAGGACTTGTCTCTTTCCAGGCCTTCTCTCTCAGTCTCTGCTGTTCACTTTCTTCCCGAGTTCAGCTGTGGGCTATCAGGTATAAGGCCTACTCTTCAGCCTTGAGCTGTTCCATGGGCCCAGCCCTTGGGAGTTTTGTGCTTCAAGAAATCCTCAAGTCCTCTCTCACATTGCTCCATCAAAATAGCAGCTTCCTTTCTATGTGTCCTCTTTCTCTCTGTGTCTCTGTTTATATAAGACCCAGTAAGAGGGTGGAGACCTAACCTGAGTCATGCCTCACTGACTTAGTCCAATCAAAAACAATCTAATCAAGTTATCTAAAGTGAATCTAATGCAATCAAAGGGTACCACACCTACAGGTCTAGGTTAGTTTAAGAATATAATCTTTTGGGAGTCAAAAATGCACTTCAAACTCTCACAATCATTGTAGTCAAAATGTTTTAGTTTCCTAGGCTGTTCAAGCAAATACCAAATGGATCAGGTTAAACAATGGAAATCTATTTGCTCACATTTTGTGGCTGGAAAAAAGTACAAAACAAGCCATATTCAGAATGATGCTTTCTTCCCTGGAGACTAGTGTTCTGGGACTGGTTGGCAAAGATCCTTAAGCACTGCAATATGCCAAGGTAATGGGTAGAGTCTCCTGGTCTTTCCTTTCTCTTTCAGGTTCTGTTGATGTTTAGCTTCTGGCTTACTCCGTCTGACTTTCTCTCTTTCTGTCTGAATTTAATTCCACATAAAAAGGACTCCAAGAATGGGATTAAGACTCATCCTGTTTAGGCTGGACAACATGTTAGCTGAAATAACCTTATCAAAATGTCCTACTTACAATGGGTTCACACTCATAGAAATGGATTAGATTTAAGAACATGTTTTTCTGTTGGTACATAAAACTTCAAACCACTAAACACAACCCTCTGGACCCAAAAATGCCATGTTATTTTTACATGGAAAATACATTCATTCCATCACAACATCGCAAAAGCCTTAAGTCATTTCAGAAACAATGCTAAGTACAAAGTCTCATCAAAATGGGTGCGGTCTGTCCTAAGGCACAATTTTCCTCTGTCTGTGAACCTGTGACATCTAGAAAACAAGTTACCTTCTTCAAATATACAATGGGGAGACATTCATAGGATAAACATTTCATTCCAGAAAGTAGAAATTTGAAGGAAAACAGTGATACTGGTCCCAAACAATTCCAAAACACAGCAGGGCATACACCATTAGGTTTCAAGTTCTGAGAGTCATCTATAGATATCTGAGACAGTCATCCTCACCTGATGGAGCAGCAGTCCCACTATTCCAAGCATCAGATGGTGACCAGGCTCTCCATGAATGCCAGGGCAGAGGCCCCACTCTCTCTGAGCATTGGGTTGGCAGTGCTCTTCCTGAACAATGGGGTGGAAGGCTGACACTCTCTGAACACTGGAGTAGATGCACCCTTTCCACACACATGGGTGAGCCCATTCTGTTGGCCCAATGAGATGGAGTTGTATTTGGTCCAGACCTCAACATCCAGGTTTCAGCCCTTGAAATCATTCTTCCTTCCGTTTGTCCCTTCTTTGTCTCTTTTAGTCCAGGCTGGCAGGGGTTCCATTCATACCAATAATATTAAAAAAAAAAAACTTTTCAGACCTGCATGTAGTTCCCAGGGGTCCAAACCATCAGCCTCCCATAGATCTTTCCTGCATAACATCATTGCCAATCTTGACTTTCATTGAAATGGCTGACTGGTTTCATGTTCAGTTAAAACCTCACATGGAGCAGTATTCATGGAGCAGACTAACTTTCTGGAAGGTAGAATCTTCCAAACTATCAGTTTCTGGTTTCTTTGTACCCAGGACTTCAGCCCTTAGCTTATCCATTTCCTCTCTCATTTCACTATAAGATACAAGGAGAAACTAGGCTGCATTTTCCCCATTTAACTTGATATCTCCTCAGCTAAAATCCAAGTTCATCACTTTCAAATTCTGCCTTCCATCCAACATCAGAACTCAACTTTTCCAAGTTTTCTGTCACTTAATAACAAGGATTGTCTCCTCAAAGCAGTCTAGGCTTTGTCTATCAAATGCCTCATAATTCTTCCAGTCTCTACCCATTACCCAATTCCAAAGCCATTCCCACATTTTTTGGCATTTTCTTTTGGTACCAAAATGTATATTAGTTAGTGTTCTCTAGGGAAACAAAACCAACAGGAGATGTGTGTGTGTGTGTGTGTGTATGTGTGTATGATATAAATATTAGAGTTTTTTTAAATAGGAATTGGCCCACATGGGTGTGTGGATGGGCAAGTCCAAATTTCAGAGGGCAAGCAGCAAGCTGGGAACTCCAATGAAAGATTTCAATGAATTCCCCAAGAGAAGATAGCTGGCTGAAGTAGAGATGGAAATTCCTAATCTGACTGCTTAAATCATAAATTCTTTTAATGGGCTTCAATTGATTGAATGAACTTCTCTCATTGTTGAAGGCAATCTCCTCAGTTGATTTTAGATATAAACAGTCATATTTACAATCAACTTGTTGATGATAGAACAGATGAAAGTATTTTAATAGGCTGTTAATATAGTTTAATGTAATTATCAAGTATGACAATTACAAATCCAGTGGAAATAAATCAAGGAAATTTGATCATGGTATTTGGAATTATTATGTAGCTGTGACCACTATTTCTGGGAATTAGTAAAGAAATACCAAATGCAAATAAATTTTCTACTCCTTTTAACTATTTAATCTCAACTTGTGTGTCTCATAAACTACAGAATTCATATAATCTATTTTCTTCTATAATTTTCAATCAAGAGCACATCAGAGAAAGGAAAAAAAATCTTCGATTCTTTGAAAATTGTAGTTCGAAAACTCTGTCATCTGGAAAGCAAATAGTATTATAATGTTTTTCAAAATGAATAAAATTGACTTTGAATTTGGAAATTCCATTCAATAATTTTCAATTATTGAGTGTTTATTATGCTCTAGGAACAAAGCCAAGACTCAGAGGCACAGTGTTGAAAAGATGGGAAAAACCCTAAAGCGTTTGTAAATCTAGATGGGTTTGTGTTTTAGAGTGTGATTTTTCTCCCATAAGGTAGTGACTTCTATCAGCATAGCTGCAAAATAAGTAAAGTTTTCATTTTATGAGAAACTGAAAGTGATTCGCTCTCCAGGACCTCAGTGCTTCAGTAATGTGAAACAGAGAGGCTGAATTCAGTTCTTTACTCTGAGGTCACCTACACAGAGAAGAAGGAAAATAATAAGCTACACTCAACTGGGAGTCAGGGTACATGGGTCCTGCAATAGGCTCCACCACTGATTTCCTCTTTACTCTTGAGCAATCACTTACTCTCTCTGAGTGTCATCATTTTTTAATGATGTAGATAGAAACTGAAGGTGATGGATTAGCTAATCTGCCTTCATTCTAATTCTGAGAAAACTGAATTGCAGTATAAAATTAACAAATAACTCAAGTCACACAGCTAATTGATTGCTCTTCCAGCATCATTATTTTATATGGAGATGGAAAATTAAGTAAAAAATAAAGTTGAAATATGAGAAATATTTTTAAAGAATATCCTCTCATGGCTTACATTGTTCTGATATAAGTAGTCAAGATGATCTCTTGCAAAAAACAAAAACAAAACCATGACAGTCTCCAGATTATATATTTTCTCAAAAATATTTTGGGTGTTATCACTGACTAATTCTCATAGACAGGAAGATGTTCTCTTTTATTTCCTTAGGGGAGGAAAATGAATATCTAAATCATCAATATTATTAGCATATTCCTTAGCTGCATCCTTTTCTAATAGATAGACTTTGGGACAGACTTAATGAGTAATCAAAACAATTCTAGTACATTCTTACAATATTTTATAGCAATAAACAGTAGGACTTGATAGTTTTTGGTGAAGAAGAAGGAATACCCATCAATTTACACTTTCACTAGCCATTTCAATTTAGTTAAGTTTTAGCCAACTCAAAGTTAGTGTCTCTGAAAGCTTTCTTTGCTTTAACGGGCACACACATGCACATACAAATGTGCATATGCCAAGGTATTACAAGACTGTTCATATAAAATATGTTACACTGATTGGTGGTTGTTTTCTCATCAGTCTTTACCAGAAATTCACATAGGTGGCTATCTCTAGGGGTGCTCACATGTTGCCAATCCGTACAGCCCTGTAACAACTAAAAGCTGATCTTCAAAAACTCCTTCCCTGGGGATGATAATTCACATTGGGAGAAAGACACCTTACATTCTGTTTCTCATAGATACGTGATTATGAGGTCTACAATAGGACAATAGGCAAAGAAAAGCAAAAATAGATTTGGAATACAGTGAAAGAGGGTTTGCAGGAATAGGTCCCTGATTCCTTATTTTCATCAACTGTTATTCTGTCAGCAAATCCAAGTCTTCCCATGTACGAAAATCTGAATATTTAGTTGAGGCTTCAGCTGGTTAGAATAGGGTTTCTGCCCTTTCTAACTGCAACAAAGTAGACTAATATACATATATGGCATACAATACCAATCATCATGTTAATGGTAAGTTGTCATTAGACTAAAGAATATTAAAGATGATTTATTTTCATTTCCTTTAGACATCCAGTGAGAAGAGAGGACTTTTAGAACATGTATATATGTATATGAATATGTATGCATATATGGTGTAGTTAATGACATGGTAGCAATCAGCTGTCAGGCCTAGAATCTATTCTCTATTCTACCATTTTATTTTGGAAATTTTTAATCGATTCTAACTGCGTGATCCTATTTTGTGAGTTTAATATTGCATTGATATCTTTAGAGAGTAATGCCTATACTTCATACAAATATCATTTATTGTGCATCTGCTACAAGTCAATTACTTTACTCATAATTTTCCATTAAATATTTTCTACAATTCCAGACCACTATCATGATAAAATAAAAAAAATATCTCTACTGTCGGTTAGTCGGTGGGGAAAATTTACAAACTTGACTCTGTCTTAATTGTAAAACAGATAAACTGTGTTACACCAAGTTATAATGTGATTCATACATTATCTAAGTTCAAACTCTTTTAATACAAGACCCATATGTTCTAGGGTCACAGAAAAACTCATCTAAGATTAACTCCAAATGATACGATGAGAACACTAACTGTTCTAAAAACCCCCTATTTCATTCTGACAGATCCTATATGAGATAATTCTAACACTCACTCAATGTCACCAGCTCTACACGTACCCATATACCAGCAACCCCTATTTTTGTGACACCCGCTATTTCCCCAGTGTGTAGTTTCCTTTCCTGCAGCAAGTAATAAATCCAGCTTTAACTCCAGAAATGTTCCTGATGGTCTTTGATGAGCATTAATAATAACTGGTATCCAAATTTTATAGAAAAATAATACCAAACATGAAAGGAGGTATTTTATTTATAAGGAAGCCCATTATATTGAATCTTTAAGAAACATTTGAAATAATGTAGTCTACCCCATCACTTTACTGATGAGGCAGTCAATGAAGGGAGAGGAAATTACTTGATTGAAATATAGTTTTTGGTTACTTCTAGAAATGGAAGTAGAAACATTTTCTTGTATTCTACTAATTTCTATCCATTCTTGTATAAAATTCTATTGCCACAACAAATATATCAAAGATAATATCAATTTGTAATTAAAAGACCAAAAGTTAATAATATAATTAATTAAAATGTGTGAAAAATTACTTCTCACTTAAAAATATGAGTCTCTTATACAGTATGTCTACATTGATCAAGGACTGGCAAACTATGGTCAGTTTTTATCTGGTCTTTGGACCAAGAATATTTTTTATATTTTTAAAGTTTATTTAAAAAGAGAAAAATTGGTAAAAGGAATTGTATGTGGCTCACAAAGCCTCACCTATTTACTATCTGTCCCTTTACAGAAAAAAAAAGGTTGCCAATCCTTGATCTAGATTGCTGATAATTGTTGATGCATTTAAAAAAAATTAATTTAGCAATGATTTACAAAGTTTACGCTTTCTGAGACAAAATTTGTTAAGTCCTACACAGAAATACTGCCACAGTAGGTTTCAAAGAGCTTACTGTTTCTCCAGGGATATACAAAACAGATAAACACTTCCCTATACAACATAAACTCAGGTAGTGATGAATAGGGTGGTAAGAAAGAGCAAGTGTGGCTAGTGGGACTGTACGTGTGTGGCTTAGTTTCCAGGCTGCTAAAATATTTAAAATCATGTCATTAATTTGTAAGGTATCTGTTAAAGTTGGTATATATATTACTTCAGTTTACAACTTTTTGCCAAAATGCTTCCTTTTTTATTAACAACATTTTCATTCCAAAACAGATAAAATAAATAATCTATAAGAAGCAATATTTTGACTTTATGCTTTCAGGCAAAGACATGGTCACCAATTAAACCAACAGTTTCTAGTGAGAAATATTACACTGGGCATACTTGAAATTGTGCACCAACCTGTTTGAAGAATCCAATACATGTGGTTTACCATATGTACATGAAGCGAAACATCAAAGAGTTGGCATTTCCTACTATTTCTGTCATGAACACGCAGGATTTCTACTTGTTTCAAAACATTCTAGGCTTTAGCCTTTTTGTTGCCCTAAAGATGTTTAATGTGATAACTTTGTGTTTACATGAAGTCTGAATGCTAGGTAGCCATGAATTACCCTTCAACCCTCAGAAAAGAAAAATAAATAAATAAATAAACTGTTGAATAAATAGTGCAGAAAGGAATAAAATCTTCCATAAAAGAAAAAAAAACCTTCCTCAAATTTCCTTTGTTAAGTAATATAAACCTTTGCTGCATTACATTTAATATGTAATCCATATTTATTTATTCACAAATTGCTTATTACTTATACGTATAAATGTCTTTATTCAATTGATAGATTTTTCTGTGGCAATTGTTTAGGATTTCAGATAGGTCCGTGATATTTTTTTTCTAATTATAATGATAGAATATTCTTTCATTTAATTGTCAGTCATTTAGGGGCAGGATTTTAAATGTGGCTTATGCTTATTAATGAATAAAGAGTTATACTAATTAAACAAGAATTTTAGTTAAATTATTTGAATTGTTGTATTTAATTTACAATAACAATGAGTGAACATCTTCCATTTGCTTACTGACCATGTGAATGTGTGTTCTATGAAATGCCTATTTATGTTATCTGTCTTTTTTTTTTAGGTGGTAGAGGTTTCAGGAGAGAATGGCCTTCTTTTTCTTTCTTTCTTAATTTGTAAATTTTTGGATGTAAGGAAATAATTTATTAACCCAAAAGTTGAAAATGTATTTTCTCAGGTTATTTTCTTTTTACACTTACTTTTGGCTTTTTGTTATAAATATTTTAAGCATTTTCCTTCATGGGTCTCATCCACGCTTAGGAAAAAATTCTGGTGCCATAATTTTTAAAACATTTATACATGTTTTATTCTAGTTTTTTGTTGTTGTTGCTGTTGATTAATGTAGCTAGGATCTTTCAGCCCTGGGAGCTTGTTACTATCTCAACCCTCCCATTAATCAACTCACAAGATGCTGATAGAGTTTACAAAATGGAGACCTTTCCTAAGGGGGACCTGACCTTCAAATTAAGAAAGAAAAAGAATTTGCATTTGCTACGAGCAGGTATATTCCCAAAAGAAAAACAGGAAGAAAATGGGCTGAGACAATATGCGCTATACTTACCCCAATTTTGGGGGGTCATTCTATTCTATCCTTGCATTTCTCCTTCTCTATTGAGAAGAGGGGCTGGGCACGAGGCCAGGGTTGTTATCTTAGGTAAGCCCTGCTCCATGGAGAGGGGGCTTAGCATTACTTTCCCAACAAATTAGCAAATAAAGACAGTTCAGAAAAGTTAACTGTACATTTATTTATACAAACATTGTGTTTGCTATCCATCCAGGGCAATCTATGTCTAAGTGATGATATGTATTATTTTTAAATTTCTCTAATTTCTATTTTTTATTCGAGAAGATGTACTCCTTTTAATGGGCAAGTAAAATAAATCTCTACCCCTAAATCAGTTCCAAAGATTGCATCTTTTTAATTATTCTCTAGAGAGCTTGCATTTTAAAAGGTTTTATTGAATTGAAATAATTCAGTTGCAATGTCAAGTTCAAAAGCTAAAGTACTTAAGAGTCCATTACTAATTTTTTTTCAACTTACTTAAGAAATATCTCTTTCGACTCTTAAGAGTGGTATTATACCACGATTTTATGTTCAGAATAAAAATATTTTTAAAAAGCAGTATATCTTCAAAGTCAGAGGCAAAGCTAATCCAGAATGTCTCTCTATTAAAATAATATAGAAAACTTATGATTTTATGGTGTTAAAGATCCTTTTAAGCAATTTTGAGGTTTGTCTTTTGGTTTCAGGTTTCGTATGGCTGGTATTTGCATCTATCCTGAAGTCTGTACAACAAAATTATTCTCTACCTTGGGATATAAGTGCTGTTACTATTTTAGCAGCAGCACTTTGTTTTTTATCAACACCTTATAGCTAAGAGACACTGAACAAAAATACAGAAAAGCCTTTCTCCAAATTATTTCTATTTAATATGCTTTCAGACCTGTGGGAGAAAATATTTTCACTATAAAGAAACCATTTCTTATGTCTGAAAATGACTCACATGGTGGTTTAACTCTTGTGTACCTAGCTATATAAATTTTACAAAAAGTAATTTTAATTTATTTTTAATCTGATATGCCTATTCCATTAGATAACTTAATTAAAACATTAAAATTGTTATTGAAATTTAAGACAATAATTAACCATGTTATTGAAGACAAATTAGCTTTTCATCTTTATATTGCCAGTTTCTCATTAATCTGGTTCCAGTACTTAATGCAGAGGAATATATTTAAAATAATTAATTATATATATATATATAACCAGCATCTATCATCTATATAACAAGGTAAAATATTTATAGAAAAATTATAATGCTGGCTTTTTGTTTTTAAAGTTTATAATCTATAAAATAGATATATATATAAATTTATTAACTAGTTTGGTAGAAATACTTGCTTTCATAGCTTTTATGTAGTAACTTTTAGCAAAAATAGGAACAACTTGCTGTCAAGCTTAAGCACAATCACTCCTGATACAAGAATTTTTAGGAGAACGCAAATACCATGTAACCTTTTTCACTCCTATGAATATTCTCTCTTCAGTATACACTTGACACACTGATGAAAAGAGTAAGTATTTAGAACTGTGCATGATCAGCATCAGTCAGCTGATTATTTCAAATACTAGAGTGGTTACATTTAGAAATATATTTTGAATCCTCTATAAATATAAAATGGGCACTCCAATTTTATATGATATTATACCTACATACACAGTGTTGAATTAAAAATTTTAAAAAAATATATTCTTGATTCTTTCTAAGCAAAGCTATGCAGGTCAAATCTGAAACAAGAAACATGGTCAAAATCAATCTCATTAATCATCCCAAAGATGAAATAATTTGCATGGCCTGGAACTGATACAAATCTTCTGGTTCAGCAACAGGAATTGAAACTGAAAAGTGCTTGGGGCATAGGGTAAGTGTAATTTGCCAATGAATCCTTTCTTCTTCCTTCTGTTCTATTTCTTTTCCTTGGCACTGCAGTTACTAAGCCAACACTCCCCAAGTCCCCTCCCACCACTGGCCTCTTCATTTCTCATTTCTTCCCTTCCACTGACCTATTTTCCTTCACTTTAGCTCCAACACAGGATTGAAAAGATTTCTTAGCTGGTGTTCTCAGCTGCAATGGGCAGCATCCTTTGGAAATAAGTGACTGTAATTTGACCCTTAATAGACACTGTACTCTTTAGTCCAGAGTAATTGAACCTATTAATTCCCCCTGTTCCTAGGCCAGAAAGCACTTCCAAGGAAAGAAACATGGAGTGAGGGAAATTCCAGTTTTAAGAATACTATTGAATATCGACAAGATATTTTACTGAAATCCTGAGGGTGATTTTTTGGAAAGAGTGTATTCAATAAGATGGAGGTCTTTGAACTTTGATATTCTTTACTATCACCTAGGTTGCTTATTTATTGGCAGTCCACTATTTGAATATTGTTTGGTCATTTTCTTCTGTGAATAATGAATTCTGGGATTTTTGTTTGTTTTTGTGTCTCTTACCAGATTTTAATTGCAAAATTATGTAGAAACCATGCATAGGATTTGGTAGTAAAACTGTAGACTAGCAACATGTATAGAAAAAGAGTTAGAGGGCCCATTTTAAGCTTTTACAATGAAATGTAATGAACAGGTTCATTCACAGAGGATTAACTCAAATAAATTGAATAGGAACTTGCAGTTCCTTCTATGTCGGTCTCTCCAACAACATACACTTACATTAAAGAAAAGATTACACCTTGATCTTTTCAAAGACTAATATATTTGTTAACGATAAAATAAAAACAAATTGAGGTCATTTTTCTGTGCTTTAGAAATTAATAAATACAACTTGGCTATTTTGGGGTATTTTACCATCATATGAAAATCTCTAGGTTTTTCCTTTAGAGCCATAATTCAAAAGCCATACCCACATTTTAAACTTTTTAAACATTGAAACATATTCATAAATATATATCTGCCACTGCTATACCAGGGTTAATGCTCATAAAATACCATGGCAAAAGTTCCATTTTGTTTATAAATATATGAGAAACACTATCTCAGTGAATGTTTTTTCCTGAAGTGAAGGCAAAGCTGTGCATAACTAGAGATTAATGGAAACAAGTTCAGCTCAGTTCCCGCAGACCTTTGCAGATTTCCATGACTCACTCTGCCTTTATTAACCCTAGAACAAAATTGTGTGAGGGCAGGCCTCGTTAAAATCAGATAATTCATCTAAAATGGATTTTCTCAGGTAGGAGAGTAAAAAATAATTTTAATAAAAGAGCTTTCTGTAGTCATAGACCTGCCCACCCACATCCCTAGGGAGTAAAGGCAGAATGCATTGTTTCCAGAAATTATTTGGAAAAATATAAAGTGCAATGCAAAGGTAACATAGGTTGTTGCTGCTGTTATTATTATTTTAAATATTAGAAATTTATACAAATATGCTCAATTTGCTAGAACGATGCCAACTATTTTAGATCAAGTCAACCTGAACTAAAACACAAAATTTGGAACTTTGGGAAAAGGGAAATGGCTTATCAGAAATATGACATAGCTTAAACACATCAACTAATCAAACTGAACTCTCAATACCAGGCAATCTAAAAACAAAGATAGTTTATTTACGTATATGCTAGATCAAGAATGAAGAGAGGCAGGACATTTCAAAGAATAGCTGTGGCTGTGAAGTAATGTGAAGTGAATGGCTTCTTTAGAACCACAAATTAACAACGAATTTTCTCAGTGCATCATCTGAATAAGCAAGGGGTGTGCCCACAATGAGAGTTAACTCATCTGATTATTTTATAGTGTTCCTCTTCCCTGCTTTTCTTCATCACAACAGGGCAAGGTCTCTACTGATAAATGACTCCAAAGACTTTTAAAATGAGAAATGTGTATTTTTGTATCATGAGTATATTTTCCCCTAATATTTGGAGATGGTCTCATTATTTTGTTTCAATATATTTGTATTAAGAATTATTTATATTTCATATATCTTACTCATTATATGTATAACATCAATATATCTATTCAACCTGAATCCCACTCATTTTTTCTCAAGTACCATCTTAATTTTGTAAAAATTTCTAACATATAGAACAGTATGATCTCCCCTCCCTTCATCCTCCTGTAGAAATAGTGTTATATTACTAGCAGATTTACAGCTATGGTTTAATTAAAACTTATATCTTGCTTTCTCCAGTCCATATTTCTCTTGATACACCCTTTATCCTGATCCCAAGACCCAGATATCCAGTATCTTTACTAGATTTTGCTGCTTTCTAGTTCACATTTACACTGTCTCTTTCCTCTTAACTTTCTCCACTTCGTCTGATTCCTATCTGGAACAAAGTCTCCTCCTCTACCCATTTTATCCCTTCTCTCCCTCACCAACTGTCTTAGTTTGCCACAGGGCTGCCAATGCAAAGTACCAGAAATGGGTTGGCTCATATAAGGGGAATTTTATTAGAGGAAAAGCTTACAGTTCTGAGGCTGTGAAATGTCCAAATCAAGGCACCATCAGAGATGCTTTCTCACCAAAGTCAGTTACTGGTGATCGTGGAGTCCTGAAATTCAGGCATATAGCAGGGCTCATCTCCTCAGCACTGAGGTGCTCCATGGGCCTAGCCCCTTGGGGGCCTCTTTCAGTGCCTCTGTGCTCTGCTAATTCCAGACTTCACGACCTCTCTCAGCTTCTCAGAGCTTCTGTCCTTGAACTTAGCTGTGGGCCATCAGACATCTCCCCCCTGGGCCTTGACTCCTTGAGGCTCTTGGGGCTTCTCTAACTTTCTGCAGCTCTAGGTGAGCCTGGGGTCCTCTCACTCTCTACTTTCTCCTAAAGCTGCAGGATCAAATGGCAGCTTTCTTTTTTGCGTGTCTCTGTTTATATGAAGTTCTAGGAAAGGGGCAGAGACCCAACCTGAGTCATGCCTCACTAACATAATTCAATCAAGTTGATCCCACACCCAGAGGAATGGATTAGTTCGAGACTATAATCTTTTTTTTTTTTTTTTTTCTTTTTGGGGATTCATAAAATAACTTCAAACTATCACACCAACGTACCCAGATTCAATGGATTACCACCAGGTACTACCAAGTTTTTCCTCCCTAAATATTCTTCAGATGCATCCTTTTATTTTAATTTCTACTAAAACTCTTCTAATGAAGACTTCCATCTATTCTTACCTGAATGGAAAACTCACCAATCTACCAGTCCATCCTACTTCACTCTAATCCAATCTCCTTATTAGACTTATTATAATTTAGCCCCAGATATACTCTTTTACTGTATCATCCTGCTAAAACTTAAAGCAGGTGTGATTGTTAGGCTAATGTGTCAACTCAGCCAGAAAATTGTACCCAGTTGTTTGGTCAAGCAAGCACTGGGCTAACTGTAACACAAGGAAATTTATGAGCTTAGTCATCAGTGAGTTTACTGCGTAGATGGCCGATTACATCTACATCAGCCAGGGAGATTGCCATCAGCAATGAGTGCTGCTTTATCCAATCAGTTGAATGCCTTAAAAGAGGAAGTGATTTCAGCATTCAGGGAGAATTTCCCAGCTCGTCTTTGGACAGCCAACATCTCCTGGAAACTCACCAAGGACCTTCACTGGACTTTCATAGGAGTGCCTGGTTTGCAGCCTGCCTGCGGATCCTGGACTTGTGCATCCCATGGTCATGGGGGAGACTCTTATAAAATCTCATAGTATTTACAGATATCTCTTGTTGATTCTGTTTCCCTAGAGAACCCTGAATAATACAGCCGGTTTTCAGTCTAAGTCATTGGTAAGTTGCATGTGCGCGCGCACACACACACACACACACTCACGTTTTTACTTCTAATTCTTCTACTCCCCTCCATGATCACAACTTAAGTCTCTAAGCCAGCAATCCTTCATTGCTGCTGCAGATTCTGGCTTATTTGTACTTTGGGAAATTTTCACATTCTCAAGAGGCAGTCACTTTTTCTATCTTTGAGTTCAACTTTGATTCAACTTAAAAATTTTTTTTTATTAGGTATAAAATGGAAATGACAAGCTGAACACATTCTTGAGTTTCAGCTAGAACACTGCTATGAAATTTTCTTCTGTAAAGTTTACTTTATTTTTTACCATTCATGGTTATACTTTTTATGATATTTTGATTAACATAATTTCATAGACAATAATGCTTGGCAGATTCTTACTTAAATCATTTCTTCTTAACATTTATTTCTTATGATCAGAGCCTACAGGTTGCTGATAATAAGCCTTAAGCTTAGAGGAGATTTAATCCAATATTTTTTAACCCAATATTTTTCCAATATATTTGGAACCTTTGTGAGAAATGACAGCATGATTAACCAACAATTTCTTGGCAAGAATCATCTATGAGAAAGAATACATATCAATATCTAGAAGAATATTTCTTAAATCATAATTTTTTCTTTGTCAATCTCTGATTTTCCAAATGTGCTGAATATTTTATTAAAATATTTGTGTAAAAGCCACTCTGTTTCTTTTGTAACACAGATGTTGGCAAACCTTTTTCTGTTAAGGGACAGATAGTAAATATTTTTGTCCCTATGGACTATACTTTCTGGGTTTCAACTGCTCCGCTCTGTGCTTTTGGTGTGGAAACAGCCATCAGCATTGCATAATTGAACAGGTGTGGCTGTGCTCCACCAAAATGTTGCTTAGGAGACCTGTTAGTGGATCAGCTTCAGTCCACAAAGACAGTTTGCCAAAATGTGTTCAAAGAGGAAAGCAGATATAATTAATTTGCCTTTCTAACCAAGGGTTGGGTAGGTAAGAGTCAACCGCCCAATCTCAGAGACCAGGGGGTTACTTGGGAAGGTAAAAATGAACATCCATGGTGATAATTGTAAAAACCTAACTATGTCATTATTGAGGTGTAAATAATATAGTGTAGAATTAAGAAAAGTAATAAAACGTTCAGAGATTACATATATATTGATCCTGAAAGACAAAATGTTATTGAAAGCCCCTTTCAGGTTTGATGTGAGAAGAAAAGTTGTAATTTTGTAATATGTATATGTATACACAAACTTTCAGGGAAGAGTTAACACATCAGCCCTGAAGTTTCTATCTATAAATGAGTCTGCATATGGGGAAGCCCCTTGACTGGCAGCTGGGAACCCAGCAGTTTTACCCACCAATGGTGTTGAACACCTGCTTTCTTTCTTGGAGTCTGGAATATCAATCCTGGATGATCATTGCATCTACATGACCAGCCCCCAATAAAAACTCAGTACTCTGAGTCTCAAGCAGGCAGAAAAACTGCACACTTGTCATTGTGTTTTGCTGCTAGATTAAAGACTGCATTCTGTGTATTCTCTCTGGATGTACATATATGGAGGGGAAGGTTGTGGGGAAATGCGGGGAAGGTAAGAAGCCTTTACTTGGATTCATCCAGATTCCACCTGACAAGTCTTTTTCTCTTGTTTGTTGCAATTATAAAATATAGCTTTCTGAGAGCACAACTGCCTTTGAGTGCTGTGAGTCCTCCTAGTAAACCACTGAATGTGTCTGTCATCTTGGAAACTATCACACACACACAACCAAACTTATCCTTAGTACTT
The DNA here is from genome assembly GCA_026826555.1 of Tolypeutes matacus. Classification (NCBI taxonomy): domain Eukaryota; kingdom Metazoa; phylum Chordata; class Mammalia; order Cingulata; family Chlamyphoridae; genus Tolypeutes; species Tolypeutes matacus. The sequence goes on along the minus strand of JAKSZT010010858.1, from coordinate 10,340,765 downwards.
ACCAAACAAGCAGACATTTTCTATTCCATTCTCTCCTATTTTATTTTATTTCATTCCATTTTATTGTATTTTGTAATAATTTTGTAAGGGTCTGGTCTAATTAATTCAATTCTAATTCACTCCACTCCATTACATTTAAATTAAAAGCCATTGTAATTGATTATATAGGCTTCATGACCCATTATGGTAGCACTAAGTTGCCTACTGAGCAACCATGCCAACCTACTACTTTATGGTATTCACTATCATCTGTAAAAATTGAACAGAATATTTCCTTGTTAAAGATTTTAGTGCTTATCAATGCCAAGACAGACATAAAGAAGTCGTTTATTAGTAATCTTTTTCTGTGTAACAACCTTATCCCAATATTTATTGGCTTAAAAACAACAAATATTTATTATTTTATAGGTTCCTTGGATACTTCTAGCTCAGAGTCTTGCACTAAGCTGTAACCAAAGTGTCAGCAGTGGGTATAGTCATCTCAAGGTTTAACTAGGAGATTTACTTCCAAATTCACTTATGTGGCTGTTGGCAATCCTAGCTGGCTATTGTCCAAGTCATTAATCCTTGCCACTTGGGTCTCTCCATAGGCCAGCTCATAACATGGAAGCTGGCTTCCTTCAGAGCCAATGAGAAAGCAAAAGAGGACTAGTAAGGCAGAAGCCAGTCTTTTTGTAACTAGTTTGGAAATACAAACTATAATACAACATTTCTGCTGTATTCTGTTCACTAGAAGTGGGTCAATAAGTCCAAGGGACAGAGACTACACAAGGACAAGGACACCAGGAAGTGAGGGTCTTTAGGGGCCCACTTAAAGTCAAAAAAAAAAAAAAAAAACATAATGAAACCATAACAGTTATAAAATGTTGCCAGGATGCATGGTCATTTTTCCTGCATAGTTCTATTTTCTACAGCTTCCAGGTTTCTTTCTTAAAAGATTAGTTGCATGTCCTTAGCTTTTATTTAAAAGACTCATCAATGACTGTGCCAGGTTTTCTTCCTCAAAGTCCACTGCTTGCCACTAATACCATTTTAATGTGTCATAAATTTGCAAAGACTTCATATTATATTTAATGCATTTCATACAACAAAGGCAAATTTATTTGCAACCATATTTGCAACAACTTTTTTGAGTGTGCTTGAAACCATGTGGGAGGAGAAGGATGAATAAAAGGAAAAGAGGAAGAAGAAAAGGGTGAGGAAGGGAGAAAGGGCTGAGAAAAGAAAAGAAAGAGAAAAAGGTGAAAACGAAGAGAAGAAATGATCAGTAATACAATTCAGATGCATTTAACAGACATTGTATGCCATGTACTGTGCCAAGCACTTTTTGCATACGAAATATTTATATAGACACATATATGAAATATATATTAATATACATAAAAACATACAATGCAAATTATGTATACATTTTTAAATATATAAAATATATATGTGTGTGTTTATTTTCTTGTCTCTCTTGAAAATATTGATATTATTTTTATATTAGGGATAAGGAATTTAAAGATGGATGATATTAAAGTTCACAATATCAGAAATAGGATTTTAACACAGACAGTCTGGTTAAGAGTCCATACTTCTAACATCATAATTCCTCCCTATTTGAATTCAAACATAAAATCTAGCATATACCTTTTCTTAAAATTCAAATATTGCATAGTTCTAAAAATACAATGAATAGACTGTATCTTCAGCACATATATGCCAGGAACTTAATAAATATTTGTTGGATGAATAAATGAATATAATGGTTTATTTTGAATTTTCTGGAAACTAACCTAAATTAAAATTATAGGTCATGCGTTTAGATACTTTTTTGCATAGGAAAGTGATAGAAATAAATAAAACAAAAAGTTAGAAGGAAAACATTTACAAAGAAGAAGAAAAGCAAAACCAAAGGAAGTAAAATAAAAAAGAATGGGCAGAATCAAAACTTAAGGGAAATTTGTTTTTATTTGATATAATAATTATGAAGTCAGGATTGATTTTTTTCACCAGTTGATTGTCACATCTTATAGACAGTTTTAAAGCACAGCACAATGAACCACTTTGAAGTTTAAGAATTAAAGTGAGGGAAGTGGCTGTGGCTCGGTCAGTAGGGCTCCCGTTTACCATATGGGAGGCCCCGGGTTCGGTTCCCGGGGCCTCCTGGTGAAGGCAAGCCTGCCCGCATGGCGTGGTTAGCTGACCCAGCGAGCACAAGCAGCAAGGGGGGGATAAATGAATAAATAAATAAAATCTTTAAAAAAAAAAAAAAGAATTAAAGTAATATAATGAACAAAAAGATTGTGATATATGATACAATTGTACATAGCTCAGGAAAACAAGATTTGTACATACAAATTAATCATGTTTTGAGCCTAGAAGTATAGCAATAAAGTATAATAAAACCTATTATCAGCATAAAAGTGTTAATTTGAATATTTATTTTTAGTTAAAGGAGACAAATTTATAGTTAATTCACTAGAGTTTGCAAGGTTCTGGAGCAAAAGAACTTATGTATTTAATATATTTCTCATAAAAGTGTCTCAGAAGTATTAATTTCATGCTTGACACAACTTTTCATGGGCTTTGTGATTTTATATCTTTGATTTACACCAGGATAATTTTGTTGGATGATAAACTCTCAAATTGCAGAAAGTTTAAACCTTAAAGTAGGTTTCTGTTTTGAATATAGCAAGGAAGTTTGGCTGGTTCAATATAAAATATACACCCGTGAGTGAATTCATTTTATCGATGATAATGTAATTATAATAATTATATAATTATTTGTAAGAATAAAACATAAATGAAATATTAAATAGTCATTTCCAAATTTACTTTTTTCTATTAGTGGCTTTATTGACAATAGAATAAAACCTCAGACAGCAAAATAATCAAGTATTTTGGAACTTTATAATTTCCTATCAGATACAGAAAAATAAATATTTCTTAGTTGGTAAAACAGAATTTCCTGAACTTTCAACTTTCAGCAAACACATAACTTACACAGTAACAGAAATTAGCAAAATAATAAAAGAATAAAAATAAAATGAAGCAGAAGTGGGTTAAAAATGAATTAGATATTCTTCCCAACTGAGATGGGAGTCAATACAAACCAACGATTTTTATAATTTTCCAAGGGTATTATTCTATTTGCCAGTGTATAGACAGATCTGTCCAAAAGCTATTTACTCATATAAATTCAGTACTTATAAATAAAAATGATGCTCTAGCAAAATGATCCATGTTACTTCAATCCTATCAAAGCTTGCTCAGTGGTGTAGTCTCCATTCCTGAAGCAGTGCCTAGTACATAGTGACACTCAATACCTATGTCTTGAATGAAAGGATTAATTAATTAATTAATTAATTAATTTTCTTATGCAAAGATAGGGGATCCATTCCTGAAAACTGTAACTTAGAAATTCCCTTTCTATATAAACTAATATTTACCTCCAGAGAAAATCCATTGGTTTCATATTTTCACATGGAGACATGTGGAATAAAAATTAATCCCTCTTTTATGTGACAATATTTAAAATGTTTGAAGACTAATTTGGAAAGGATATTTGAAGAATATATTTGAAGAAACTCAAGGGAATGTCACAGAGATTAAGTTGTGATCTGTTTGTACTATATCTGTGACTCTTTACACCCCATATCTTAGAAAGGTATATTGGGGATAGACAAGTTTGCGGGGTCAAAAGCAAATTTACCTGAACATATTTTCTCTTGGTTTTAAGAATTTTTTTTTATTTTTGTATTTTATTTATTATTTTTATTATTTTATTTTATTATTGTTTTTATTTGGGGTTTTTTAGGCTTTGTTTTGGGGGATGTTTTGGATTGCAGAAGGGTCATAACTGTGGCAGGGGAGGACCACTGGTGCTGGTCATCAGTGATAGAGGGATATGTTGGAAGGGGTGCACCTGGGCATGCTTTTAGCATATGAATATGTTTAAGTAGTCATGGGATGTTATCTTGGTGGGTGGAGACACACAGAATTCCCATCCTGGGAAGTCCTGCTACATTCTCTATTAGAATGGCAAGAATCCCCCAAGTACATGGGCAGGGCCTAGTGAAGGAGGGCAGAAAATTATGCCAGGCCCTTGATATTGATGTTTTTACTTATGAACTTTGATCTTGTGAAATTGAAAACTGATCCTCATATAATATAGTGCTTAAGAGTTAATTCCTGAAAGCCTCTTGTTGCTCAATTGTGGCCTCTCTCTAAATCAAATTCGGCATATAAATGCATTACCTTCTGCCATAGTGTGGGACATGACTCCTGGGGATAAGCCTCCTTGGAACTGAGGGATTATTACCAAGCGCTAACAAGTGATGCATTTGGAAAACAACCTTGACCAAAAGGGGGAAATATTTAATACAAATGAGTTTTTATGGCTAAAAGATTTCAAAATGACTTGGGATGTCATTCCAGAGGTAACAATTATGCACATCTCAGGGGGATCTCATCAGCTGTCACAGTAAACAGTGCCTCAAACAGCGGGGCTCCTGAAGGCTCTATAGATATCTGGATATTATAGGCAGGCAATCTTAGGAATTTATCAGCCTGTCAGCGGACCTTACTTTAAAATACATGCTCCCAAACACTTAGACTGATTTATAATTTCCCTACACATGGCTCTTCTTCCCCTATGATGAACAATATACTTATTAAATATATGACCCAGCAACTTAAATCTTTGGTCTGTTCATATGCCAGTTGAGCTCTGAATCTCAGCAGAGTTGCAACATCTACTCAACAGTTCATTGAACTTGCCCAGGACAACAAAAGGATGATGATGGGCAACACTTGTCCCAAAAAACAGAGAATATCTACAACTGCAGACAAGACAGTTCCATCTATCTGCCCCTTGAAATCTAAGCCCCCTGTCAATCAGTAACAGAGTGGGCATCACCATCCCAAAATACTCAAGATTGAGGAATGAACAAACATAAGGGTAGAATGTAACTATGGACTAAAGTAGACTTATTACTACTCTAGCAATGAAAGAACTTGTAACATTGATATAAAGGCACTGGCCATCAGAGGTTCTGAGGGGAGGGAGAGGAAACAATAGGTTCAGCATGGGGAATTTCTAGGACATTGGAATTGTCCTGCATGACATTGCAATGATGGATACGGCCATTATACATTTTGTCAAAACTCATAAAATTGTGCCGTATAAAGTGTAAACCATAATATAAACTATAGACCATGATTAGTAGCAATGCTTCAATATGTGTTCATCAATTTTAACAAATGTACCACACTAATGAAAGATGATGTTAATGGGAAAAATTGTGGGAGGGAGAGAGAATGGGATATATGGGAAACCCCCTATATTTTCAACGTAACATTTATGCCATCTAAAGGTTCTTTCAAAATAAAATAAAAAAAAAAAATTCAGTAAGTGCCAGAGACCATGTCCTACTGTCTGGTGGCAAGGACAGTTGGGAATGAGCAGGAAGAGGCTTGCTTGACATGGGAGAAACAAATTCATGTGCCTTAAGGAGCATATACGCTATTACTGAGAGGATATCAATGACAACCATGATGGACTAAGGTAAGGGACCTTCCACTCTTCAATTGATACTATGTAAGTGTCTCAGATTCTTATGTGACTATATGGAGGAGAGAGATGAATTATGTCCAAAATTAATTAATTTCCTTTCATTCCAGTGGGATGGTTGCTATATGTCTGTATTCATTTCAGTCAAAAACCATTTAAAAAATGGTAGTTATCTTGAACAATTAATTTGGAAGCTATAACCCCCCATCTCCTCTTTTGTTTCTCCCCCTTATGTATCTCCTACTTACCCATCCTCGAAATAACATGGGAAATGCATTCTCTTTAAATCTTGCCTTTTCTAATAATGGACCCTCCTCCTTGCCTGTCATTCTTTAAAGCAGTATGAGTTAATGTAAGGGCATAGGTTCTAGTGCCAGAGGAAAGGTGGATTGTAAGCCTGACATTTAGGAAAGGGTTCTTTAAATGAGTCTAAGTATTTACAGGTATAAGGAAGCAATGGCATTAGGCAGTATTTGGGACACAGTTATGAGGTATCTACTATCAAAGAACAGGGATATAATGTAAATAACTATGACATCAAGAGTTATATTTACTCTCAGAGAAGAGATATGCAAATTTCCTTTAAGTGACCAAACATTTCTCTGGCTGGCAGTGCTAGATGTACCATGTTTCATCTATTTCAGTACACACTATTTTGTCACATTTTAACATTTCTAAAATTAAGATGCATTGTTTTAGTTTTCTAGGCTACTCCAACAGATACCATGAAATGGGTTGGCTTAAAAATGGGAGTTTATTAACTTACAGTTTTGAGATCAGGAAAATGTCCACATCGAGGCATCATCAGGGTGATACTTTCTTCCCAAAGGCTGGCTGCAGGCAATCCTTGGCTCCTTTGCTACATGGCAGGGCACATGGTGGCATCAGCTAGCCTTTCTCTTTTCTTCCAGGATTCATTGATTTCAGCTTCTTGCTTCAGTGTTGTGTTCTCTCTCTCTCTCTCTCTCTCTCTCTCTATATATATATATATATATATATATATATTCATTCATTCCATTTATAAAGGACTCCAGTAAAAGGCTTAAAACCCATCTTGAATGAGTTTGGCCACTTTAATTGAAGTAGCCTCATCAAAAGTTTCTACTTACAGTAGGTTTACACACTCAGGAATGTATTCACTCGAAGAGCATGTTTTTCTGGGGTACATACAGCTCCAAACCACCACATGCATCTAATAATCAATATGTATCAGGGATAATTGAAGACATTTCTTCAATTTTAGTCATTTTTACAAATGTGGGTACCTTTCATGATCAATGACATTATATTTATATACATAAATATGTGTGGATGTATTTTTGTATGTATATGGAATAGCAGTCACATGCACACATATACACACACAATTGATGTAACTATTGATAATTTCCATATAAGCACTTGAACCAGGGCTTTCATTTATGTGGTTTTACGCCAAATCTAGTTCCATTAACATTGATAAGATTCATCAAGTTGCTTTCTGATTGCAATTTGGATCACTGTATAATTTGTTGACAGGTGGAAAAGATGTTGTCCTACAAAAGAATTGACTGGCCCTTTAGCATTACTGGTTGTTTTTTCATTTTGTTTTTTGGGTTTTTTTTTTTTTTTTTTGGTCTGTTTTAACCCGCTGAATTAACAATTTGACTAGAACCTGGCATGGGAGCTTGGTGAACTTGAGCCTGCTTAGGGACATGTATTCATTCTTATTATATTAATCAAATTCAGTAAGGAATTGTACCAGGGGTGCCTCCTGTGGGACAATCAGCTGACTTCTTTTGATGTCATCCATTATATTTCTTCATCTTCACTGACCTCACAGTTGCTGTTTTCTGAATTTATTCCAATTTGACCAACCACCTCACATTGTGGTACTCAGACTGAAAAAACTCCAGTGTGAGCAAGTTATCACTTTTCAATTTTGTTGCTATATTTCTGTACATAAAATATAAGGTCCCATTAGCTATTTTCGAAACATATCCCACTATTGATTCACATGGATCTCACTGTCAAGTAAAACCACATGTGCTACTGCTAAGTGATACTATCCTTTTTGCAGTTTTTTTTTTTTTTTTTTTTTTTGATATTGGGACAAGACCTTATACTTTCACTTTAAAATTATTGTTATTAGTTTTGGCCTTTTACTGTTATCCAAATATATAGGATTCCTTATTTTGTTTTACAAAGTATATACCATACCTCCCAACTTTTTGCCATAGACTAATTTGGTGGCTACAAATACTTCACAGTTTTCAAATTAGAACATGAACTGGTTACAACTATTGAAACAGACAGACCCAAATTTAAATCATCCTAAAGGGATATGCTAGAACCCTCTCTTTGGACTGACACCATTACATACTTTTCTTTACTGTGTTATGAGTTCATATCTTTATCATCTTTTTATTTATATGTCTTAGTTACCAAGATCTTGGTAGTTATGCTTTGATCAAAATCCAATCTACCACATTTCTTCTATCTATTTGTCTAACATTTTTATTTGAAGAGAAGATAAACTGCTGTGACATACCCTTAATATGTTTGCTGAAGTCTAAGGAACATAATAAAAACTAAACTCAGCATGTGCCCTTACTCCTTAAACTGCTTTTCTTCATACATTTCCAAGCCCAATTTAGGGAGCCATCAAAAAGAAGCATAAAGAATACAGAAATTGTTTCCTCATTCACAGTCACAATATCCCAGCTACATTTCTACTTAACAACTTGATCTCTTACTGACATTTTCCCCCATAGTATTATTATATTATATTTAGAAATTTGCATTTCTTATAAGTACCATCACAAGTTTCTAGTTTGTCCTAATGCCCTCAAGTCATACAAACACTAGAGGAGGAGTTGTTTTGGAGAGAATATAACTAGTTACAATTTAAAATTGATATATTAAAATAGATACTTTCTAGTCTAAACTCCTGTTTATACCTCAAGCTGCTGTCTACTCCTCAAACTCTCCTTATTTGGCTTGCTGTGATCACCCACATTTCAGTGGTGATGACTGCACCTTAGAGCTTTCATGGCCCACAAAGCGCCACACTATCCAGGCATCCTTGTTTTCCTTCATGCCTTTCCTTCTTCCTGAAAGGATCTTTACCATCATCTCATCAGTTCTCAACTCGTCCAGAGGCATTGGACAAAAGACAAAGAAGTAAACTAGACTCTCAACATCTATCCTATCTATAATCCTATCAGAAATAATAACCAAAGTAATACTGTGCACAGTTTCACATGTTTTGTGTTATATAGTCTTTCAACTCTACAATTTACTGGACCAGAGATTGGGTCCTGAGTCAAATAGTTGATTTGTAAGGTGATCCTTTAATATAAGGGCCTGTTAAGAGAAATCTGCCCAATAATGAGATCAACAGAACCAGTTATGTTATCTTTTCTTTCTTCCTTTAAAATGTGGTTTTCAATGCAAGAATCACAGAAAAAGTCAGAGGTTCATAGAGATTAGAAAATAATAGATGGAGAGAAACATGCAGCTAAGGGTGTAGAAGACAGAATAATTCTTCACTCTCTCCATATCCTAATCCCCAGAACTTATGAATATGGTACTTTACACAGTAAAAGGAACTTTGCAGATATGAATAAGTTAAGGATCTTGAGAAGGAAGGGTAATCCTGGATTATTCTGGTGTGCACATTAATCATAAGAGTTCTTATAGGAGAATAGGAGACAGGCAAAGGGGGTCAAAGTGAGACAGGAGATATGATGATGGAAGTATGGTTGAAGCAATGTGCTTTATAGATGGAGGAGGGCACCATGAGCCAAAAAATGCAGGTGGCCTCTAGTAGCTGGAAAATACAAGGAAACAGATTCTCCCCTAGAGCAACCAGAAGGAAAACATCTTGATTTTAGGACTCTAAACTCCCAGAAGTCTGGAATCTTGATTTTATGTGTTCTGACCTCTAGAACATTAAGATAAAAAATTTGTGTTGTTTTTAAGCCACTGAGTTTGTGGTAATTTATTACAACAGCAGTAAAAGACCAATACTCATTATCGTATTAAAAAGCTTTATCAAGAGTCACATGATGCCAGCTCAATATTAAAATCCCTATGTATAAAAAACTGGCCTGCTCACACTAGGCTCACTTGCTGCCTAGCAACTTTGCACAGGAAGAGAGGAGAGGAAGGCATTCCAGGAGGTAAATAAAGGCAGAGGATGACCACAAGAAAAAGAAGTCAAATAAAGGACTGGGAGATCTAAGACACATACAACATAATAGCAAGAATATTTTTCTAAGCACATTTTTTAACAATTGTGTGGAATCTTTGCTTTCTCTACCACCGTGAACTTTGGATTCATTTCCTAGGAAATATATATATTTTACATCTAATACTCATCACATTTTACAGATTTCTATGGATGTTCTTTGAACTTGTATTTGATTTTTAAATAGATTGTCTCTGCGCTGAATTCCCTTCCTTCTTATGCTTTAACCTCACATGAAACAGTAATATGACATAAGTTTAGAGAAGAAACAAATTTCAGGAAATAACACTATTTCAAAATGACCCTGTGTCTAATCTTGCATTTGATAAACATTGCAAGAGTCACTAGATTGTGGTTATACCCATGTCAGACATTGAGAGGAGGTGGGTCAAAATGAGGAAATAGGAGATTATTAGTAGGTGATATCAAAGGACGTAAAAAGTCCCTCTATTAACTGGTTTCTGGTCTAAAAATGGAAGATTGAATGTGTGAAATTAAGAAAGTAGATATAGTAAACTTAGGGTATACTCTAAAAACAGCAAAGAGAAGCAGGAATATGAAAAAAATAAGATTTCTAAAAATAATTTCTGAAATTCTGAGAAGGAATTCTGCATAGAGATAAAAGTATTGCATCAATACATCTAATCAAGAAAATTCTCCTTGCCTTAAATCTTCAAGTAGTTACAATTTTACCTCATTTAAAATTTAAAGCCCAAGCTTTCACTAGGATATAATTTCTAATTAGAAATGAAAATGTCTGGCTTATAAATTTGAGTTCCTTAATATCTGCATGATTGTGAGAAAATGCGAGCCTGTATTCCTTGATGTATAAAATGGGGATTTCTGGCTTATAGGGATGCTTTTGAGGAATAAATACAATACACTCTCTCAGTACGGTGTCATGCACATTGTTATTTCTGTGTTACTTCTTGTTACTTTCTAACCAGCTTTGTTTTACTGAGACAGCCTTAGGCAAACTACTGCAAAGGAAAAGACTTTTTTCCACTCTCCTATTCTCACTTATTTTGGTTATAATTCATTCTAATATGTGAAGTTATTCTCATCCACTCCTCAAAAATTAAAAAATCCTACTGATTTTCCTCAGCCTCACATTATAATATTTAGCATAGTCCTATCTCCTTAGGTTTATTCCCCTATATTAAAACCTCTCTCTTCAATTTAGATCCTAATCTCACTCTCAATTTCTCATTTCTTATGAAGTCTATGATTTGATAATCAATTTGATATAAATTTCACTTTTAAATATGTGCTACTTATAAACATAATTTTTAAAAAACAGTAATATTGTTGGATTTTCTAAAAATATATATATACATACATACATATAAATGCATGCATATACACTTATACACACATACATATAAACATACATACATACAGATTGAATGATTTTTTTTTTTACCATAGAACATATGCATCTAAATCATAAGAGATGCAGAATCTGATACTTGTCTAAGTTACAACAAATCCTCACATTCATAACCTAATCGAATAAAATATTTATTTAAAATATTAATTGTATATTATTGCAAAGTTGGTAATTCATATATTTTGTATGAATTTTTTGTTTTATACTAGACATTCTCTAGCAATTATATTTATAGTATGTTTCTAAATATATTCTGCTTGTTCCTTAGCAAAAAACTGCATGATGATGATTAAAATAAATTGCCTACATATGTTGGGTTCTTTGGTTCAGGGGTTTAAGCATTTCTCCTTTCTGTGTAGAAAATGAATTTGTAATGAGAACGATTGTTAGCATTTGATAAAGCATTTAGAATATATATCATGAAAACATAAATATTGTAGGGTCATTACAAGCGGCATGGTAATGAAATATATTCTTCCCTAAAGTGAATAGTTCTCTTCAAAGGTAGCTGATATAAACATGTTGTAAATAATTTGGAATTTCTGTCTTCATAATATATAGCACTTTCAATATATTTTTAATCAATGTGTTTTTGTTAAATTGTTAAGGTTAATGGTTCAGAATCTAATACACTAAAGTTGTTGCAGAGGAACAACTGTTAAATTTTATTTTCAACCAGCAATGATGATCTTTTACAGTAAGAAGACTTTTTTACAAATCACCTATTTTTAAATACCTATGCTCTTTAATTTACTTATCACAATATGAAATGACTGTCTTACTCAAGTCTCTTAATACATAATTATATCTGCTAATCATAAAATTCACCCACACATTCATTTAATCAATATTTATTGAACATTTATAATAAGCTAGGAAATATATATTAATATCAATGTTTTATACACATATATAATATTTAAATTGGTTTTGAAGGATCAGAAGTCATAGACACAATATACGAAAAAACTCACACACACACACCCTTTAACATCAGAGGGAAGTTCAAATTACACAAGGGAACCCTCAGCCTGGCCATACCCCTTATTCACCATGAAGTCCCCAAACTAGTGTCCTTTCCATGCTCTCTCAAGCCATTTTTGACCTGCTTGGGAGCCTCCCTGCTGCCCTCAGGGAGACTCATTATGTGAATAATAAATCATACCTTCTCGGTGTGTGTATGGTGGCATTGTCACTAAATGTGTGTTTCTACATCCAAACCAAATATGGATGGAGGCCCAAACTGTTTATGTGGTATGGTTACTCAAGAGTATAATTTTTATTTGGCACAAACACTATGTAACCTCATTTTTAGAGTTATCCAAGTTATCAATACATACAATTTTTTTTTCATTTTTTTAAAATCAAAGGTTATTGTTTAAAAGTTTATACATGAAAAATGAAAGACCTGCTTCCCTAGTCTGAAGAATGAAGAAGCTTCTTCAAGCATAGAAAAGTAAAATTGCCTATTGCTCTATTTTGATATTCGTGTGCATTGATTTAAACCCATTTTAACTATTATACATATCTTATTACATTTGAATTCAGGTAGATATACTTACTCTATATTTAATATTAGTTTTCTATAGATATATTAATAAAGTTTTAAAATTTGTTTCTAAACCTACTTCTCTTTTATAGATTAGAAGACAAATCAAATAAATCTGTGTGTCTATACCTATATAAGGGCGATAGAGATGGGGGGAGGAAGGATAAACAAGAGAGAATTAAAAGAATAACATCAATATTGAATAGGTTAGAAATGGAATAAGGTAAGATTAAGTACCACGTAACCGTGAAATTGCACAATGCTCTTACATGGAGATTTAATTTCATTTGTCAAGTACTGCCTAGTACCTGTGGTCTCTTTATTTTTATTTTTGTATAATACTAAACATCAAAAGGTCACCTAAGAAGCAGTTAATGCGATCAAGTATGGGAAGGAATATGAAGCAGTAGGGATTTAACAGTGCTCATAGGAATGTAAAATGCTATAAACACTTTGGAAAATAATTTAACAGTATCTGGCACATTTGAAGATCTGTAAACCCATGATGTAACAATGTTCACTCCTAGAGAACTCTTCAATATATTCACTGTTTTAAAGCCATATGTTAATTGAGGAAAGGAAATATATCACATATAAATGGACAGAATAGTGTATAAATTATAGTATACTACTATATGAAAGTACTAGGCAGTATGAAATAGAATGTACTACAGCTTCATGTGTCAATGAATTTGAGGCTCACAATCATATTATTTTCAGAAGGACTCCATTTATATAAAAATTTATTCACAATTAAATAGTACAGCTTAAGAGTGAAATAACCACTACAAAGGAATAGATTTTTTTAAAGATTTATTTTATTTATTTATTCTCCCCCTTGACGTCTTTGCACTTGCTGCCTGCTCTTTATGTCCATTCGCTGTGTGCTCTCTGTCTGCTTGCCTTCTCTTCTTGTGTTCTCTTTAGGAGGCACTGGGACCTCTGATGTGGGACAGAGGCACTAAATCACTTGAGCCACCTCAGCTTCTTGGTTTGTTGTGTCTCCCATTGTCTCTCCTCTTTGTCTCTTTTCATTAAGCAGCTCCCCGTGTGGGCCAGTTTGCCACGTGGGCCAACTCGCTTTCACCAGAAGGCCCCAGGAAACAAACTCAGGACCTCCCATATAGCAGATGGGAGCCCAATTGCTTGAGCCACATCTGCTTCCAGACAAGGGAATATTAAAAGATCAGGATAGTAATTGCATCTGGAGGAGAAGATCTATAATGTCGGTGAGAAATTTTTTAATTTTTTATCTTTAATCTGATATGGGTAAATGGTTGATTAATTTATTATCATTATTATATATTATTATATGATTTTTGTTATATTTCAAATTGAAATTCATAAAAATTTAACTTTATGTAAATGAAATGTTTTTAAGACATGTAAATAACTTAAGTTTTAATGAATAAAGCTAGAACATATTATTTTATCTGTAAAATTCCAACTCTTTAAGATATTTACATAATTATAGTACAGAAAGTTGAAATTACATGGAAGCATTAAACCAGAATTTTAAGAGTGATTATCTTTGGGTGATTTGGTGATAGGTGGCATTTATATTATTTCAATTTATTTCCTGTAATTTCTAGACTTCCTTCTAAGTACACATGCACATATAAACGTGTATATATTTTTAGACTTAATCCCTACATCATGTTCAAATAAATCTCATTTATAAGAAATAATAATAGAGAGAGCTTCTTCCTTGAAGTAAATACTTAAACCATAATAGACTACAAAAATTCTGTTATAGAATTTACACAGAGCAATTTCAAAAATCAAATTAGATAAGAGACTACCTGCAATTATTAAGGGTAATCCACATTGTCTACATAAATAATTAAATTTGAGAGTTATAAGAATTAATCACATCCATGCTATTTACTCCATGTCTTCCCCTGTTCCAATAAAATTTTGAAATTAATATTGAATATTCTAGAAAATATGATAAAGTATTACAAGCAGAGGTAAATAGTACTTTATAGCCCAAATTCTCTGCTTCACACACTCTATTATTATTTACTATAATGGATTCAAATCATGCTTGATAAATAAGAAAGGTGAATGATACTCTTAAAATCCTTGTTTTCACAAGTTATAAAAATCATTTTGTTGAGCATCAAAAAATAGAGTTAAATAGGATTTTAATGGGTTTACTTTAAAAGCAAGTGGCATGTTTTAGTATATTTTCATGATTACATTTTATGGAACTAGGAGTAAAGAGAACAACCTGCATTTTGCCTACTTTTTATAATACCATAAACTTACAGACTGATTGATCTATGCAAAATAGTCAATTCCAGGTTCAGAAATGGTAGTAATGTACTAGTCTTGTTGATTTTTTTAAAGCAAGTAGTTGTACTGAGAAATATCTCATGAAAGACCATAAATGCCTGAAAAATAATGCAGGATAACTTTTTTCAAAGCCATGTGTAAGGAAAAAAACTATGAAGCTAAGTAATTCTGAGGATCCTACAGCTGTCTCATTTGATTTTTTGAGAATGAATTAATTTGAAGTTCAGCTTTTAAAAAATATTTAAGAAAGTTTAATTACATTTTCTTCATTAAGACACAATAGTTGTCACTTGCTATTTTGAGAAGTTTATCACAAATGTATTTTTATTTATTAAAAAAGTCAGTTTTGTGATACCAGAAAAAAGTGTATTTTGATTTCTGAGTATGCTAATTTTATTTCAAGCCTAATGATGTGATTTAATGTAAAAATGTAAAATAATGGGGTCTTATACAAGCCATACTCTGGAAAGAAATGTAAATATCTAAATAAGATACATATATTTTAATAAAGGCATATATATAAAATGCTTATTCCTGTCTGAACATAAAAATATTAAGTTGAATATAATCTGGATAAGAATATCAAATATTAAAAAAGTAGTAACTGAAAAAATTGACCCATCTTAGCAGACACAAAATTAAGTGCTTATGGATCTAATTTAATAAAAAGCACATTGTTAAAAACTGCAGAAGGAGACTTCATTTTTGAGGAGCATTGATTCTGATATTTGAAGAAAAGGAGGCTGGATTTTTAACAGATGATAAAAATATATACTTCCAGGAATTTATTTATTTTTACTTATCTTTTAACAGACCGGTGGCAGTAAGTATTCCTATAAAATTATCAGTGAAACATTGACTAGTTAAAACCTTGGAAATAATTCTGTAAAAATTTTATCAAAGGAATTATGCCAATCCAAGTCACTCATAATATGTCTTATACACTAAATATTTGTTTCTATTATTTTGGTACAGTAATATTAATTTCCATTGATAGATTTGAACTAACACCAATGCTGTGCATCATGGATATTTCAAAACATATATTATGCAACTGTATCTTTACTTAATATAGTTAGGAGAAACCAAGTGAGACCTGTATTTCCAAATAATAAGCTTTGATTTATTCAATGACAGCAGTATACAAAAAAAAAAAAAAAAAAAAAAAAGTTGAAAACCAAAGAGAAATAGTTGCCTTTGGGGCAAGCTCCTGGTTTCAGTGATGAGAAATCTCTCCGATAATCTCTTAAGTATCTTTTATTCAACAAATATTTATTGAGCATTCCCTAAGGTCTACGTACTATGCTAATTTTTGAATATGCATAAATGAATAAGCCATTCTCCTAATCAGCAGTCACCTCAGGGGTAAATGATGAAGATAAAAGGTGTAAATTTGTAAGGGCTGTGTCAACAATCATGTTTTCTGTTTGTTTATCCTATCTTATTTTACTTATATAGTCCAACGGACATGTTTAATCTCCCAGTCAAAACTAAAGCAGAAAGAAAAAATCAGTGAACACGTCACCCTAATTGTGAGATAAAGTCCTTTTTGGTGAGTGGCATTTTACCTTCTAAAGCCTAGAGAAGGGGAAAGAGAAGATAGCAATAATGTGAACTGGAAGCTCCAAATTTATCTGGAGGGATTTAAAGTACAAAACGTTGGGCAGAGAAAAAGATACTTCATACAGAGGGGGCAGAGTGCCAGAAGGGAATGGTCTTGATATTTCACAGTAGTCAATATGTCATTCACATTACTTAGTCGCTTTTAAATCTCCCATAAGCATATGCCATGGGTCCAATATATGGATATGTGGTGGAAAAGGGAGAAACTAGGCCCTTGGCCAGATTAGAACAGAATCAGTAGGAGAGTTTCTTTGTGAGCCAGGAGATTAATAAACACACCAGCATTTCTAGCATGGTATATTGCAATTATTTATTCAATGATAAATTGGAAACGTGCGGAATTCTACTGAGACAAATAAGAGAGTAATGATACCTGATAGGGATGAAGGATGTCCAGGATGCCCTAAATTAAAAGGAAATGCTTTCCCTCTTCTTTATGGATAATTGGAAGAATGTTTATTTCAAAAGAAACTATTTTAGCAAGGTGTGGATACTCACTAATTATAATAGATATTGTGGTATCCTGGGGCTCATAGAGGAGAGAGAAGTTAATAAAACTCAGAAGAGGGAAATTATATAGAAGTCACTTGGATAAAAACCAGTGATTTCTACACAAGGAATCAGATTTGTGGTTTACCAGAAAAAGAAGCCTTCCATTGTATTTCCAGGACTTGACCTTGCCATACTCAATGAGCAAACTGAGGCCAGGGAAGATACCTGGAGTACTCCATAGAGTTCACCCTCCTGGAGTAGAGAGCATGACAGAGAAAAGTAGAAAGAAGTTATTCAAGGTCAAATAGAAGATGTAATCCCAAGCCACCATGTTAGTTGGGCTAGGTTTTGAAGGAATTTTTCTCAAGTGGAATCAGGTCCAATTTGTATAAAAAAGGCTTTAACTTCTAGTTTAGTGGAGTTTATATGGTTATGAAAGCATTAAAATGTATGAAATCCTCTGCACATTGCATGTTGTTAGGCACTGTTAGAAAGCAGTTCAGGGATGAGATGGGAACAGATTTTTGCAGGGAGAGGACAGGATCCTTAGTCATTGAGCCTGAGCCCAGGTGTGGGTATGCTACCATCTGTCAGATCTCTGCTGCTCATGTGAATGCTCCATTATCTTATCGTACTTAACTTACAAAATACAAGTTCTGCAGAGATTGCACACCCATGAAAACGGCCCCATCAGTAGGTGGGAGTATCTGAATTTGACAAGAAAAACAGTGAGTTCCACAAATTAGTTTCTATAATCCAATTAAGGCCTAAGAGAGTGGAAAGGGCAGTAGGGAGGAGTCAAAAAACTGGAAGAATCAGTGAAGTTGAAGAGCACATTCAGAGGGATTTGGAGGGAAAGAAAGCTGGAATGGACGAAGATTTATAATCAAATAGAAGGAATTGGGTTTCTGTGTTTCAAAGAGAGTACAGTACCAGGTGAAGTCAAGGAACAATTTGTGAATAGAGGTGGGTGCCTGGAATAGAGCAAAGATGAAAACTGACAATCACTGAATGGGCATGAAGGATTAAAGAACTGTGAGTGTAAAGTGAAGAGATGGTCATTGAGGAGAAGGAGGGTCAGCTTCAAGGTTGCTGATTTCTTCTAGTTGGCAGTTGGCTTATGTTTTGGGAAGACAATGAATCAGGTGTTAAAAATTCTCATAAATGCAAG
This sequence comes from Tolypeutes matacus, assembly GCA_026826555.1. Lineage (NCBI taxonomy): Eukaryota > Metazoa > Chordata > Mammalia > Cingulata > Chlamyphoridae > Tolypeutes > Tolypeutes matacus. The sequence goes on along the minus strand of JAKSZT010010858.1, from coordinate 10,322,454 downwards.
GGGTGGAAAGACAGGAATATTGTGTTTGAGAGGAAAGAGTCCATCCCCTGGTGAATAAGAACTTTTATATTTTTATAAGATTGAAAATGAGTAAACAGAGCAACTAGAATGTGATTAAAATGTCTACATTATGAGGTCAAGGAGATCTGGGACAAATAATAACCTCTATTACAAAGGTCAATCACAACTCTAGTATCATGAACAGAATCCAAGCTTTAGTTATGGACATGAGGTTAAGTGTAAGTGATGTGAAAAAGTTGCAGGATTATTGATGTTCAGCAATAAGTACTGTCTTGAAACATCCTATACTTTTTAGAGCCTTTGTTATAAAAAAAAACTTTTTCCTACCTTCTTACATAACCACTATTAAAACTTGCTTCTCTATCTTTGTGGTAAAAACATACATATGATCCCCACCTCCTGGTGTTCACAGCCTCGGGATTCCTTTCCTGGGTGTGGAGCTTGCTTTTAAGCAGTAGAATACACTGAAGGAGATGGACTGTATCTTATAATACACAAGATTGTAACCTATTTTTCTAAGGAGACTCATTCTCCCTTGATGGCTTATAGAGAAAAAAGGTCACATTGGGGCATCCCTTATGTCAAAGAGCTGAGAGTAGCCTCTGGCCGACCACTTGTAGGAAGAAATTGAGGTCTTCAGTCTAAGAGCACACAAGGAAATGTATGCTGCTAACAGCCATATGTGCTTAGAAGTGACTCTTTCCCCTGTCCAGGCTCAGATGGAACTGCAGTCCCAGCTGACACCTTGATTACAGTTTTATGAGACCCAGAAGCAGAGGACCAAGTAAGCCACGCCCGAGCTCCTGACCCATGGAAACTTTAATAAATGATGCGTTGTTTTAGGCCATTAAGTCTGTGGTAATAATATTATGGAACGACAGTCAACAAATACAATCTTAGAATCACAATCTTCTAATTTATATTTGTTTGACAAAAACTCATCTTCCCCCTCTCCCTTAAACTGTTTGAAGAGATATAAAGTAATGCTTGAGTATTTCATTTGGTCATTAAAAATAAAGTATGTTTCAGGGAACAAAGACGGTTTTTTTACTTATATAATCTAAGAACATTAAGAATTACGAATGGTTGGCCCACAGAGAGCACCAGATGGGGCTCTACCCAGAAAATGCCCCATCAGTCAACTCGGAATTCCAAAAATAAACATATGTTTTAGTCACACATGAAAATGTCTTGCCTGCCTGGATCAGACTATTTAAATCTAAAACTATTTTTCAAAACAGCTACATATGAAACTCATAAGTTGCTACTAAGAATTCTTTGCTTGTTATGTCAATCATTATAGAAAAAGGGAGAGGAAAAGTAAAGAAAGATTCATGGATCCTAAAATGTCTCTGCTTTGAGATGTACGGGGAAAATTCACAAAAGCCATTACACATTTCTTAATTAATTGATACTTTATTTAGCAATTATTTCAAATTTATAAAATCAAGATATTTTTAAAAAGAACTTAATATGAGGGAAATAAAAGCTGCAAGAAAAGAAAGTTAATTTATTTGATTAAAAGTTAACTCTACAGTTAATTTAGTCTTATTCATAGTTAAGTATAATAATGTTTATCAAATTTTTGTTTATTGTGTTTATTATTGGATTTTTCAAGCACCATTGACTATTCTTAGATTTTTTTTTCACCTGGGGCAATTATAGAGATGGAGTGCTTAATTTGATATGCCTAATTTAAAAACATATGTTCACAATGATTAGTACATCAATTATATGGCTAAAATATAGTTTACATATAAAAGAGCAGTTTTGATGAAAAAAGCAGTTTTTAAAAGAAGAAATAACATACAAACTACAAATTATACATGATCTTCTGCCAGATGATTTTAAGAGAGAAGAAGAGATTATAGAAATAAAATATTAGAAGTGTCAAGCTTGTCAGAAAATATTAGTGATACAACACAATATTTCTAACCTAGAAGAGAGGACCTGACTTTTGCTTCAGGAAGAGAAAATGAAAGTAACACAGAGAGGGCTGGAAATTAGATCCTAGAAGAACCTCTAATGAGCACATGCAACTCCTGCTTCAGCAAGGCGAGACCAACTCTAAAATCATCACCAGGGAAGTAAGTCACATGGAAGAGAACCTTTTCTGCAATTGTGAAATTTGAGCAGAGTTAGCAATGTAGAAGTTAAATAGAAAATCCTTACTCTTGTCCCTCTCCTATATCTGAGTGGCTATTTTCTGAGAGGTTCCAATATAGAATCTAGATGAGTAACAATGAGTGTGACTTATAGAGTCTCTCCCTTTATGTAATAGAGGAGAAGATAAAAGTTTCAACAAGCATTTAAAAGTAAGAGTGTTCACTGTTATGAAAGAGGAAGTAGATATCTCTAAAGGAAGATAATATATGGGGACATGCCACTGGAGAAAGAGCCTCTCACTAGAAAACCTGGGTAAGCTGTGACCTGTAAGAGGGAGAAGAATTTAGGTGGATTACAGCATTGGAGGAAGAATGATCAATGTTTCAGGTTTTAGAAAAGGGATATGCAAATTATGAAAGGTGGTCAAAGATTTCATAGAAGCCCTACTTAGCCAGGGAAAATAATATGAAGGGGAATGTCTTGAAAAAAACCGTTGTTGAAATAACAGTTTATCTGAATTTTCCTGGGATGGGGATGAGTTGCCACATCAAGAGTGAGAAAAATTAAGAAAGTCCATGTTAAAAATATATTGTTCTGTGTTGTGAAAGATGAGACCCCTAGTGCCTCCTCTGAAAAGATAGAAATAATGTTAAATTTATTTGAATATCATAATATCACAAACTTAAAATTTTCTTGGGAGAAAGGAGTAGGAAGAAGCCTAGAGGCTCTGTAATGGGAAGAAGAGGAGCAAACAATGACATGACTTCACAGGACAGGAAAGACAACACGAAATTACAAACTGGACCCAAAGACAAGAGAAATGTCTTAAAGGAATGAGAGCAAAGAATCTTTTAAAAAAATGTATCTAATATTCAATTTTAACTCATTAGATATATGTGTAATTCCTTTCAATTTATACAATTTGTTCAGTATAAAGTGCCAGAGAGATAAATCTGATAATTTCAGTAGAAATGCTGTCATTGGAGGGGTGAAGTTCACAGGCTTGGAAATAAACTGTGGGCTTTACCAGGACCAGATAACGGGGACTGAGGGCCCATAGGGATGTGAGATGCAAGCTTTCCTAAAAGTTCCTAGAATTTTCTACTTCTGATTATATGGTCAATGCCCTGACATCACATATTTGTTAGTCTGAATACAATGATTTTGATCTGACCTTAAGAGAAGTCTTCAATATGGAATAAAATCAGATTTTGCTTCAGTGTGGTCTTCAGCAAGAAAACATCATTGTCTGCCTTTGCCAACAGTACTTGAAAGCTACTTTCTTATTTCTTAAATGTGCTTGAAGTTGAGAAACTTGAAAGAAATGGAATTTTACTTCTTTATGAAGAGTGATTCTCATACTACCCACAGTTAAAGAAGATGAGATCCAAGCTTAGCGGTTTAATCAACTCTCCCAGGGGTCCACAGCCATGAAGCAGCTTTGGCATCATTCAAACCAGAAGCTTGCCCATAAAGCTTACAATTTTATTTCCTCCCTAACTGCTGAATTCCTTTTGGAAATCTACATAATAGCTAGCTTTCTTAGTTGGAGAGAGCTTGCCTAATCAGTGAGGCTGAAAAGGCAAGTGGGGATATTTTAGCAAACAGTTCAGGGAAGATCAGTTTGTCAGTTTTGACTTGAACTATAGAGGAAAAGATCTACTTTTCTTGGACAATTATTCTAAAATAGCTACTACTGAGTAAAGCCATTTACTTGCTGCCATGCAAAATAGAAAAATTAACATACTAAGTTTTCAACCACTTTTAGCATTGTTAATTGTGGCTCAAGACACACAATTTTAGCTGAGACAGCTTTGGCAGAGACTTTTGTCAGTCTAATCCCTGAATGGACTCATCTGGCCACATCCTACCCAACAGTTTACATCAGCTGGAGATAAACTTCTGTCATGTATTTGGGTAGAAGAAAGGAATTTCACAACAGCAAAGTAATATAAAAACCAAGCTTACCTATGTAGATGTGACACCTAACAGGAAACAGATGATTGATTCTTTGAGAAGAATCCTTTCATAACACATTTTAATATTTTATTTTTTAATGACTTTTGTTTAATTTCTGTCTTTTAGTTTATTTTTTTAATTATTATTATTTTTTAGGAGGTATCGGGGATCATACCCGGGACCTCAAACGTGGTAAGCAGGTGCTCAATCAATTGAGCTACCTCCACTCCATCTAATGAATATTTAAAGTTTCTACTTGGAAGAACAGTTGCCCTTACAACATAAACTTACCTAATGCATTCCTAAACTGATCTTCCCCTCCTTCCAACAGCTTCTTCCTAATCTGGTGTCTACAAAAAGAAAATGCTACTACTGGTCAATATTTCTGTTCAGCATTCCACATTTATTTTATTCACCCTAGAAACCTGTGATGCAGTAAACCTCCTTTTATCTTACTCTCCATATTCAATCATCAAATTACTCAAGGTATAGTTTTGAGAGTAACTGAAAAACAGTGTGCAAAATTTGTCACAGCCCCATGAAGGCATGCTAGCCAAGAGCTATGTATTGAAGATATTCTTTACTTTTATTAACATAAACTTGTAAATAAAATTCATATAATTAAGTTTGAAATACCATACATATTTCTTTCAAATTCATCAGAGATACCTATATGCTCAAACTAAAAATATTTAACAATTTGACTAACAAATATTTAATTTACTTGAAAAAGTATTGAAGCATTTGTAAATTGTAAAAGGTAGATTGCAAATATTTGACAAATGATATTTTGATTTTAATTATATATTCATATAATTTCAATGTGATATTGCTTCTTGGCCTTTTGGCTAAGATCAAGTATAATTTTAATGTGAAATATATTGATTTAATTATTCAGCAATTACATATTTGTCTCTAGTTAAAAGTCTGCAGTCAATCTCAATTTTCAAAGTATTCCATTGTTAAGAATAGAAAAAATATGTATAATGATTTAAAAATAAACCCTTGATTTTACTCAAATTAATAATTATTTGACTAATAAACAAGAGTTTTGAAAATTAAAAGTCTTGATGTCTTTAAGAATTTCCAAATAGATTATAGCAGGGGAAGGAATATCTGCAGTCATAAAATAATAATAAACAGTCTTGAAAATTACAAATTAACAAAACAGTCAGTAAGAAACAAATGTTTTGACACTTAGAGTACTCCTTTCATATTCCTTCAAACATGTTTTACTAATTTATACATGCACACATTTAATGACATTATTATTGATCCATTCATAATATAAGTAAGACTACATGATATAATTTTTTAAATAAGTCAAATTTAATGATAGTCATGTTGCAGAACACTGAAGCACTAATGACTATCATAAAGTATTTGAGTTTGTTGAATCATTTATAGGTAGAAAACATAAATTGATTGGGCTATCATTAACCAATCTTAGAGAGAATAAGAGCAATAAAGGAGGGCAAAAGATATATTTTGGTAGAAATTTCACCTAATACTTTGAAGAGTGCTGTGATACTTTGCAGGTAATATTAAAAATAATATACAAAATGGCAGAATCCATTGTGTGCTGCACAAACCTTTGAGAGAAAAATCCTATAAGTATTCCAAGATCAAGAACTTTATTTTGAAGTTGTAAACAGCATTTCTTTTAGAGCTATATTTGTAATTATTATAAAATAATATGACATATTATACAATACATAGAAAGATAATTATGAAAAGATCAAAACTATATTTTAATGATCTTGAATTTAAATGTTAAATAAAATGCATATTAACCTGTGTCAGGTGATCAGCCTTACTTTCAAGGAATTTATCATCTAATGGGAGAGTTCAAGTATTTATTAAAAGGCTGAAAATGCAAAGCATAAAATTAATCTAACTTGTATTTCAAATAGTTTTAATAAAAATAAAATTAGAAATATTTATATATTAGTTCAGAGAATTCTGTATGTACCTGCATTCTTTTAAGTCAAGATTTCTATGAAAATCATTTATTCTAATTCTAATAACATTAAGTAGAAGTCTACATGTAACAATATTATATGAAAATTTAGTTCATGTGGTATCTTAATAAACTTGTAACCACCTGTAGCAGTTTGGCATTATTTATGAATTCCAAAATTAGAAATTGAAGTATGCTTGTAAACTGGTTTGTTTCTCTGGGCGTGATTAAATTATGATTTGGGCTTTGATTGGGCCACATCAGTAGGGCATTGAGTCCCTGTCCTTTGGTGGGTGGGGACTCACAGATAAAAGACATGGCAAAGGACAGAGTTGAAGTTTTTGATGCAGGAGTTTTTGAGCTGGAGCCCCAGGAAGTAAGCACACAGAGGACCCTGGCCATGAGGAAGGAGAAAAGTCCCAAGGAAGAGAAAAAGGCTGTTCACATGATGTCTATAGCTGGCCTTGTGGAGATAACAGAGGAGCTGAGCCCGAAGAGAAATGGAGCCCCGTGAAGAGAGGAACCCAAGAAGCCTGAACCCTGGCAAATGTTGGCAGCCATCTTGCTCCAACACATGGCAACAGACTTTGGTGAAGGAAGAAACTTATGCTTTATGGCCTGGTAACTGTAAGCTTCTACCCCAAATAAATACCCTTTATAAAGACCAACAGATTTCTGGTATTTTGCATAAGCACCCCTTTTGGCTGACCAATACACCACCTAAGAAGAAATAGCTATTTATTATACTGAAAAAATGCCCTTATATAGTTTATTCATCATTTACAATATAAAATATAGCACTCTGTACCTAACATCATAACTAATATAGAGATAGAAACATAAGCACACATTTGGTGTTCTTAAATTTTAGGATTGTTCATCTTAAAAATTTTGCAGTCTTGCTTGTTAGTCATGTTCCAAATAAACCCTGAAATAGATTTTGTGGACCATGGAAAGTGAAAGAAAGGTATTGAAGAATAAAAAGTGCAGGGATTATGTAGAATGTGGGTTGAGCTTAAAAATAGAACATAAAACTCAAACTGCGGCCAAGTGTGGTATATATTCAACAATGTCTTTTAAATATCAGGGGGAAGCTAGACAAGAATCTAAGACCTTCTGCAAATTCTCGTTTGTCTCTTCCGAAGTTAAATTTTCAATTAGGCTAGACACTGCTGTCCTAGTGAGGCTTGAAGTATATACTGTAGAGGAAGCCATTCAAACCTACTGCAAAATCCAGACCCAGCACTTTTCACTGTCTCTCAGGGTACTAGTCAGCTCTATTTTACTTTAATACTTTACTAATCTTTTCCCTGTCAAATGGTTTTATTTGCTTCAAATTTTACATTATATGTCAAAATTTCCCCTCCAACTCACCATTATGCCATTAATCCATTTTTATTTCCTTCCATTCCTTTCTCTCACCTCCAAGGAAAAATTCTCTACTGAAACAGTTCTGTTCAATTTCCCCAGGTTTTATAAGAATATGTGTGTGAGTGTGTGTGTGCTTGTGTGTATGGGGATGGGTGCTAGGGTTGAATCTAGATGGTCATATTAGCAGTCTGTTTCCTGATTCCTCAGGATGCTAGCATGAAGAGGGACAAGCAATAACAACCCTTTCAAATAAAGGGTACTTAAAAATCTAAACACGTAAAGTAGTGATTCTTGTTAAATATGTTATAATTTAACTTACAAAAAATAAGCAATTAAGGGTTTTTAATGGCTGAGGAGTAAACAAACAAATCTGATCAAATACAATTTCTTTTTGCTATCAGAGACTTGATAACAGAATAGGTGAGGTTTTAAGATATCTTCACGTGGTTTCTGAAATATGCCTAGAAAATAGAATTCATTGGTTGCTTCAAGGAATTAGCATATTTCCAGTAATTTGCTTTCAATAGACATACTTGAATATTTGTCAGCTGGAGGGAAACGATATGTGCTTTCTGAGAGAAGAGATTGGCTTCAAGGTAATTATTTGTCAGCTGTTTCTAGCAGTATGGCAGCCTAGAAACCCTGAATGGTCCACTTATTAAAAATAAATTTAAAAGTTTTGATTTAAAATAGTTTTAAAATGAGTCAATGAGTTAGATAAAGGGATAATTAAGGCTAAGAATTAAGTGGTCCATGAGCAGAAAAGAGAATAAGGCTTTTACCCTGTTGGTTTTGCTAAACCAGATGAACTTGACTCTCTTTTTCATGGTTCACAAGGTTTCAGGAACAAGTGACAAAGCACAGGACCTGCCTGAGATGACAAGTCTAATAGGAGAACCAACTTTAACATAAAAGTGACTGGAAATTCACCCAGCACTTTAGGTTCAGCAGTGAAAATTTCCTGTCTTGAAACTTGGTACAGAGTTGAGGTGAAAGAAAAAAAGAAATTCCCCTTAAAAATTCATAGCCTAAAATCACCCTTCCCATATTTTTGCACCCATAATAAAGTTAGTGGTTTAGAAACTAAATCTGAGAATTTAGGTGAATATATTTGGGGCTGAGATTTCCATTAGGTACTTGGAAGAAGTAAACAGAAATTCCCTTCAGAGAAAGACTAATCTAACATGGGCCCCAGAAAATTCCAACATTTAAGTTAACTATAGAAATTGCCATAGGATCCAGCAATCCCACTTCTGGGTATATGCCCAGAAAAATTAAAAGCAGGCTAACATGTGGCAATGGACTCTGGTGAGAGAAGAAACTTAATGCTTTATGGCCTGGTAACTGTGGACTTCTACCCCAAATAAATACCCTTTATAAAGACCAAAAAAAAAAAAAAAAATTAAAAGCAGGGCTACAAACAGATATATGCACACCAAGGTTCATGGCAGCATTATTATTGCCAAAATTTGAAAGCAACCCAAGTGTCCATCAATAGATGAATGGATAAGCAAATTGTGTTATATAGATACAATGGAATAATATTCGCTGTAAGAAGGATTGCAGTATTCACATATGGGACAACATGGCTGAATCCTGAAGACCTTATGTTGAGGGATGTAAGCCAGTTACTGAAGGACAAATATTACATGACCTTAGTGACATGACTTAACCATATTGAGTAGACTCACAGAGCTAGAACCTGGAAGATAGGTTATCAGAGACAGAAAGGGATTAGAGGGTGGTGAGCTGATGCTCAATATGGGAAAAATGTATAATAAGGTAGATGAAGGTGGTTGGGTAGTGAATGGGAGTGATAGTGATATAGGGATGTGATTGGGTTCAATGGTGCAGGAATGTGAGAAGTAGGTTGGAGGTGTTGGGTTGGACTATCCAAGGAATTGGGGGGAGGGTTGGAGGAGGTAGCAGGTAAACTCTGGGGACTTGCAGGTCTATGGTTAGGAATGTTCTTTTGGTCAATATGGCAGGGAAGGGATACTGGTGCAGGATGTTGGGGGCGGGGAGAATGAAGAATAGGACACATCTGGGGCATGTCTCTATGGAATAAGTAAGTGTTCACCTTGTTATAGTGTGTTATCTCAGTGAGTGGAAAACCACACAATAAACCAGAAATTTATTAAACTCCCATCATGAGGAGTCCTTCTATGCTCTCAATTAGAGGGACAAGAATCTCTTGAGAATGTAGGCACCACCAAATAAAAGAAAATAGACCAATATGTTAGGCTCTCAATATTACTGCATATAACTATGAACTATTTTCTTCAAAAATAGAAACAGTGTTTACCATAGGTTCTGAGGGAGGGGGAAAGAAAAATAGAATGGATGGAACATAGGGCATATTTCAAGTACTGGAATTGCTCTGCATGAACTTGCAATGACAAATATAGGCCACTGTAAACTTTGTCAAAGCCATAAAAGTGGATGATGAAAACTGTAAACCATAATATAAACCATTGACCATAGTAGCAATGCTTCAATATTTGTACATCAATTGCAACAAATGTATTGTACACATGTAAAATGTTATTAATAGGGGAGAGTAGAAAAGGAGGAAAGGGTTGGGTATATGGGACTCCTCTGTATTTTCTGTGTGACTTTTCTGTAACCTACTAACCTAAAGCTTCTTTAAAGATAAAGCAAAAAAAAAAAAAAAAAAAAAAAAGAAATTGGGGGAACATATGGAAGAAATTGTCACTATACATAAAAGATAATAGATCTTATGGTGATGAAAGACACAATGAAAAAAAATTTTTATTATCATTTTTTCATTTTTTATTTTTATATTCTGTTATTTTATCATACTTATTATTTTATTTTCTTACTAGTTTTATTTATTTTTTGTTTGTTTTGGGGGATTTTTGGATCACTTCACGGTCACAACTGTGGCAGGGAGGACCACTGGTGCAGAGTGTCAGCGATGGGAGGATGTGTGGGGAGGGGTACACCTGGGACATTCTGCTATGGCATATAAATATTTTCAAGTGGTCATCAGGTGTTTTCTCGATGAGTTGAAACCCACACAATAACCAAAAGAATATTGAATTCCCATCCTGGGAAGTCTTGCTAAATTCTCTAACAGAGTAGCAAGAATCCCCCGAGTACATGGGCTGTGCCTAGTGAAGGAGGACAGACCATTACACCAAACCCTTGATATTGATGGCTGAACCTTTCCTTGTGAAATTGAAACAGAGCCTAATATTATAAATTGCCTAAGAGTTACCTCCTGAAAGCCTCCTTGTTGCTGAAATTTGGCCTCTCTCTAAGCCAAAGTTAGCGTATAAATGCACTACCTTCCCCCTGGCATGGGACATGACTACTGGGGTTGAGTTCCCTGGCACTGAGGGATTATTACCAAGTACCAATTACCAAGCACCAACTAACGATGCATCTGGAAAAGGCCTTGACCAAAAAGGGAGAAATATTAAATACAAATGAGTCTTTATGGCTAAGAGATTTCAAAGTTAGTCGGGAGGTCATTCCAGAAGTTACACTTAAGTGTGTCTCAGCAGGATCTCATTGACTGCCACATTAAACAGTGCCTTAAATAGCAACACTCCTGATGGCTCTAGACATATCTAGACACTATAGGCAGGCAGGCAATCTCAGGAATTTGCCACTTTGTCAGTGGGCCTTTGGAATGTATGCTCTGCATTGTAACAGTGTATTATTCAGCCAAAGGGGTGCTGATGAAAAATAGCAGAAATCTGTTGGCTTTTATAAAGGGTATTTATTTGAGTTCTAGTCACAGGGCCATAAAGCATAAATTACTTCCCTCACCACAGTCTGTTGCCAAGTGTTGGACCAAGATGGCTGCCAGTCTCTGTGAGGGTTCAGCCTTCCTCCTCTTCCTAAGGCTCCATGGTCCCAGCTCCTTCTGATCTCAGCTATAGGTTGGCAGGAGGCTTTGTCTCTCTCCCAGGACTCAATTCTTTCTGGGCTCAGCTGCACTGGTCTTTCTACAAGGTCAGCTGTAGATTATCAGGCTCATCTCTCTTCCCTGGGCCTCTGCCATGTTATGGAGCCATCTCTATTCCTCTTTGTTCTTCTCCTGTGTATCTTCCTCTGTGTACTACTGAGGTGGCCAAATCAAAGTCGTAATCATTATTTAATCAAGGAAAAGTGAAACCTCTGAATTTAGTACAAATTCAAGGAATGAGAGGAATTGAATTGCATTTAAGGAATGCAAGGAAAGTGAGATAAACTTTGCAAAGTTTGAATAAATAAAAATCACAAAATAAAGTAGAAAAGATAAATGGAAATATGTCAGCAATTGTAATCTAAGATATCCAAATTAAAGAACCACCACCACCACAACAAAATTATGATGTATATTCAAAACAAAGGGTATTTAGTGAATGTTAAATAATGGGAAAATGTATGCCAGAAATATACTAGCAAATAAATAATTTTTGTGGTGACACTTTAAAAAGTCAAAAAATTTATGAGAAAACAGAATTGATATAGAGGCTTATGATTTAATGATGAAAATTTCACTTCACAAGGGTGGTTTTGAACTCTAATTATGTATGCACCTAACAATATATACAACAACCAGCTACAAAGAGATAGAAATATTTCTAATATCAACCATTCATCCCATCCATCCATCATTCATTCAATAACATTAATTAAATATTTACTACTAGCCAGATTGTAGGCCTACACAGTGATGATATAATAGGACAGCTCCAGAAAAAATTCCTTTCCTTTATTGTGTGTGTGTGTCTACATGTACACTTACAAGAATATGTAATTTTTGGAAGGTTGAGACAATCAACAAGATATATTAAACAATGGCTGGGAAAGGTTTAGTGAATGTGGGATGGAGTAGGGGCTGTAATTTTAGAAAGGGAAATTGGGAAAAGTCTTACTGTAGGATAAAATTATATTTGAGGAAAGTACTGAAGTAGGTTAAAGAATAAAACAAGCAAATATCTGACAAAAGAATGTTCCTTTCAGAGAGAATATCAAATACAAAAGGCTTGAATTGGGAGTTTGTCTCATTTGTTTATGGAACAGCCAAGAGGCCAATATGGCCAAAAGTGAGTGAGTGTGACAAAGATAGCAGGAGATTAGGGCAGAGAGGAAAGGAGGGCAGAGTTATAGCAGGCAGTGTCTTCAAAATCATTCTGTCATCTTTACATAATTGGCTTGTTTTCTGAGTGAGATGTGAAGCCACTGAAGAGTTTTGAACAGTCTGGTGGAGTAGCATGACGTGACTTTTGTCAAGATTGTCCTTTTAGAAGGAACAATCTAGCAGCTATGTTGAGGACAGATTGCAGATTGTAGGGGGGTAGGGAGAAGAAATCAAGGTAAAAGGTGGTGTTGATGTGGACCAGTGGAGATGCTGATGATTAGTTTGTCTGGATATATACTGTAGGATATATTCAGTAATTGAATAATTAGAAAAAATAAAACCAAGAAGCATATAAGTTCTGGCAAGAGATAAAAAGAACCCACTATTATATTTATATTGGCCTGTGTACTAGACATCCTCATCAACTCATAAAAGAAGAAAAATTAGTAAGAAAAAAAAAACCCATTCACAGATGATGTGATTCAATTTTAGGAAATTCTAAAGTCTAGATATATAATGGAAATATGAGAATTTTGAGATGACATTTAGAATTCATAAAAATTGAAACCACCTATGAATAAATTTAACAAAATATGTACAAGAACAATTTATAAACCTTATTGTAATAAATTAATCTTACACAAATTGAGAGATATAAACTCATTTTTGATTGAGACTCAATATGGTAAAAAAAAATCAACACTTTCCAATTTAGATCTATAAAATCAATAGACTTAAGTCTTATTTTAGCTTTCTTTGAGTCTGGAATTTGACAAACTGAGATTAAAATTTACAAAGAAGAGTAAAGTATTAAGATTAGCCTTTAATATCCTAAAATAGAAGCACAAAGTTGGGACTTGCCTTATCAGGTATCAAGAATCAAGTCATTATATATATCAACAACAATGAAATTTAAGAACATAGAGTTCATTAAAAAAAAAATAAACTAGTGGAAACCCCTTGCATTGTGTTTAGTATGTGCTAGCCATTAGTCTAAATCTGTTAAATACTATAACATCCAATCTTCACAATATTGGGAGATGGGTTCACTAATTATGCATATTTTACTAATTAAGACATTGAGTCACAGACATGTTAAGTAAACCGCTAATAAGTAGAGGAGCCAGAAGTCAAACCTAGGCAGTCTGACTCCTGAGTCTACACTCTTAACTGCTACAATATCCTATCTTTCTGAATTGTACATACACTTCTTAGAAGAGTCCACACAGCATCATTCTCTTTATGAAAATCCCAAATCTTTATATCCTAAAGTATTGTATTAAGGTAATAGACACTTAGTAAGCCTACAAAGAAAGTAAGAGAAAGATAAACCTAGAGTTCAGGATTGGGGCAGCCTTTGAAACTGAAAGGAAGAAATGGTACCTACAAAGGGTGCTCAGGGTACTTTAAGGTTAATAGTAATGATTTTATTCTTTAAACTAGTCTTCTTGGGGCCCTTATTAATTATGTTTAGCATGAACTTTATAAGTATTCATTTCTATTCAATATTTAACAAAAATATTTTAAAAGTAAATTCTACAGTTATGGGTACTGAACACCCACATTCATATAACAGGAAATCTTAAACAATGTGGCAGTCATACAAACAAAAAGACATTGTACCATATGGGAAGGGCAAAGAGCTTGATTAGAAACTATACAATTATTCCGTGGCAGTGGGTATAATTAAGTGTAAAACTTTAGCCTAAAACGCTCATGAGGCTTGGATGAGGAGATCTGGAAAGAAAGAACTGTCTGCAAACAGAGATGTCTCCATTTTAAAGTGCCTACCAAAAATACTCAAATGATTGGGTAGATTGAATTGGTGGTTCTGGGTTTTACTCCCTTATAATAAATACACATATTTATGCCCCTGTCTTGGTCTCCTGATAGGAAGAGTATTCCTCCCCACACCTTGTCTTTGGACTTGGCAATGTGACTTGATTTGGCCATTGGGATATTAGCAATCGGGAGAGAACAGAAATTTGAAATGTTTTTGTTCAATTTAGCTTTGTACTCTTCTGTTTCTGTTTTCACAATATGAAGATTATGAGTCAAATAACCACTCTCTTCAGGGGTCCCAGAATGAACACATGTACAATGGCCTTGACCTGGCAGACCGGAGCATGGAACAGAACCACCCAGGTCCAGACCTGCCTGGATCAATCAAATTAGAGTGAATTGGAGTGATACATGAGCATGAGAATAAATACTTGTTGTGGCTGGCTTGTTATACAGAGATAACGTGAGATTAGATGTCTAATACAGAAGACCCTCAAAAAAAATTTTTTTTATAAAGTTAATGATTTTACTTCTGTGTGTCTATTAGCATATAAACATATAATAATGTTCCAATGATTAGAAAATATAGTAAGATTAGTACATCAATAATAAATCTTGAATATATACATTTATTTTTCAATGAAAGTAATGCTTCCTTCATTCAATCTTATTGAAAGGCTTATGAAGAATGAACTATTTATTTTTCTCTATTTTTGCATGACAAGGGAGATAAATGCAAGTTTATGTCACTGGTATATACAAAGCAAATTTTTATATATCCAAAATATTGTTTTAGACAAATTGTTAAGGTCAAGTTTTATTTAATATATTTAACCTACTAAGAATTTGAAAAGTAACATAATATTTAGAGTTAAAAAACAAACAAACCTAAAACCAGCAATTTATGAGTATATAAAATATATATCTATTTATATATATATATTTCACCCACCTCCAAATTCCATTAATAACTTAGTTATAACCTAGCACATAAATATTTTCCTAAGGTTTGAATTAGCCCTAATAAGAATTTTGCATGTACTTGCAAGCATTTCCAATGTAGGGGATAGAACATGTTGGATATAATATTTTAGAATCTCAGATTTTACCCTCTAACTGATAGGAATTCATTGTGGTTTTCAAGCAAAAGGAGAATGAACAATTCCTCCAGGGAAGCTATATTGCAAAAGATTGATAGTAAAAGACAAAACAAGAAGACCAATTAAGGTATTATCTAATTTTGCAGCAAAATTAATTAGAGGTTATATGAAAAAATAATAGATAAGAAAATATTTGGGAGATATTTAGAATTTAACCTATTTGGTATTAGAGACTGATTAGGTAGGCAGGTGGGGGGCTCAGGGTGGGGACTGGAGAAGAAAGGGTTACAGTTTTACGTAACTGAATGGAAGATGTTATTGACTGAGTGGAAGAATATAAGAGGTATAAATCATCTCTAAGAGGATGGGCTTTGGCATCAGATAGAACTGGCTTCCATTCTCAGCTGCTGCACTTAATTGTTTTGTGATCTAGGCATTACATTCATCTCTCTCAGAGATGAGGTGTCTTCATACATAAATTCCAAAATATAATTGGTCAGAGGGTTATTGGAATATTAACTGATAATACTTATAAAATATTTAGTACAGTAACTAGCAATATACAAACAATTTTAAATGTTGACCAATATTTTTGTTAATACAATAATTAGAAGTAAAAGTGTCATAGGATTAATACTATGTGTCCATAAAAATTAAAGTTCAAGGATTTGGTCAGAGCAATAATATCCATTTGGGAATACTTAGCATGCACATGTCATTAAAATTTCTAGAGCGGTGAGTTTACTCAGGAAGAAAGTTAGGGGTGTGATAAGCAGAGGGTTGTGGGAATTGGGTTTTTTAGCAAAATCTCAATGGGGAAGCATTCATGAAGGAAAACACAATAAAACAGATACATACGGATTAGGAATTTTCTAATTTAATAGTGTAAAATATAATCATGACAAAATATTCTAAATATATAAGTTACATGGAGAGAATTAAAAATGATGTTACTATTTCTATTCCTGGTTTTCTAATTTCTTTCAATTCTTGACATGTATGTAGCTTTGTGAGAACCCAGGAGAAAATGGTGAGAAATGAGAAGGAGCAAATGTCTCAGTGATGAATATGTTTGATACACACATAGTTTTGATCCGAGACTTCAGAAGTCAATATCCTATTTGAATCTATGATAATTTTCTTTCACATTTGATGGGCATCTTTACTAGTATTCATTTTTTCTCAATTTCTTTATTCAGCAAATATTTTATTTTTCAAAATTCATTTTCCTCTTGAAAATATAACTCCCATGCAATTTTTCTGCAACCAGTACTTTAGATTTTGTGTGCCTAATTTTTATCCTAGGCAGATTGAACTACTTTTTCAATGTTTTCCCAACTAAATATTTGTTGGTTTGGATTGCATTTCTAACTTTAGCTATGATCTGGATTTAACACCTGGCAATAAAACGGCTGTAGCCAATAGACTCCATGTATTGTGAGGCTAGTGCAGTAATTGGCAGGCAGGGCAGCCAATGACAAGATAAAACCATATTCACTGTAATCTTTCTAGGTCAGAGTATAGTGTTTGCCATGTAGTTAAGATTCAATGGAAATGCCCTGTGTGCCACAGATTATGTGAAATTAAAGAAGAGGATTAAAATGCAAACCATGAAAAACTGGTGATGTGAAAATCATATGATAATTAACAATGACAAACTCTCTTATTGTTAAGCACTGATATAAACATCAAGTAACTTACAACAAATTGCCTAGTAAAATAATTTCACTTAATTATCAAGAACTTAAGAGAGTCCAGATTGTTTGTACATGGAAATATATTTTATTTTTATTTTGAAAAACACAGGAAGAATATATCATAGTATCTTTGCTTTAATTTATCCAAATTTTTAAGCATTTGAAATATTCCCTGAGGGAATAATTTATTTTTTTTCTGGGATTATATAATTATCAAGTTTTCTGTTTATTTTGTTTTGTTTTATTTGTAGTAATAATTATACAATACTTTAATGGTCATTTGATTAAATCAATGCATATTATTAACCAAGAATCTTATCACGTTTGCAAAAGTCACTTTTACATTTTGCAAATAGTCAATGATATAAGACATAGTTATTTTCATAAATCAGGTAAAGCCATCAGGAAATAAACCTCCACTAAAAATAACTATTCCATATAAGATATGCAATCATCCTCTTTAGTTTGGTTTTGAACTCAAAGGGCATGACCTTCCATTAATTCTGCACTCACTGTTTCCCCATGAGATATGCTGGACAGCATGACTATCAGATGTTTTAGTTAACAATCCTTGACCTTCAACTACAGAACACACAGTCTTTTTGCTGTATCTATTGCACTTTATAATTGCAGCATTCTTCACTCATTAGTTAAACCTCCTTTTCATTTGGAATAGGTGAGTGGTCAGACTCAGTACCATTTACACTTTGCCAGTTAAGGAATAGAGAGACAGAAGTTAAATGGCTTTTTTTTTTTTCAGATCCTATATTTGACAGCTAAAGTGGTGAGTAAAATGAGAAAATAACTAATTTATAATAATTACAGGGAAGACCAGAAAATTTCAAGTACTTAATTAATTTGACCTTGATGCTAACAAAAATGTTTCCAAGTAGAGCTCTGCTAGGTATGTAGTCATTAAGTATATTAATTGTAATGAGCATGTTTATTATATAATGATGTTTTTCACCATGGTTTTAAAACAGGTGTAGTTTAAAAGCTCCCTTTTCCAATCTTATTCCTTTTTTATACAAAGCCAAGGAAAGGTTCAACATGGCCCCGAATCAACATGGTTTTGCTCATTTTTTATAAATTGGACACATAGTAAATCAAATTTCTCAGAAGCCAATTAATTCATTATTGATATTTAGGGATATTGTAAGAAAATCCAATTATTTTAAACTATGTATCATATTGGATTTTACTAGCAAGTTTATGTTATTTGACAATATATTTCTATGTAGTATTTTGACCAAGAATGAGCTATGCAGCACATATTCCTGAGAAAGAAAAGTAAAGGAAATGAAAAGGAGAGAGGGAGGGAGGGAAGGAGGGAGGGAAGGGGGGAAGGAGGAAATAAAACACAATGTAATATAAGTCTAGCATTATACCAAATGACAAAACATTGGATGCACTCATAAAATAAAGGGCCACAATATCTTGAAATAAAATTTGCATTTCCATTCAGTGAGATCCTGCAATGAGAAGAGTTTTCGACGATGTCCCCTGCAAGAAATTGTTAGCCTTCTGTTTAAAATGTACTATTGTTTCTGAGGAATACTCAATACGAATCTAAATATCATATTATTGCTATTGTTATGTTCCTATCCATACTCTATTCACACAGAACATCCTTAATATTAGCTTTTACAAGGTCAAATGCTTAGTCCTTTTATATCTTCAAGTTTTTTAATAGGGAAAATATTCTGGAAATTGAAAACAATCAAATGATTAATAAAAAGATTTATAAAATATTGAATAAGAGGATGTCCCACAAGAAAGATTACAGATGGAGAGCAACATTAAAAATATATTAGTATTTCAAGTGTATTCTAACCTCTATATGGGGAATTATTTATTATCTGAATATTTTTGGTGTTCGAAGTAAAAACTGAAACTAAACATCCATCTATTCTTTGAGATGGGTTTAGTTAATGATTATTTGTTGGTCGCTATCATCTCTGTGACTTTATCAGTTCTCACTGATTATTCACAATTATTTCACAATTATTATTCACAATTATTTCAATTACCCTATTCTAGCTGGGGGATCATACTTGCACTCAGCATAGGATCTTCTATTTACAAACCATTTCTCGCACGTTCCTTTATATTCATACATTGCTCACTCACGCAAGTCCACTGTGGATCTGGGCAACTTTCCAGGAGAGCTGTCCACTCCACAACTGCTGATTGACAAGGCAGGGGAAGGAGGATTGGAGAGTAAAGCCCCAGCAATGAACAATTCCAACAGGGAGGTGAGTGTCCTATCTGATCAAATTTCATCAGGCAAGGTTAAGTTGGAGGCCAGCTAATGTCTACAATTTTTCTTTCTGCCTGCTGAGGGGAATGAGCTATTGTTCATCTGTAGCAATGTCTGCGTCAGGACCTTATCATTGTTTCCTGCACGGAAGCTTAGTGTGAAACAGAACTTCAAATATAAAAAGAGGAATTGGATAAAAATGGGTCCCTCACCTCAAAGAAATCATTATATGAGTTAGGAAAGAAAAAGTCTGATGTCTCCCGAGGTAACTTTTGAAAGATAAAAATATGTGGGGCATATTTTTAGCTCATGCGGCTATTCAAAGAAATAGTAAGCAAACTATTTGGTTCTCTGCTGCAAACCTGCCTCAATTCTAGACCAGGGATTTCAGGAACCTGAGGATAACATGTCACAATTAGAGATGCTCCCACAATGAACATTTTTACTCTATCTACAGTTTCTACAAGATCTTCAAAATTGAGAGTACTCCAGAACTACTGTACTAGATGATGCTCTTAAATTCCTTATCTGAGCTTCCTTAGCTACCATGGAATCATCATTTAATGGAATGCATGGATTACAGTCTATAAAAGAATGCAAGTTCCATGTATGTGGGGAGTTTTCTGTGATTTCCATTGCTCTATACCCAATGACTGGAACTGCATCTGGTATATATTAAATGACCACGAAATAAATGTTTACTAAATGAAAGAATGAAATGAAAATCAATATAATATTGGGTCATCAAATTCAATTAAGAAATGATCCCAAATACATGATAAGAATTTTTTAAAATCAAGGATATTATTAGGCCTCCAAAACCACAATCATATATCATCAGATAAACATTTTGCATTATATATAAATAAAGGAAAAACAACATGTGGTTGTTTCCATTATAGCCATGCAAAATATGTTAATTATGAAGAGAAAAGTGAAAGCTCACTTTTTTCTATGTATAATATGGATAAATCAGTATTGTACATTTTATCACACACTGCTTTTTTTTCTTTATGTATGCTAAACCAAAGAGTAAAATCAAGCTGATTCAATATAAGCTTTAAAAATTAAGTACATCTCACTTGTAACTGCATTGAGATTTTGAGCACTACGATCAAGTTTCAATGATTTCAGAGATGCTTTGCTGATAAACATTGCCTACATCATATGTACCTAAATTAGCATAGGGTGTTGAATAAATTTCACATGATCAAGAACCATGACAAATGCTTAGCTCTTATGTACAATATTAATCTAATGTGGTGAAATTAAATACATGTTGCATATTGAAAAAAATCAACTCTAATCAATATAACAAATCTTTTTGTTTAATAAGCTATTTATTTTACAGTTTGGTAGTCTATCTACACTTTTATTCTTTGTTTGTATCACCATATCTGGTTAATCACACTTTCATATATATATATATACACACATACATATATATATATCTCATGTAGTTATTTTATTCAATATTCAGGCTTAATTAGCAGTAATATCATTAAATTTTAATATATGAGGAAATGACAAATGCCTATTTCTTTATATTGTCTTGTAATTAAATTGAATAGCAAAGATCTATCAATATATTCTCCATTACAGGAATTTATAGATTATCTTTTGCTTTTTTCCCCATGAATTTTGTTACTCAGGCAGGGTATTTATCAGTGGTTATGGCTACAAGCAAAATCCACAAGTAGAAAGTTAATGAGATTCTATAAGAAACAGCTATCATTAAGAGTTAGGCCAAATGGCATAAACTAATTATGCTGGATTGTGCTACACCAATGTGGTTTAGCTGGGAACTGCATTTCCCAGAATTGCCTCCCTTGTATCTTTGTGAGTTAGAGTTGACCTAAAGAGGAAATCAGTCATTTATTGGGAGGTGGACATAAAGCAGTAGCCCTTAATGTCAAAGGTCAGTTGTTATAAGGGAGAGGGTCAGAAGCACATGATAGGTCCCAGTTTGCCCTTGCTCTCCTCTCTACGTTCGGCTAATATTAGTTAACTTTATGTCTCAGAGAATAATGTTCCAATATTGTATGTATCCTATTTTAGAAATGTGTTTTGTTGGAACACATTAAGTAGAAGCCTGATTTTGCTATTTCCTTGGAAGTTAAATTTAATTTAAAGAGGTGAGTTTGGATACCAGAATGATAAGGTGTATTTCTGCGACATTGTGCTATGTAGACTTGATGAACCTGGGACTATGTTTCACATATTCCAAATCCAGATGCTGCTTGTGAGAATGGACCAAAAGTGGAGATTGCGCACAATTTGGAAGACAGAAGTGAGGGGGAAACCATTATTCACAAAGACCCTTGGGGACAGCTTGGATGGACAGACCAACAAAGCAGGCATATGGGCCCAGGTTGCCCTCAGTCTCCTATATTTCTTGTTCAGCTCTTCTGCCCACTGCTGGCCCTGTTGATCGATAATGCTCAGTACCCACCATCTTCCTGGCTGCAGAAGCACAGAGGCAGCTGCTCAACAGAGGCAAGAGTGGCTGCACCTGGATGCATGGCTTCACAGGTTCTCTATTAGTTTTGACTGCACCACCTGTACTTATACCATACTGGCTTTTTCTCTCTGATCCTCAGTCTTTTGCTTTCAGGCTGGCCCTTCACCAGCTCAGCTTCCCATCTGTGTGAGTTCATTGCCACAATACATCTTGTCTTCTTCAAAAATCAAGTGGGTTCTTCTTCCCTGATCGTAGTCTAACTAAAACACTGATTTAAGGATTTTTTATTTTTATTTTTTATTGCTATTAGACCAACAATAACAATATTTTCCAATAAAAGTGGGTAATAGGGCATTTAAGTAAATACAAAACATATTTCTTACAATGTATATTTTAGCCTCGTGATGAAGGGGTTTTTCTATGATCATGTTTACTAAATATGTTTGGTTTATTTACAATTTCTTTTAATTTCTTGTATCATATTTTATCATAGATTAATGTATCATAGATTATTTGCCTGACAATGCTTAGAAAAAGTAAGGGTTAAACATTTACAATGAAATATTTGCAAATGTTCTAATTGGGTATAATTATTATACTTCATAAACATCATTTATATTTTCTTTCTCCCTCTCTCTCTCACCTTCTCATGTTTACCCCATCTCTTTCTTCCTCTGGATATGTGTGTTCATGTGCGTATTTCTACGACTCGTCTACATTTAAAATTCCTGTAGTCTTGGAAATTTACGAAATCTGATTTGCTCTATGTCAACTTAGTAACAGACACATAAGCAAACACTTGCTTCCACACATGGGCTCATATACATACACTTGCACACTTTCACCTTGGTTTGTAAATGACTGAACACTTAAGAGAATAAAGGATAAAGCAGGAAAATACTAGATGCCAAAAACACAGCAGGTAGAGGGAATTTTTTACCTCATGTTTTATTCTCTACCACCAATAAGGGGTCTTCATAAACCATAAGTTAAAACTCTGGTCTTATTTCATCAAGTGCAACTGAAACCACAAAATTACACTCATGTATGAACAAACCTGAAACAGACTAAGACCTGCAGATGTTTCACTTTGCAGTTCTAAAATTTAACCATATTTCTCTTGTCATATCACAGTGTATAAGATGATTTACATTGGTAAAAGGATATTTCTTCTTTCTTCTCCCTTTTTTCTTCTTTCCTTCCTCCTTCCTCTCTTCTTGTTTCTTTTTCTACTTTAAAACAAATGAGTGCCTATGTTTGTTTGTGCATTTGTGTGTTTGAATTTGAGTGTGCCCATGCTCATGCATGCTCATGCATGCTCATGTATGCTTGTATCATACAAAAGTTGTGTAAGATATATGGAAGAATTTTGTCATTCATGTATTTTAAAAAATAAAATGAATGCTTACGATAATAGACTGCTAGACACTATCCTAGTCTCTTGACATCAGCACACAAGATAAAAGGACCCCTGTTCTCCATGAATTTATATTTCTGAAAGTAGTGATAGAAAATAAACACAAGAAGGAAAAAAAGAAAATACAGAACAGGATAATGGGGTTGTATTGCCTGTGGAGTTGCAATTTACACTATTAAAATAGAGTAGTAAGGACAAGTCTCCTTGAGAAGAGGGGGTTTCAACAGAGACTTGAAGGCAGCTAGTCAAGTGCATGCCTGATAAACAGCATTCCAAGGAGAGGGAGTCGCTGGCAAAGGTGGCATAAACCTCATATGTTCCAGGAAAAGCCAGGAGAAGAATGGCACAAGCAGAGTGAGCACGGGGGAAAAGGAAGGGAGAACAGATCAGAAATAAAACGAGGGACACAGATAATGCAAAATATTGGAATTTCCCCTGAGTTAAATGGGGAACCATCATTTGATTTTTAAATAGAGTCATGGCGTGATTTGACGTTTTAAAAGTTGATGCTAGCTGCCACGTTGAGGCTAGTGTTCAGAGGGATAGAAGCAAGGGGACACATTAGGAGGCTATTGCAGGACTTTAGGCAATAAGTGACTACAACGAGAATTAAGGTGGGAGTAGGAGAAGTGGTAGGAATTGGTAGGAGTCTCCATGTACTTTTGGAGGTAGCACCAAGATTGCCTGGCAGATTAGATATGCACAGTGAGAGAAATGGATCGTAAATAAGAGGATGATTGTGAGGTTTGGGTTTGAATCACTGAAATGATGGAGTTGCTACCAACAGACATGGGGGAATCTGAGGACAGAATGCATTTGTGATAGAAGACCAGGAAATTATTTTGGACATTATCTTGCACATTTGAGATGTCTATTAAGCCTTCAAGTGGATATGTCAAGAAAACATTTTGATGTATCAATTAGCTTTGGGGAGGTCTGGGATGGAGATACGTATTTTGGGATTTTCAGCATATGGTATTTAACACTATGAAAATGGTTGAGGCCACTACAGGTAGGGGTGTAGATAGAGAAGTAAGGGAGACTAAAGCTGCTCCAACATCAAAGGGAGGAGAGGAAAAACCCCAAAGCAAATAAAACTGAGAAGGGACTGCTAGTGATGCAAACAGTAAAACCAAAAGCACGTAGGTATCTGAGAATCCAAGTTAAAAAGGGTGAAAATAGGGAATGGGAAGTCAGGGCTTAAAATGTACAGGGCTTCTACTTGGAATGATAGAAATATGTTGGCAATAGATGTTGGTGATGGTAGCAGAGCATTATGAATACAATTAACAGCACTGAAATATATACCTGAACATGACTGGAAGGGGAAATGTTAGATGGCATATATGGTACTAGAATAAAAATTCTTTAAAAAATTCATGGAACTAAGTTATACCATGGATTCTGGTTAATAGTACAATCATAAAAATGTACTATCATCAGTTATAACAAAGGTTCCATACCAATTCAAGGGTGGAGGGTCTGCTCCAAAGATCTGGAGGAACCCAGCCAGGCCAGCCCCCAGACTCCTCAGAATACCAGACCCAGGGAACCACTGCCAGCCTGGCAGGCAGCTGGGATCTGTCCCCTGAATTCACTCCTGGTGCCTCTGGAGCTTCTAGGCCAGGCGGCCACCCCTGCAGAGAATACACCCAGCCATCCCTGACTGGGGCTGGCTTGTCCTGAGGATCCAGTCTACGTAGGAGGCCCATGACATGCTGTCCAGCACTGCACGGCCCAGTCCTTAAGAAGCTGGAGAATTCGGGGACGCTTAGAAATGAAACCACAGCTGACGGCCCTGAGGCTGGGTTCATGGAGAGCAGAGGCTGCTGGGACTCTGCACACAAGCAGCCTAACTTCCTGAAAAGGCAGATGGATGAACAATGCAAGTTGGTGGGGTGGTGCATGGGAACCATGTATTTTATGCCTGATTGTTCTTTAAGCCCACAACTTCTTTAATAAAGAAAAAATATATATATGGTAAGAAGGAGGATGTAATTAACTGGGTCAAATAATCATTAATTTAATGGAAGACAGAGAATACCATGCATTCTTGGATTTATGAGGTGGCAGAAAGTTTCTAGAAGAATAATATTACAAGAAACTGGAGCGATCTCTGGAGAGTGGGATAGAAGGTGAGTGAAGAAGGAGGTGAAGACTTCAGTTTAACACAGACAGCTTTGTTTGATTTCCTTCTCCAAAAGCTCATGGTAAAATTATAATAAATATTTAAAATATGATTAAATAATAATAATCACATAAGTGATAAAATACATCAGAAGACAACCTCAAATAAATAATATTTGACAATTAACAAATAACACACCAGTCCTCAAAATAGCATCCATGTGACTAATAAAAAACCAAATTCTATTACCCATTACTTGGATTAAATTTTAGCCCCTAACAGCTTCTTTTAAAATAAAAACAAGTTACTTGAAATCGATAGTATTAAATAAGTAATCTCAAATTCTTTTAAATATCAGATGGCACAAATTTTTAAACTTACATGTATAGCTAAGAAAAAACTCAATGCAACATAAGGGGGAAACCAAACTTCTGAGACTCTGTGAAGATAAGTGGAGGTAGGTTTTAGGGCAAGAGAGGAGGGATTGAAGGCTGTGCAGTCTATTACAAAGTTGCACATGAAAGGTACAGCCCAGGAGAGAGTTCCACAAGGTAAAGGAAAAGCTGTAGATCATTATAGACGCCGAGAATAATCAGGGATTGCACCATGGGTTACGTTCATAACTTGGATCAGGTATTAACCAAAGATCCACTGACATTACAACCTCGAAATAAGGCAAGATATCTCTGGAGTGGTAAGTTACGAGGTATGCAGTCTATAACAAAATTGGAAACATTAAGTTACCTGGAGTTTTTAGGATGGTGTTAGAGATAAAGTTAAAAATATTTCCAGAAATAAGGAAAGAATGGGGAATAGAGATTATAAGAGGTTTTGATATTTTTATAACTAACCACCAAAAATATTGAAACCTTTTTATAATGGTAAAATTCCCTATGCAGTTTTCTAAATGTATTTTAAACAATGAATAATTAAACACAGGCAAATTAAGGAAATGCCTTCATGTGGTTTTTGTAACTGTTTTTACCTTCCGTAAGGAATGTATCTTTATCAGAGAAAGTGCTTGTTTGGGGTTTGTTTTTATAGAAGAGAATTTGGTTCTATATTTTTCACCTTAAAATTATATCCTTATTTTTAAGGAGTTTGAAACTTTTCTTGGCTTTAAAGTATGAAAGAATAAATGCGTTTATAAAAATTGGTTAAGTAACCACTAATGAAAATATCTTGGCTCTGTGTTGAAGTTATTAATCATTACTTTGTAACTGGAAAGCTAAATAAAATAACTTTTCAGGGTAGTTTTCTGTGAATCTACAATAACGGGGATTTTTCCCCCAGTCTATTTGTAAACACACTCATAACTTACCATTTCTCCATGGTGACATGAACTAATGGACCATCTTCAAATAAATTCACTTAGAGATCCAGAATATGGCACAATGCTCTGTTTTTCTGTTGTGCTGTGAAATTAACATCAAACTCAGAAGAATTCACTATTTGTCACCTCCCCCACACTTGTCATTTCCACATTGCAAATCACAGAGCCAGAATAAATGAAGTTGTTTTACTCCTGTCATTCATATTTCATAGCTTTCTGTACAGTGTGGAAGTATTTCATTTTTAGGAAGGATCAGTGCCAGAAGGGTTTATAGCCTTCTATCGGAAACATTTAGCTAGCTTTAGAAGATCATACTGAAGCAGTTGCTCTTAACACTTGTGTATGTATGTGTGCGCATATTTATAAAGATGAAATGTGAGGGCATCCCCAAAGTACACAGCTAAAATTATCATATGTACACAAACACCTAAGACAAAGCCTAATTCCGCATCAGATTCGTGAGACATTGAAAATATAAATTTCCAGTAGATTTTTATTTTCAAGATCACTCAACAGACACATGCCTCTAAAGACTGTACAGAGTGTATGAAAAAACAGACATGTTAAGAAGCAATCAACACTTTATTACTGTAAAGCAGATTTCCAGCTGCTTGATATGACATTTATAAATGATGCTACTTTTTCTTTTTTATTATGGACTTATTCAATGTTCAGCACCCTTGTTCTAAGTATGAGAGTGTGTCTGTGTGCATTTGTGTCTGTAGACTCACAAGGGAATGAGAGTCAATGGTAAGTGGGAATATAATTTTGAGGATGCTTAATTGTGAACAACCTGCCCATGGGTTCTCTATCCTTCATCAAGAAAAGCAAACAATAAACAGCAAGCTAATAAAACAGTAAGTGAAAGCTGCAGATCCGTGCCTAACTTTGTGTTCAAGAAGACACCTAGATGAACTTTGAATAAGCAGCCATTATTGTCACAAGGAAATTAGCTGAAACTCTATACTCTAAGAAAAATAACAATTCATCAGGGTTATCAGGGTTAAAGCTTCATGGACTTGTACACTAAGGTTCCTTGTAATTACTTAAAAATCCACAGTAACAAGGGAATGGGCTTGAATTGTCATTCAGATGCTATAACATGGTCCATGCAAATGTTAGAGGATATTGAGAAACTCAGCTCACTGCAAATCAAATAGCTCCATGATCCATCATTAACCTAAGTGAGCCCCTGCTTTATTGAAGTAGCTCTCTAAATGAATAGGTCACAGCCTATTTAAAAGCACAGAGATATGTTAATGTTCCATGGACTTAGTCTATTAGATCAGCTGGTCTAAGCATATATAAAATTGTAGGCGCTTTGGATTACTAACATGCCTTGGTATCTACACAAATATTTTAAAGAATATTCTTTGAAACTTTGTTTAAAAAGGGCACACTGCATTGTGACATTATTCTGCATAAATGTTCCCATGTGTCAAGTTGAAAGGAAAAGACTCTGTAGAGACATACTCCGCAAGAGGAAATAAGTTCCACTCAAAACCGACTTTCATAATGCAATTAACTCCATTAGAGAGAAAGGAATTTCAAATGCTGTTCAAATTAAGGCAGTGTAGTTAGAAGCAGCAGCAATTCAGGAAGAATTAGCAATGCCCTTCTGAAGAGAGCTACTGAATTAAACCTAGGAGGGTTTTAAGATTAAGCCATTTAATTGCTACTTTAGGAGCTCTGGTCTTTGCATAGACATGAGTCCAGGTGTTAATACCAAGTCTCTTCTGTTCTTTTCAGATAACAAAACTGAAGCTCCAGGCCAATTAAGGCGAACATTTATAGGTATTCTTCCCCCTTTTTAGTGTATCCTGGGAGTTTTATTTTAATTGTAGACACCATGGGGAATTGGGACATTAAAAACAGTGAGATACTATTGAATCTTGAGTTTAAAAGATAACCAGTACTTGCCAAATTATTCTGCCTTAAATATTAAAATCATTTTTTCCCTTAGACTTAGTCTCAAATTGTGTTTTTTTAATTCCCTTAATCATTTTAACATGAGAACATTGTTTCTATGCTGAATACTGATACAAATGACATGACTGAAGATTATTTTAGTTATGGGCCAATTTATGTATATGAATATATTATTGTAAAAAGTAATGTAATTCAAAAGAATATGACACTATTATCCCAAAAGATAAGCACTCTTAATATACCATCATGCAACTCAAACTACTCTCCTATGAATGTCTACCCTAAGTGAATTTATGTACCCATATTCATTCATTCCTTCATTCATTCACCAAGCAAATATTTGAGGGCTCACATGTGCCAGGAACTAGTCTAAGATTTCCTTCACGGGGTTTGCATTTATTTTGGAAGACAGTGTAATGCCATATCATGTAAGTTTTGGCAGGTCCTATACAGAAAATTAAAGCTAAATCAAGATTAAAGATAATGTCACTGGGGGAAGGACACAATTTAAGGATAGTGGCCAGGGAAAGTTGCTCTGAAGAAATGACAGTTAAAACAAGAAATAAATGGGGCAAAGTTGGGTGGATATGAAGGTCCTGTGGCAAGAAGGAACTTCGTTTAGGAAACATATTGAGAAAGAAAATGGAGGAGGTTGGCCAGATAGGTGCTTTAGCCATGGAGAGTACTTTGTGAGCGATATTGAACTCATGCACACACACATACACAGTATTCATCGACTCTGGCTGCTGTGCAGAAAATTGAGGGATGAAGGGCAAAGGTAAAAGGAGAAGGACCAATCTGGAGACTACGACATAGTCTAGGTCTGAGATGATGGGTCTGGCAATGGTGACTACAGTGCAGGGGGTGAGAAGTGATTGGCTTAAAGATATATTTAGACATTGAAGCCAGTAGGATCACTAATGGGTTGAGCGTGCGGGGAAGGGATGGAATTAGGTCCTCAGAACTGACCTTATGGGTTTGAAAAATTGGGTGCATAATTATATCATTTAAAGAAATGAAATAAAATAGGTTAGGGGCACAAAAGTCAAGAATTTGGTTTTGAACAAATTCTGTTTGGATTAGATGTGCAAGTGGAAATGCTCGCCAGGCATTCAGAGATGGGAATCTGATGCTCAGGGAAGGGGTTGCAGATAAACACAGATTTGGAAATAAGCCTAATGAAGGCATTTAACCCTGTAGTAGTGGATGGCGTTGTCTCTTCAGTGAGTCTGTAGATAGAGAGGTGGGTAGGGCTTAGGACTGAACCCAAGGATACTCTGATAGTTACTCTTTAGAGGTCTGAAGAGGAGGAAAAGTCAGCAAAGGAGAATGTTGGGAGGGAAGAAGCCAGTGAGGGAAGAAGAAAAGCAGAAGATGCTGAAATACACTTGCAAGTATTTCTTTGGAAAATTATCCTTCCATTGGAAATACTAGGTTTTGAGTTTGGATGGATATTGTTAAATTCCTACTAAAAGATTAAATAGTTTTCAGTCCAATCCACAATCTATGAGATGGGCTTGTGCTTTCGTGTTGTATTTGTGTGTTTTGAACATGGTGTACCTTAATTTTCATTTATCACAAAACAAATCTTTGTTTGACAAATCTCTGTTTGGAGGCAAGTATAATCTGCTTTGTAGTAGATCACAAACCTTGTTTTCACTGATACACTTGGCCTTATTATCTTGGCATTATATAAATATTGCAGGCATATTACTTGTTCCACGAAAGCATGGACTATTGAGTCTTGAATGTATTAGAAAATACTTTTAAAATATTGCTGTTAAAATGACATATTATTCATATTTAGTGTACACAGGAATTTGCTATATGAATCAATCTACTTAACACAACTCCAATAATAGTCCCTATATTTCTTCTAAGTTAGACTCTTATAATGGTAATCTTTTTCTAGGAGCCAGTTAAGCCCAAATACTGATTAAGATCACCAGATTTCTCAATGTGAGAAACTTACTTATTTTAGAAAATAGTTGGGCTTTCCATTCTTACCCAAGTAAACATATAATCAAAACCCTTGACAAAAGCTTATTTTGCACTTTTCAGCCACTACCCCACTGCTAGTAATTAAGGAAGACTGTAGTCCAGTAAAATGTTCTTGTTTTACAATATGCCTGTAATCATATCACTTGGAGTAATGGCAATCCTTCATGGAAATAAATATTGACTCACAAAATTCTAGCATTTTACTTCATTTTGGATATATGGTTAATTGTTTATTACCTCAAACATTTCCACAATATTGTCTTAGAAATCATTTTAAATGCATCATAACATTTAGTGCCAGTAATAACATACCAGTATATTTTTTCATTAGAAAATGGAGTTTTTAAATGCTAATTTCCTCTAGTTCTCAACATTTACCAAGCATTTAAATTTCCTTTAATTACATTTTAAAAGTAATACTTCAGATAATTTAATGAGTAGTACATTTCGGTTGACTCTTCATAACAATTATTTTTGACATTCATGATATTATTTTAATAAATGTTGAAATGCCAGATAAAATCATTGATATTTGGCTTCTGAATACAATTACTATATATGTTACATTACTAAAATTAATGCCATCTTTTAATTGTATCTGCCACCTATTCCCCAAATATTATAAATTCTCATTTCTTCTAAGAGTATAATCCATCCCTATTTCCCTTTAACTTTATAATCACCTCTTTTTAATTATTTCCATCTTACCTATTCACATGTTCAGTGTCTGTCAAAATCAATATCACAAAATACCAAAGACTCACTCATCTCTACCTACCAATTATTCCTTGCTTTCCCTTGCAGATGAACCTTTTGCAATTTGGCAGTAAATGTTTCACCACAATGGAAATTCCACTGATTCTTTGACCTACCAGAAACATCCATTCCTTTATACTGAACATGCAATAACTTCCCCCCAGTGTGGGACATGGCTCCCAGAGAAGAGCCTCCCTGGCACTGAGGCATTATTACCAAGCACCAACTAGCAATGCAACCGGAAAATGACCTTGACCAAAAGGGGGAAAAGGTAAAGACAAATGAGTTTATATGTCTAAGAGACTTCAAAGTAAATCAGGAGGTCACTCCAGAGGTTACACTTATGCACGTCTCATCAGGATCTCATTAACAGCCAAAGTAGATACTACCCCAAATAGCAGGGCTCCTGAGGGCTCTGGAGACATGGAGACACTACAGTCAGGGCAGATAGCTCAGGAGTTTGGTGCCTTGCGAGTGGGCCCTACTTTGGAATTTATGCTCCTCAGTGTGACAGAATTGGACTCAGTTGTCATTTCCCTGCACATGGCTCTACTGTCCCTTCTATTTGAACCTATAATTAGTCCTAGAGTTGGTAAATGTATGTTCAAGAGACTTAAATCTTTGAGCTGTCCATGTGCCAGCTGGGCCCTGAATCACAAATGAGTTGTAACACCTACATTCCAGTTCATTGGACTCACCCAGGACAAGTAACAAGGAGGAGATGATGGACAACCACCATGTCAAGGAACTGAGAGAGTCTACAAGTTCAAGCAAGAGAGTCCCATCCATTAGCCATGTGGGATTGAAGTCCCCTCTCACTTAGAGGTGGAGTGGGTATCACCATCCCAGAATCCTCAGGATTGGGGAATGGACTATGGACTAAAGTAGACTTACTGGTATTCTACTCTAGAATTATTGTGATTCTACCAATGGAAGAAATTGTATCACTGATGTGGAGGCTATGGCAGGGAGAGGGAAAAACAGGTGTAATATGGGGGCATTTATGGGACCTGGGAATATTCTGAATGACATTGCAATGACAGATACAGACCATTATATATCTTGCCATAACCTACAGAATTGGGTGGGAGAGAGTGTAAACTACAATATAAACTATCATCCATGCTTAGTGGCAATGCTCCAAAATGTGTTCATCAATTGCAATGAATGTACCACACTAATGAAGGATGTTATTAATGTGGGAAAATGTGGGAGATGTAGGGAGTGGGGCATGTGGGAATCCCCTATGTTTTTTTATGTAACATTTATGTAATCTAAGTATCTTTAAAGAAAGTGCTCTTGCAAAAATAAGTGGTCCTTTTCAGATAACTGACATGAAGACTGCATCTACACCCACATGACAAGGAAAGTCCAGCACCAAACTCTTTCGAGGAACAACATGTTGCCATCTAACCCAGTGCACTAGCTTTGGCTGCAACACATCTCTACATATCTAGCTTGTCAGAGTTAAGGAAGATTACAAAGGAGAAATACCTGAACCATTCGTGAGTATTTTCTATAGTAAATTAAGAATCAAAAAGTTAAGCATCTTGCCTCAAACCGACCATTAAATAATTCTCAAAATTTGGATTCAAACCATTGACTGGTTTTCTCTTACTTCCACTTATTTTTATCTTTTCACGTCATCATGAGATAATGAATTAGGACTCTCATAATTATACATAGGGACAACTTTTATTTTTAATATTACAACATTTTTTCAAAAATAGTTATAGAAACCATTGATTATTTGATACACTTAAGGTGTAATCAATCATACTTGTAGTGAGCTTCCTAGTTGTGTGGAATACTCTATATTCATTATCTATGCTTTAATGTTTCAGTACTTACTTGGTACCTGGAACTAAGCATGAATCATTCATTCATTTGAACACACAGAATTAATGGTTGATTTGTAAGTCCTGCATTTCTCTCGAGTATCTGTGCATAGACTGGGGCCGCAACTTCTTTCACCAGGATCTTTGCACATACATGCATGAGATGTACACGTATTAGGAAGAATTTTAAGTTGTTCAAGTTACAAATTCTTTATACTCAGGTCAATATAAATCCATTTATAGAGCAATGCAGCAGATATTCACAGAACAAGGTTTGTGGAAGAAAAACACTGTAAAAACAACTGAAGCATACTAAAGATTCAATTTATTCCCTAAGTCCATGAGGTATAATATGATACTGAGTGAAGTAGGACTGAATAAATTTAAATTTCTAAAAATGGTAAAAATACACATGTGCCCCTTTTCAATATGTGCCACATTTACAACAGTTTAACAGATGACTATTAGATGAAGTGATAACTAATAATTGAATAACATCTTGTTCTTAGTCCATTTATCCAGGATGTCACAAAAACTAGAATAATCTTATGTGGTCTTTACCTGTTAATTTAATTTTTCAATGGTCACAACATTCTCTTAGTCTTTTATAAATATTTTATTCATCGCATATTACTAATCACCTTAATAATAACTTTAAGTAGTCATTATTGATATTATACACAGACAGCATTATTCACACTCACACACATTTTCCTATTAATGTTTGGATAAGATATATCATCCTTTTAGAACAGGAATTCAGAAAAAAAAATGAAATTGACTTAAAGGTAAAAGTTAAAATGCTTCTAAAAGCTATAAGTGTAAATTCTTTAATTATCATACACAGGTAAAATAAAAAAGAAAGTTCCAAGTAAAATAATAAATTTTCATTTCTTATGCATTATTTTTACTTTATTATTCTCCATACAAGTCAAACCTATTCATGAAAATTAAGCTCAATACAGAAAAGGTTAAATGAATTCCATCTATATTTTAATATAAATAGGATTATGAATCGGTGCTACACTAGATGAAAAATGTTGTCTATTGATGTGGTAATGCTGACATGGTAATGTATGACTTAATTACTTTAAAAATAGCAATAGTTTGTTACAATACTAACGGAATATCATCTTACCTTAGATGAGATGGAGTCTCACACTACTGAAGTATAAAGGCATCTGACACAGAGTCAACTATTAGGTATTTTTTTTCCACAAGTCCTTCTATTTAGCATATTTACATGAAAATATGGATCATCTTTGAAGAAAACCATAACTCTATGCATCTTCCTATGATAATTGCCAGATATGTTTAATTATATGTAATCTAAATGATACAGGTTTGAAAATATTATATTTCACATTTCATGTAAAAACAGTGTAAACAGTATATTTTCAATTCTATTTCACCAGCAAGAATGATTTGATGTTCATCACAATACATTTTAAGAGTCAAGAGTGAAATATACTCTAAACATCCACCAAATTATAGCATATTGATTGATGTCAACCTATATTACAGATTATGACATGAAATGTGCTCAGTCAAAATCCTAGAGGCAATTGATGATCAATCTAAGGAGACTCGGTTTTGTGTCTCATACTTACAGGACGCAGTTATGTTAGAGTTGTATCTCATGTGAATCATTAGTAGGGGGTTTCTCTATAAATTAAGCTTTTTTTTTTTTTTTTTTTTTTTTTTTTTTGGCATTACCAGATCTTAATTTATATAAATCCACATGTGGAACCTCTGACTATCCCCCTATAATCTCTCTCTTTGGGGGGAATTATCTAAAATGATCACATAACTGAGGAGATCAGTGTTAGAAGTAAGGTCTAGTAGGAAAAAGAGTATTTCTGGCCAGAAAACTTCCTCCTAATGCTTAGAAATAGAACACAGCAACAGAAGTTAAGAATACAGAAGCTGGAGGTTTATTGAACACAACAGAAAATAAAGTGGTTTTTTTTTTTTTTTTTTTTTTTTTTTTTTCCTCTTTCTTAATGGGAGAGGAAATTAACAATAACAGCAAACTTGGATGTTGGTCTTTGTACTAAAAGCTATAAGTAAGGGGGAAAATACATTCTATTTTCAAGCTAATATGAAACCATTTTTACCGTAGTAACTTCTATACTAGGTGGAGGAGTAGTCCCTAAATCTTGCTACTTAATATGTCAGTAAGTTAGATTGTTTAAGTGTACGCTCCTACTTTTTGTAAGGCTTTTACTCTTGAGCACTCCAAAACCATTAATCAGTCAACTGTTTATGGCTTGGGAAGGGTAACAATCTGCTTTTCATTCTGTTGAAATCTTGGAAATATATATTATAAAATCTATTCAGCTAAATTTATTTCTAGAAATAATAAAAGGTATAAGCTAAAATGATATTAAAATTGTTTAGGATAGTTTAATGGATAAAATATGTTGAAAGATGAGGTTTAATTTTTTATGTACAGCTCTGTGTCTAAATATTATTTAATAAATCTTACAACTGATCAGGTGTGCAGTAAATAATCAAGCAAACTATATCTGCCTTACATGGTTGGATTTTTTTCATGTTTTGGTCCTGTATAGTGTAATTTAAAACAGTAAACATATTTTCAGAACCTATTCAATGTATTTATTTCTCCCCTCAGTATATAAGGTAATTTTCTAGGTGAACAGTTTGTGAATGAGCTTCAAAATACCTAATGGGAAATTGAGAGTCCTGAAATGGTCACGGAATCAGCCAAATGTATGTCAGATCCCTCTCCAGAGAGTACAGAGAAATGTGTCTATAAGAGAGATTGAGCTCCCTGAAACACAGAATCTGAAGCCACTGCAAACCTGATTTAGGGAAAAAAAATCATTCTAAAAATATAATATTTTTTTTTAATTCTAAAGGTCTTTTTGAAAAATGATTTTCTATTATGTCATGCATCACATGACTTTCTTACTTTTTTTTAAACGTATCAACAAAAGTAAAACCTTACGATAGTCTGAAATGCATATTATATAACCAACAGAAGATCTGATAATCTTATTTCTTCTATGTGTCCCAGATTAGTTTGTGGTAGGAACCTCAGAAGACTGCATACTTAGAGACAAGCTATTAAAATATTAAAATTGTTTTACATTTGTATTTTTCAATGATTGATGCAGTTTAAAAATTCTCGTCTTAATAACCACTCGTGTAGAAGGGGAGAGATTGGATTTACAGATGCTGTTTGGAAATAAAGCCTTAATTATTGGGTTATAAAAATTAGATAAAGCCTATTTAAAAATTACCAGTTGAACATCTAGTAAACCTAATAATTTTCCGTTGAAAATTTAGCCATGTTAAGCGACATTAGTGGTTAAATAATTGATTTTCCTCCCCTTTTAATCTAACCTCTCCATCTGAAAACTAGAGACTTGTTTAGAACTTACGGAAGTTTCCCAAAGCAAAACCACGCACAAGCTCCTAATTCAGATGCCGGATCCTTGTGCAGCCCCATTCTGCTTCTGACTACGTTCCGCATCACTTTATTAATCATGTATGAATTTCTGTGCAAGTACCCCGAAGCGATCACACACGGGAAGCAATCTCAATTAAAAAAAAAAGAAGGAAGTCTTACCTGATGGCAGAAACGGCAGCTGCAGGAGGAGCAGCCGAAAGACAGCAGTAGGATGCAACAACCCAGCCTTGCACGGAAGGTGAGACCCTTTCTTTTTTTGCCTTCTAAATCA
Organism: Tolypeutes matacus; assembly: GCA_026826555.1. Taxonomy (NCBI): domain Eukaryota; kingdom Metazoa; phylum Chordata; class Mammalia; order Cingulata; family Chlamyphoridae; genus Tolypeutes; species Tolypeutes matacus. The sequence goes on along the minus strand of JAKSZT010010858.1, from coordinate 10,285,530 downwards.
CTGTGGCAAAAGAACTGCCTCGCATTTTGCCCCTTTTCATTCACAGAAGGTTCTCCAGGCCGGGCAGCCAGTAGAAACCACTTTCTTCCTGGAAGAGGCTGCCTCTCTTCTCAGAAACGCCTGGACCCCCTCTCTGTGGCTCCCTCCACATTTACCCTTCAGATCAATAAAGCTCTGCAAGCGGCTGGAGCTCAACTGCAGCGGCGAGAGGCGAGCCAATGGGGGCTCAGGGTTCCCTCCCTGTCATCTCCCCTCCCTCAAAACAAAACACAGCGTGCCTTTGACACACCATCGAGTTGTGAAAAGTAATTGACTCCTATATTTGAAATTTATCTTGTTTGTTCTTTTTCCTCCCTAGCGTTCATTGCATAATGCTTTGAATGAATCCGATGACTCCATAGCTCTCAGAAGACTCATTAAATGAGCTTAGTAGAGGGTGAAGATTAGGCTCTGAGAAAGTGATAGCACCTGGCTTTAGCAGCTGAAGCTGTGCTTTTTAAAATGCTTGAGTTCTATTGAATATCAGAGAACTGTCATTTGGGAGGCAGAAGGCTTGGGTTCTAGAACTGGCTCTTCTCTGTAGCTTAATGCCTTATTTGGTGAAACATGACAATTGATAAAGTCCCTCCTCACTGGAAGTTGTCTGATTCCTTAAACTTGCCTGAACAAGAATCAGTTACTAATTGGTGGTAACCTTATTCAAGTAACTTCTACTATTTCATTCACCTGTTTCAATGCTAATTCAACTTGTTCCAGAGTCTGTGAACTAAAAATGTTCAAACTATTTAAACAAGTCCAGTCTGTTTTATTTTGGCTTGTTTATAGATTACAATAAATTGGATTAACATTAATTTCTTTTAGTGAGGGAATTTATTAGTGATTACTTACAATCTTTATAAAATACTATAATAGTAATAAAATATTAAATACAGTGTATCATTGTTAAAAAAAAAAGATACTGATTCTTCCCAAATCCCCCAAACCACAATGCATGGTTTTAATCATGATGATATTTCTTTACATTTTACTAGTGAGGTGCTAACTATGAATTAAAAAATTGTTTAAACAAGTTCATGGGGTATTATTTATTTTCTCTAGAGGAATCTAAGCCATGTTATCATGTATCTATCAAGAGTTCAGTAATATTTGAAATAAATATTTAATCTGTGTCAAAAATCTCAAAAGTGCATAGGCTCTATGCAGTTATTAAAATGTGTATAAATTCAACTAGGGTTGAAAGCTCAAAAAACTGCACAAATAAGAATGTCTTTCCAATATCAGAGTTGAATAAGAATAAAATTAATGCATTTTTCTGAAATATTTGTGTTTCACCGAAGCCATATAAATGAGTTGATGCCTTTGGTGTAGCTAAGCTTTGTGTATCGTGACAAGCTGAAATAGCCTGGGGAGACTCTACAAACAAAACAATTTCGTTACCTGTCCATCACAGGAATGAGGCATGGAAAAGTGTAATATTTACAGCACTGTATGCTGTGTTGCTATAAAAGGTGAATACTTACTTTATTGTAGCTCATTCAGGTGCCTATAAAATTTCATTCAGAGGCATTCTATGATCAAGTATAGTCAACTGGCTTTGGGTGAAGAAAGGAAGATTCGGATGAAATGTAAATTATAAATACTTTTTCTCAATGTTGTGATAAAATTTACTTATATATTTTATTCATTTACTGATAATAAATAACAAGAAAGTCATTTAATAGAGGCCACTGTCTTTGTTCTGTAGGTCCATGATTCTCAGTGTATGCAAAGGCATCACCTGGAAACTAGTGGAAAAGGCAAATTCTCAAGCCCTACCCCACTCCTATTGAATGGAAACTCTAAGAGTGATTTAAGATCCCTCCAGATAATTCCAGGGCACAGTCAGTTCGAGAGTCATTGACTTAGGGCAAGGGTTTGTAACCTACTGCCACAGAACAGCCACCTGCTTTTGCAAATTTATGGCACACAACTACACCCATAGTTTATGTATTGTATATGGCTGATTTTGTACTACAAGGCAGAGTTGATTAGTAGCAACAGAGACCTTGCGACCTGCAAGCCTAAAATGTTTACTATCTGTCCCTTTAAGAAAAATTAGTCAATCCCTGAATAGGACTCTGTAAGATGTGCTATCTAATTAGTACAGAAAATAATAGTTAAGAAGGAGGTATCTCTTAAAGGTGGGGTGGACAAGATAGGATGAATGAAGTAAGTGGGATTTGCAATAGGTTGAAAATGATGTAGTGGTACATTATGTTGGCGTGTGTTCTTCACAAATGTTTTCTGCTCCTCCATGGAGGAGGTATATACATTTCCTCTCTAGTCTTAGTATATGACTTGTTTCGAAACCTGAATGGAAGAGAATGCTGTCACTTCCAAGCAGAATCATATATACGATTCTGCATATATATATATATATATATATATATATATATATATATATATATTTGCACCTGCTTCATAAAGAGGCTTTTCTATCAGCCTAGGTTGTTGAATGAAGGTAATAATGGATAGTCTTAGCTCTCCCAGGATGGACATGTAGCATGAGGGAGTAATAAAGCTTCTACTGTAAGCCACTGAGGTTTTGAGGTCGTTTATTACCACACTAGAAACTATAATAATCTTGCTAAAACAAATTGGTACAAGACCTTAACTGGAAACTCACAAAGTATTTTTGGGAAAGAACAGTCAAACCATTAGCGAGTTTGTATAAGGAAGGAATAGCCTAAAAGTTAGGAAATGGAAATTTAAAAATTATGACAAATACTTGTCTCTAAGGAGACAGAATTTAATTCTTTCACCATGGGGAGCCACAGAAAGCTGCTTAGAAAAAGAATGGCATCATCAAAATTATGCTATGTTGGCAAGGGAGAGGTAGAAAAACTGTTGATAAAGGAAAATTCATCACAAGGCCCTGAAAAATTATCCATGATGTAAAAATGTTTTCACCCTTACTCCTCCATTCAATTAGTCAAAAGTTCCATCCATTTTATTTCCTAAATACCATTTAAAGCACGATTTTTACTATTTTCATTGGTTTGATTCAGGACTTTACCCTTCATCCATGGATGTTTATAGCAATCTCTGAATGGGTATCTCTGTTGCCTCAACATGTCAATTAATGGTCAACTACAGCTTTTTATCACTTTCATCCTCTTTACTCCAGGAACATTGCCAATAGCATGGAAGAGCAAAATGGGCACAGAAACCATGAAATGCTCACTAAAGCAACAAAAATAACTTTTGTTTAGAAGTGACTTACCTCATTTCTGTTTACAATCTTTTGGCCAAAGCAAGTCACAGACACTTTACTTAACCTAATTATCAATCTGGCAGAGATGCATAATCTTACTAGAAGGGAAGAACCACAGTGAGGACCAATGATTATTTTGAAGAATAATGTAATCTACCATGCTCTCCTCTGACCCTAAAACAACAAAAAGATAGGGTAGCCTATCAGGTAGTCTTCATGTCTAAGGTAAAGAAACTACTTTCTTCCTCTTTCTGTCACCATTTTATATATAGTACTTAGCAATGAATTGAAATGAACTGAAACAAAAAATATATCCAACAAATATAAGAAATTGTTTAAGAATAATTGAGAGAGGGAAGCGGCTGTGGCTTAATCAGTAGGGCTCCCGTTTACCATATGGGAGGCCCTGGGTTTGGTTCCCGGGGCCTCCTGGTGAAGGCAAGCCCGCCCGCACGGCGTGGTTAGCTGACCCAGTGAGCACAAGCAGCAAGGGGGGGGGGATAAATGAATAAATAAATAAAATCTTAAAAAAAAAAAAAAAGAATAATTGAGAGGATGTTAATTAAAATATGGATGTAGATTGTGGGGAGAGGAAAAAAATCAGAGTGTTCAGCATTTTTAAATCTTAGAAATTATGCATCCTCACTTGTATTCCCCTTAAAGAAATGCCTGAATCAGGGAACCATGTGCATATAGCTTATGTGCCAGGTGATCACTGGTGACAGAATAAAGGGGCCTGACTGAGGTGAGCACTGTGAGTAATATGGCTTGATCCTAACAGGATTTCTGCAGAAGTGTTAGAATGCCTTCCAGAATTTTCTGCTCAAAAGTCAAAGGGCTTCTGTAGCAGTTTGATATTATTTATGAATTCCAGAAAAGGTTTTTGACTATAGTTGTAAACTGGTCTGTTCCTTTGGGTGGGATACTCTTTGATTTTGTTAGATTCAACTGAGATGTATTTGATTAAATTATGTTAAGATTAGGGCTTTGGTTTGACCACATCATTAGGTCATGCAGAGTTGAATCCCCACCCCCTTGGTGGGCTGATAAAACAGATTCTCACGTGGAAGTAGATACATAGAGGAGAACAAAGAGGAATAAAGGCAGCTCATTAGATATGTCAGAGGCCCTGGGAAGAGAGATGAGCCTGATAGTCTACAGCTGACCTTGTGAAGAGACCAGAACAGCTGAGCCCAGAAAGAAATGAGCCCTGGGAAGGGAGATGAGCCTTATGCCAACCTGCAGCTGAGATCAGAAGCTGGACCCACAGAGCTTTAAGAGGGAAGAGGAAGGCTGAAACCTTGCAGATGTCACCCGCCATCTTGCTTGAACATGTGGAAAAAGAATTTGATAAGAAAACAATCTTGAATTGGACTCTTTAGGGCCTTGTGATGTAAGCTTTACCCCAAATAAATACCCTTTATAAAACCAAAAGAGTTTTGATACTTTGCATCAGCACCCTTTTGGCTGACTAATACAGCTTCCTCCCCTTATTGGCTAAGTCCTATTCAGGGATACACTTCTGAGATATGTGTGGGCACAGTGACTCCCACCAGCCTTTTCAGTGGGAAAGAAGCCTGAGGACAGAAAGCAAAGATAAGCTGACTTGAGGGGTCCACCATCAAGAAGCAAATAAATCCCAGCTGCATGAATCTATCCTTCTTAACTGCAACTGAAATCAGAGGGGCCAAGAAAATATAAGTTGCCATCTTATATTGGGTAACAGTTATGACAATATCAAGGGACAGAAGGAGAAGATAAATTCACAGAACTGATATAGAATGTATTAAGATTCAGATTAAGTTAGGTTATCCAGGTTGTCTATGGTGAGATGATGACTGAAAATACTGGACAGAACCTGCTGTCAGAAAGCATGGCAGGAACTAGAGATATTCATGCAATAATAATAATAATAAAACACTATGACATCCATTACTTATAATAAATGGATCAAGGTTTACCCAGCACTTAATTACTGGGAGTTTAATGTTCCCCTATATTTCCATAGCACATGTGAAAGTGGTAATATTATTTCCTCCAGTTTACAGATGAGAAAACAAAATCATAAAGGAGTCAAATGACCTTGAATGGGCTCAAACATAGTAGAGCATGGAATAAGGATTTGAACCAAAGCAGCTGACCTCTAGAATTCATCTTTGTAATCACCAACCTCTAATGCTTGCTCCTAATATTTCTTTCTTGCCCTCTAAATACAAAATCTCTGAATATAGTTATAGTTCTTGATTTTCAATGGTGGAAATAAACCTTGATTATTTTTTTTTTTTTAAAGATTTTATTTATTTATTCATTTATGCCCCCCTTGCTGCTTGTGCTCGCTGGGTCAGCTAACCACGCTGCGCGGGCGGGCCCGCCCCCACCAGGAGGCCCCGGGAACCGAACCCGGGGCCTCCCATATGGTAAATGGGAGCCCCACTGATTGAGCCACAGCCGCCCCCCAAACCTTGATTATTAAAGAACAGCATTTTCCACTATGAATTGCTGAGATTTTAATAGTTCATTCACCAAATAATTTGGCTTCTACAATGTATATTGCTCTAGTTTTGGGGCAAACTGTGCAGGCATGTAGGGAACACTATAATCTCTGAGGACTAAAGAAAAAGTCTTTGGCCCTATAAGTTTACAGCACCTAGATATTTTATCATCAATTTTATACTCATTAAATATTCTAACAATGAAGTCTTGTCCATAGACTGTAAAGTCATCTTCACAAGAAAGAGAACCAAATGTAACATTTGAAAAGTAAAGATGAACCTAACAGAATACTTTGTCACAAAAGAATGAGCCTCAGACACAGCAGGTTCTGCAAACATATGGAGACAATGCTCTCATTGTGTTGAGTAGAAATGTACATGGGACTCAGACTTATATGGAAAGAACTAACTTTTTAGGAGCATATATGTGAGCTTGTCATTCAAATGTATATGAGAGAGAGAGAGATTCATTTAAATGCCAAAACAACAATCATTGTGCAGGAAGATTTTTTTATTGGCAATTTCTAGATGATATAACTGAGGCACAGAGGGGTAAGATCCTTTGTTCAAAGTCATAATGGCAATCAGTGTCAAAATCATGATTCATACTCAGTGGATCTCATTCCAATGTCATTGTATTTTTTTCTCAAAATTATGCCTAAACTGAGTGTGATGAACTTTTTCTTCTGTTTTAGCACCAATTGATAGATTGTACTCAACTTGTCCTGTGAGTTACCTCAATCAGTACAATCCCAAATCCCATCTTCTTATCCTCCCCTTGCCATCCCCTGAAAAGAAACCCCAGAAAACTATGATAAGATATATTTGGGTTGTTAGGGAAGAGGACAAAGTATGGTTGGGATTAAATCTGGGTCCTAAAAGTATTATTGGAATAAGTAGAAAATCCACATATTCAGGCTTGAAGTTGCTATAAGCTCAATTGGTCTGGGTCTAGGACTTGTATTGTGACAAACTAAGAAATATATTCATTCGACATACATGAGATCTATTATATAATTCAGAGTTTGTTGTTTGTTTTTCAGTCTACTAGGAAAGGAGGCTGATAAACAATTATGAAGCAAATATAATAATTGAGAGTAGCAAAGATTAAGACAGATGAGGAAGGAGTGAAATGCAAGATGAATTTTGAAATACAAAATTAAAAGATACTGTTACTTCCTGGTTATAGCAGATAATATGCCAGATAATGTTAGACATTAATCTGAATTTTCAAGTTTAAATAATTAAAGAAATATTAGTGCCATTGACTGATATTGAGAAGTTTGAATTGATACTGATATTGAAATTAGTTTGTTTATATATATATTCATTCAAAGAAACTATAATGTAACAAGTTACTTTTGTTTGTTTTTGTCATCCATTGATATAATTGAATATCTGGGCCTAAATGTCATGGCAACAATAATAATAGCAGAAACAATATCAAATTAACATTATACAACAAACTTTAAAGTAAATGTATGAAATATATTAGAGTTCATTAATATCAGAGTATGCACTCAAGGAATTCAAGCAAATGTCAATAATTTAATAAGTACATAACATATAAAGAAAATTGAATAATTTTTCTATTAACAGGTTTTCATTTCTTTTGCCTGTAGGTTACAGCTATCATCATTTTTTAATTAGAGAATAAATTTTTAAAGAATTAAATGTTGTGACTAAATCTTATGTAAGTGTATTCTTGATAGTCAATAGGTCAATTAACAGTTGAGTAAAGCATTTTATATAAAATGAATGTTATTTTCAAATTAAAATATATTCTAAACATTCTTTTGTAAAATGTATATAGAGCTAAATTTTGATTGAATAAATAAGTTTTGTGGTTCTGAGCATTGCTTAGTTTGATTTGGAGAAAAAAATACTGCTTCCATATAGATATTGATTTTAAAACAGATATATACTTATCTTAAAACAAAATACACCTATTTCTTTATTAGCAGCTTTTATAGACTATCTTGATATCATATCTTATAAAGGTTTAAGTAATTAAAAGCAGATAAACTAAAATTATCATATTTATTACATTGTATTAAAGTCTTTTTATATTAATATCCTATTTTTCATTTTATTGCATACATATTTTCATAGTGCATGTATTATTAATTGGGTTGATAACATTATTCTTTTGTCTTTACTATTTCTCTCTATAGAAATATATCTAAATAAAAAGAATATATTTTGATACTTGCTGTGATTTTAGGTCTTATGGTCAAATGCCTGTCCCTGACATAGCACAACCAAAAGGGGAAACCATGTTTTTACATAATCATATATAAGTAGAGAGAAAAAAAAGTAAAAGAAATGAAAAGAAGTAACGAGATTCTAAAACTCTGTATTTCTGAGATTTTCTTTCTCGGCCATTGGTAGATGAGATCAAACACATATCTTACAGGGAACAAAAGACTTAGATACCTGCCTCAATTTGTTTTTTGACCATATTAGGGCGCTGATGTGTTCCTGTAACTCAGACAAACTCTGAATGTAATTTAAACAATCCTAAAGTGACTCCAGGCCACAGAATCCCACCACAGCTGATCTTGGATAAGGTTTAATTTATAAATAAGAATGAATATGGTGTTCAGTATAATCACTTAGTGTATACTGGATACAACTGATTGTACACTTTGGGTGGATTTATGCTTTATTAATAGGTATCAATAAAATTTATTTGTTAAAAAAAAGAATATGAAGTTGGAGGGCAAGTAAAGGTCAATTATCTTATTTAGTGATATCATCCACTCATTTTTGTGTCATGTTCTCTAAGCCAAAGTCTCAAGACTACTCCTAAAAATAATATCATCTTATAGTAGGAAGGAATGAGTGTATGCTTCATAAAGTACAAAATAAAGACATAAAAATTAAACAAACTAAACAAGTGTCTGTCATAGCATCATTCTAGCCAGTCTTAGACTGAATATACTGGTTTTTTAATAGAACAGGACCATATACAGCCTTACTCCCCTTTAAGATGTTTGGGGTGCTACATGATAAAGATTCCATTCAAAGTCAGCATATTTATCAAAGGCATTCAAGAATAGGCACAGTGTCTGATAAATGGTAAGCAAAGTCCATTCCATTTGCAATAAGAAGACGATGATAGCAAACTTTTAAGGGCTCCTGGAAATCACTATATTACAGAATGGCAATTTTTAGGATGGAAAATTTCTTTACTGTTGCTTAATTCAAATCTGTAAGCCCTGGGTCAGGAAGACCTCTCGAAATTGCACCAAGCCTGACGACAATCAAGAAAGTTTTTCTTCATTGGAAGCTCTATAAGATGAAAATAAGATGTGGCTGCTAAAAACCAAAGACATCTGAGGTGAAATGAAGAGAAATGTAGTACAGAATAAAAGAAATAATACTTGGTCTTTAAGATCCAAGACTATTATAAAGAAAACTTGAAGAAATGGAAACTTAATTGAAACATTAAATACACTTAAGTATTTTCATGTGGAGTAGGATCCAACTAGTTCTGCTTGGTTTCAGAGTCAAAGTTAGGCCCAATGGGCAAAATTTACACCTCAATTTATTTTATTATTTATTTATTTATTTTACATCTCAATTTAAAGTCAACCTTTCAACAAATGGAATGGTCAAAAGACAAAATCATTGGCATAAAGACGCAAAGAGTTCCTCCATACTAGAAATGCTCAATCAAAAGCTTGGGAACCACTTGTAAAAATTACCATATATTTATGCATGCAATGCGTATAGAAATAAATGATTTTTAAGGTTCTTTATACATTTCTTACGTTCTATGACTGAAATGGTAAGTATGGAGATGAAGCGACTTGGATAATGCTTTTGAAATTATTTTTTCTGTCACTTTGCTCACCTAACCCTGCTGTTCATTCTTCATTTTCATTTTAATTCCTGGACAAAAAGTTGCATGTGTGTTTTAATTTTACAAATCTAACTGAAAAAATTCATACTTGGAGAATGGGAGAATGTCAAGAATGGTTGGAATACTAATACAAGAATTTGTACTATGAAAGGAAAATATGTCTCATTATTTATTGGTGTGTGTATTAGTCAGCCAAAGGAGTGCTAATGTGAAATACCAAAAATGGGTTGGTCTTTATAAAGTGTATTTATTTGGGGTAGAAGTCCACAGTTACCAGGCCAATAAGCATAAATTTCTTCTCACCAAAGTTCATTGCCACGTATTGGAGCAAGACAGCTGCCGACGTTTGCCAGGGTTCAGGGTTCTTGAGTTCCTCTTTTCCCTGGGCTGCGTTTCTCTCTGGGCTTAGCTCTTCTGGGTCCTCCACAAGGTCAGCTGTAGACTATCAGGCAAACGGCTCACTTCTCTTCTCCTGGGGCCTTCTTTCCAACATCAAAACTCCTTCATCAGAACTGCTTCTCAAAAACTGCTTCTACTCTATTCTTTGCCTTGCCTTTTATTTTCGATTCCCCACCCACCAAGGCATGGGGCTCAATGCCCTAATCATAACCTAATCATGCCCAGATTAACAGATCAGTTTACAAGCATGATCCAATTATATTTTTGGAATTCGTAATTACATCAAATTGTCCAGTGGTTACAGTGTGTTATACCAGATATGAACCATGTTTGGCTTTAGTGTAAAAAATAATTAATGTTTCCCTACTAATATCAAACCAATATCTTATTAGACAATGCTAGTTCTCATTTGCTTGCTCATTTTCTTGATGTGTAACTCTATTTTGAAAATATCCTAACAATTCCTTATATTTTTATTTTAAAATTTTATTGACTTATGATTCATAGACCATAAAATTCACTGGATTTTAAATGTAGCTTTTAATGAATTTAGCAAATTTACAGAGTGGTGAAACCATCACCACAATCTAACACAAGACAATTTTAAAACCTTCATCTCATCCCAATATGATCCCTCATAGCCATTTGCAGTCAATCACTTTTCAATCTCACCCCAGCTCCAGCAACCACCAATATACTTTCTAGCTCTATAGATTTGCCTTTTTGGGACATTTGATACAAAGGGACTCATTCAATATGTGGTCTTTTGCATTAGGGTTCTTTAAGTTAGTAAAATGTTTTTAAGCTTCATTCATATTATAGCATTCATCCGTTTTTCCTACCATTTTTATTGCCAAGTAACATTACATTCTATCGATATGTCTTATACTATTTATCCTTTAAACATTTAAGGAATATTTGGATTCTTTCATCTTTTGGCTGCTACGCATAATTCTACTATGTCACATACAAGTTCATCAGTGGATTAATGTTTGCATTCTCTTGGGAAGATCCCTAGAATGAAACCAGTGGGTCATGCGGTAAGCTTATGATTAACATTTTAAATGAACTCCTGTACTGTTTTCCAGTGTCTGAACCAATTTACAATCCCAGATCCATGCCAATGCTTGATATGGTTCTATTTTTTATTAAAGTTGTTTCAGTGGGGTGAAGTGGTATCCCAAATGTATTGTTAATTTCCATTTCCCTAATGATATATCTACTTCGCTGAAATTTGTGTGAGATATTTTTCCCATTTTTCATTAGGTTCTTTGTCTTCTTATTACTGATTTGTGAAAGTTCTTTATAGACACTGGAAATTAAGAGAAATATGATTTGCAAATATTTTCTCCCAGTCACTGGCTTGTCTTTCAATTTTCTTAATGGTGTCTTTTGAAATGCAAAAAAGATTTTCATTTTGAATAGGATAAATTTATAATTTTAAAAATGTGTCAGATTTAGTGCTTTATCTAAACCCTTTTTGACTTATCCTTGATCACAAAAATGTTCTCCTTTGTCATCTTACTAATGTTACATGGTTTTAGATTTTACATTCCATTCTTTTATCTATTTCGAGCTCTTTTTGTATGATATATATTAAGGGTTAAAGTCTTCTTTTTGCTTTATGATATCCAATTTCCGAGCACCATTTGCTGAAAAAATACTATCTTTTCCTTACTGAATTGCCCTGGTATCTTTGTTGAAAAACAATTGAAGAAGATGATGACAAATTCTACACATATGGATATCTTAACATCATTTTTCCCTTTAAAAATGAGCAATATTTTTCAGGGAACAAATGAAGAAAATTAATGAGGCAGCAATGCTTGCTCTACCTTATCCA
>JAKSZT010010858.1:10215476-10273665 GCA_026826555.1 Tolypeutes matacus | reverse complement strand
ACTTAAGCTATTCCTTGGGGAACGGAGGGTGATCTTTAATATTACAGGCAAGAAAGCTGACTCTGAACAACAGTTATAGCAGCTTAATGGTTCCCAGTGGGAGATAGTTAAGGATTTATTTCTTATATGCTGATTGGAGAACAGTCATGCTTAATCCTATGTTATGTGTAAAGCACATCTTTAAAAAAAGCTGTTCTCTAATATAGATAGTAAATTGATTGCTACATGAAGGTCCACTAAGGAGAGGAATACAAAAGATTTCATTGGTTGAAAATTCAGTATTCTAAACACATGGGATATACAAAGTAACCTGATAATCCATATGTCAATATTAAATCAGTAAAGAAATAAAATAACTCTATAGGAAAGCCAGAAAGTAAAATAAGAGATAGAAAGAAAAGAGGAAAGAAGGGAGGAAGGAAGGAAGGGAGGGAGAAGATTAAAAACAAATGAAACCGCTTTCACTTGTTATCCAATTAAAAAATAGGCAAAAGAAATAAACAGACAACTGTGCAAAGAAAAAATGCAAATGGTGAAGAAACACAGGAAAAAATGTTCAACATGAGTAGCAATTAGAGAAATGCAAATCAAAACTACACAACTACAGTGAGATATCATTTCACACCTATTAGACTGGCCACTACTAAAAAGTCAGAAAACTATAAATGTTGGAGAGGATGTGGAGAGATAGGAATGCTTATTCACTGTAGATGGGAATGTAGAATGGTACATCCATTATGCAGGTCTGTTTGGCAGTTCCTAAGGAAGTTGAATATAGAATTGCCATGGAACCTGGCAATACAATTGCTAGGTATACACCCAGAAGAACTGAGAGCAGTGACACGAATAGATAACTGCACACGGATGTTTACAGTGGCATTACTTATGATAGCCAAAATTTGGAAACCACCCAGGTGTCCATCAACTGATGAATGGATAAATAAATTGTGGTGTATACACACAATGGAATATTATGCAGTGGTAAGAAGAAATGAAGTAGTGAAACGTACAACAACATGGATGAACCTGGAAGACATTATGTTGAATGAAGCAAGCCAGACACAAAAGGACAAATACTTTATGATTGTGCCTTTGTGAACTAAATATGTTATGTGTAATATAAATACATTATGTGAAATATGAATATGGGTAATAGTGCATATCTAAGACCGTTTATCTGAACAAATGTAAGTTAATACTACAAAATATTAATATCACACAAAATAAATACCACTATAGTAAGTGAAGGAGCCCAGGCACAGAGTACTGCATATTGTATAATTCCATTTATATAAAATGTAAATATAAATCAATTTATGAAGATGAAATTAGATTAGTAGTTATGTAGGCCTGGGGAAGGAATGCTAAGGGGTGTGAGGTCTTTCTTTCTGGAGTAATGAAATTGTTCTTTTTGAGATGCTGAATGTACAACATTGTGATTATATTAAAAGCCATTGATTATACACTTTGGCTAGATCATATGGTATGTGAATATATCTCAATAAAACTCTTTAATAAACAAATAAATAATTGTGCAAGAATAGCCAGAAATAGCAGCTATCTACAGCAGGGGAAACATAGTGAGATTGAGAGGTGAGGAATTTTCTTGTTTCTCTGTCTGTTTTTTGTTTATTATTATTATTGAAATAACAAAAATACTCTAACAATGATTGAAGTGATGAACGCACAATTATGTGATTATACCAAATACCATTGATTATACACTTTGGATAAATTGAATACTTTATTAATATATATAAAAAAATTTGATTTGCTTAAAAAATAAAATAAATGAATCCATTAAAGTGATATTCCAAGTGCAACAAAACAAAACAAAACATGAAAAAACAAATGAAACCAACAGTTTCAGTGGTCCCCACTCAGTCTAATTCTGGGCTTGGACAATGTGGCAAGTTTTAGCAAATAGATAGCAATTATGGCACATGCATGTACTAAAAAGTACCTGCACATTGGGTCTTGTCCAATTGCTGCTCTTGGGCCCTCTGCTTTCTCTGATATATATATGTGTATTTGAACTCGTGTTCTGGAGGCACTAGAACAGATGTGGAAGAGATATGCCATCCCAGTAGGGCCATTTTAGACCTGCTATCCACAGCTGGTTCACTAGCAGACCACTTAGCAACTCTGGCCACACTTAGCAACTCTGGCCACAATCAACTGAATTGGGCCCAGATGAGAGAAACCACGAACACCCTCGTTTATACCACTACAAATTGCAGACCTGCAGAACCATGAGTTTTATAAGTGAATGTTGCTTTAAGCCACTGTAAAATGTGATCCTTTTTTGGGCTGCAAATGCTCATGTGAGTCTCTTATTCTCAGTAAACACTATAGGGCATTATAGGTATTTTAAAGCAGATGTTCAGTCTATATATTGATTTTGAGAAATCACCAGTTTTTAAGCATCTTTAGAGTTGATAACTTGATTGACAATTTTAGTATTGATGGAGTAGGGTCAATGTACTTAGGCAGAAAGATACTCTTTTATATTAAAATATTTTCAGCTCCTGTCTACATCGAACCAATAATTATTTTATAATAAAACCCAACAATCATGGGATTTCATGCACAAGCAAAATTGGCTTTAAAAAAAATTCCCATTGACCAGTTTTAAATGTATGATGAAAGCAATAATAAAGATAAACTACATGCCATATCATCCTTTCTGAAAGTTTCAAATATAAGCTTAATTACATTCAGCCTGAAAATATATCATTATTCTTTTTGTTTAATCATACATTGATGCTCATATTAGAAGAAGAAATTATTGCTTCCATTATTCCAGGTACTTTGTAGATTTATTTGAAATAGACAGAAGTGTGTATTTGCAAAGTTAGAAGGAGTGGTAAAGAATGACAGCATGTATTTGGTGTACTTGTTATTATAGATGTCTAGAATGGCATCAAAACAAATCATCTTCCTGTGTATTTTGAAATAGCAGCTATATTTTTTCAAGTCTGATCATGTTCAGTTTGCATTTTTACTTTGGCAATAATTCATCCTTAGAATGTACCTTTTCCTTTCATTTTCTCACAATATCTATATTCACACACAAGTGCCTCCTTGAAAATATTTTCCTAACTTTTCAATTTTAGCATAGATTGTACTGATCCCCTATTAGCTATCTGAAAATTATGGCAGATTGGTTTTGCATCCAACAATTTAAGGAATGATATCAGTGTGCCTATGTTAGAAAGTTCATTATTGTCTTTACACATAATGAAATATTACGACTCACTTTATATTGTAAGAAATAAACTATTTCTGTTACAAGTTATACCTAGCATAGAATCTCTCTAGGGAAAATAATGTAAGAGAAATAGGGAGAGAGAACAAGGAAAGAACAGAGATTGGCAGTATTTTAATAAAAAATGTAATTAATGACTAACTATGATAGTAAATTTCATGTGTCAACTTGCTTAGGTTATGGTATCCAGTTGTTTGGTCAAGCAAGTGCTGGCCTGATGACAGTGAAGGTATTTTGTAGCAGATTTAAATCATTAATCAGTTGATTCTTTCTATGGCTGATTACATCTAAAACTAAGAAAGGAGACGGCCTTCAGCGATGAGAGAAATATCCTTATCCTATCAGTTGAAGGCCTTCAAGGGAGAACTGATGGTTTAGTAGTCAGAAGAATTTCCATCACTACCTCAGCCAGCCAGCTTTTCCTAAGGACTTCATCATCACTTTCATGAGAGCTCCCCACTTGTGGCTTCTCTCAGGTAATTGAATGTCACCATCAAGATCCCTACTTGCAGCCAGCCATATGGAATTTGGACTTGACAAACACTACTATCACTACTATGATAAGTCTCTTAATACAGTTCTGCCTTCTGAAGAATCCTGACTTATACAATAACAAAATATCCAGTGTCTGCTATCAAAGCAATGAAAGTGAAATAAGCAGAAACATTGCATATGTAAAGATAAAAGAGAATTCCTTGTAGTGTGTAACTCCACATGGTCCTTAAATTGTTTTTGTTCATTTGCCTGTATACTTTGAACAGATAATGCAAATATATTGTTCACTGTTTAAAATGCACAAAATGCTATTATGCAGAGAAAGGATTTTTCCTCCAACTCGGTCTCCTGATATGTAGGTTTCTGTCCCAAAAGGCAACTAGTGTTGCTCTCTTTGATACTGCCTTTTTTACAGAAATGTCTGAGTTCTCATAGTTCAGATTTTCGCCTTAGCTATCCAGAGGAGAGTTTTCTGTGTGAAAGCCAATCTTATGTTTTTTTCAGTAGGATTTTGATCGAACAAAAATCATACGAGTTCTATGTTTTAGATCTAACAAAAAAAAAAAAAAAAAAGAAAGAAAATTAGCTTCTCTAACATTCTCAATGTTTATAAAATCTATATAACAAGCATGATAGAGCCCTACAAGGAATCTGTATCTCTGAGGTCATTCAGTTTTTGACCTCAAGAACTAAAAGAAATGTCAAAGCTTTCAAAATAAGCTGTTGCATGATGTCAACTACAAGATATTTTAGGTTTTGTATGAATTACATTAAATAATATATTTTCAAGAACAGATAAATATTGAAAACTAAGTATTTTGTATATTAAACCTGTTTGAATAATACAATGAAGCTATTTTCATTTGGCTTTTATAGAGAATAATGAAAAAAAAAAATATATATATATGTATATATATATATATATATTTTTTTTTTTACTTAGTAAGCAAAATGTTCCCAGTTATTCTTTTCCCTAGCTCTTGTCAGATGATTAGTATACATTCTTACCCATTGGCATTTGACATGCAGTCAGCAGTCTAACTTGCCATGCTATCGACATCAGACTTGCCCATGTAGCTTTATTTGTCCAATGGACTATGAGCAGAAATTATTTGAGTTACACCCAAATTGAAGCTTTAAGAGCCATCACATATTTTTGCCTTTTTGTCTTTCCCATCATTATGAAAATTTCCCATAATTATGAAAAAGGCCCATATATAAGTTTTTATTCAGTCTGGTGTCAATTTTTGGATACAGAGAAGAGCTGTAGCCAAGCCAGAGACAAAGACAAAACCTAGATACAAGATTCTGAAATGTTGGGGCTTCTTGTGTTCTAGTTTGCTAAACGCAAAAATACCAGAAATGGGTTGGGTTTTATAACGGGAATTTATTAGGGTAAAATCTTACAGTTCTGAGGCTGTGAAAATGTGCAAATTAAGGCATCATCAGAGATGCTGGCTCACCAAAGTTTGGCTGCTGGCAGATCCTGGACTCCTACCATGTGGCAAGGCAAAATGGCAGCTGGTCTCTGTGTGTTTCCTCCAGGCGCACTATCTCCCAGAGCTCAGCTATACGCAATCAGGCATATAGCTCATATCTTCCAGGGGCTTGTCTCTTCAGCCTTATGATACTCAACTGATTCAACTTCCAGGCTCTGTCTCAGCCTCTTTGGAATTTCTCTGTCTTTCTGGGGCTGTGAGTGATATTAAAGTCCTCTCTCACATGGCAAGGTAAAACTAGCAGCTTTTCCTCACCTTTCTCATCCCATTTTTACAAGACTCCAGTAAAAGAATTAAGACCTACCAGGTCCCACAATCTAAATTAATCAAAGGGCCTTAACTGAAGCTATATAATTAAAAATGATCTAACTGAAAGGTCCCTTAACTGAATCTAACCAAAAGGTCCCAAATACCTTACATGTAAGGAATGGGTTAGCTTAAGAACATAATTTTCTGGGTTCCACAAAAAACTTAAATGAGGACATGTTACTGCAATACAAAATAGCAAAAGCTGAGTGATGCAAAGTACTCCTAAAAACAACAGTAAAAGCAACAACAAAACAAACAAAACCTGGGAACTTCTAGAAAAAAACTTGGAACTTCTAGAAAATTTCCTTTCCATATTTTAATTGATGTTGATTTGGGAATCAGTATATAATCACTGGATCTTTTTTGGTAAATGTTATGGTTTTAAGTGTAAAATAATCCAAAGTATGCAATTTACTTTACCATATTTAATCTATGTCACCAGCAACTAAAAGGAAAGTGTGTGTATGTATGAGTGTTACTACATAGGGATTTTCAATATGCAATGTATTCATAATAAATTAGGAATTATCCTTCAAATAGGGACAAAAGCTATCATCAAAGACAATCTGTGTGTCTTTGGTCAATCATTCTAAACAAGAAAAAAAATGTTTAGTGTATATACTTACAAATATACTTTTGCTTTTCAATTTAATTACCCTAGTTTTGGTATATAAATAAGAATATCAGAAGTTATTAGCTACCTTTAAACTTAGTTTGCAAAAAAAAAAAAAAAAATAGCTTTTGATTCTCTGCATTGTGGCTTACACTGAAATTTTTCATGGGTCTTACTTCCAAAATTAAATCTAATAAGTTATGCATGAACACCTAGAAAAATTGAAAAAAAAAAGTAAATAAATATAAGCTCTCTAAGAAATAAAAATGGGTATATTCAAGGGTAAATATGGATTCATTAAAGCAATATACCCTAATGGTATCTTTTAATACGTTTTCTATCTATTGTGAAGGAAATACCATAAAAGTCACGTATACTGATTTTAGTAAGGGATTTGGCAAACTATCATGATATTCTTGTAAATTTTCTTAAGCAATATGAGCAGATATTATTGAATTTGATGATATTGATAGTTTAATATTCCAACACAGAGTTGATTAATAAAGTACATTAATCTGAATAGAAATTAATGGTGGGAGAACACAGGAATCTGTCTATTCAGCATCATTACCAATGAATATTTATTATTTGCCAATGCCTGCTTTAGTACAGTGATGATTTCTTTAGATGGAGATAGTGAGGCATATTTAGGTGACCCTAAACTGGGCATGTAAGAGTGATAAGTATAAGAGTTAATGAGTATGTAAGCTATCTGGAACCTGAAATGATGGCACATGCACCTTAAAAGCTAGAAACATATTAGTGATGTTCCTCCGACAAAGCAGAGTAGATTGTCAACAAAATTTGATAGTACTGTCTGAGCAAGTGTTTTGGAGGATATTCTTCATTATTCTGTGAGAAAGACAATGATTAGCATAGCAGAATGGAGCTAGGACAAGGGGACCTGGAAAATACTGGGGACAAATAGCGTTCTGAATGTGTGGCCATTCCTTTTGGAAACCAATAAATGAATCACAGACAAATGCTATGTATACCCATTTGGAGGGGTAGCCCCATGGACTTGGAAAACCTAAGAACACATGACTAAGCCAGTATACAATGTCCAAATGCCTGCTGTTTAAACACATTCCTTTCATGAAAATCAGGAAGAATGAAAAGATGGACCATGGATGGAGTACTAGTATCCTGTTGTTTCTGCCTTCTTCTATCAGAGGATTTTCTGGAGAGGAGAGGATAGAGAGGCAACATTGGAAGGAAGTAAATGATTATGATATAAAATTTGAACTTTTCCTGACTCTATTTAAATTCTGTTTTAAAATAGATGCATCTATTTTAGTTAGTGTGTGAAAGATTGTCATATCCAATGTATTAATCTTTTTACCACAAAACCTACTCCAGAAAAGATGTATGTTCCTGAGTAAGTAGAGCTTACTATAAAAATAAATATGCATATATGCACATCTGAATTTTACTACAAAATGTGAAATTTGCATACAATACATAGTTTGATTAAATATCTGTAACAGGAATTGTGCTAAGTCCTGGGATATAGAGGTGAACAGAGTTCCTTCATGTAGCTTAAACTATTTATTTAAGTCAATAAATACTTATTAAACAACTTGAATATAAATTCTGGGATATCGATTGACAAGAATTGGCACTTCGAAGTTGATATAATTGCTATTAATTGATATTACTGATATTAAGTAATTGATATTAATTGACTATATTAATTGACCACACATAAGCTTTGTCTCAGGGCCTAGTCCAAACTCATGGCCTGTTCTCCCTTGGGCTTTCATTCTGGCCATTTATAGCATCCCCTAGGAAAGAGGTTCAAAAATCTATTCACACAGCTTGTGGGTAAGAGTTTATATTGCTACTGATTGAAGATTTATGCATTAAATACTAACATTACAACTAAATAGCATACTTATTCATTATGGTTTTGGAAATTATTTGGCAAAAATAAATCTAAGTAAGTAGGTTGTTATCAGTCAGGTCAACTAGTACTGATATTTCTAAAATGAGTCAGTGATCTCTGTGAGTTGATGTTGTGGAGTACCATACAGATATTTACATCCCCTTCTGTTGTAGTTTGCTAAAGGCTGCCAAGGCAATATACCATAAATGGGTTGGTTTTTACAATGGAATATTATTAGATTAAAAGCATACAGTTCTGAGGCTGTGACAATGTCCAAATCAAAGCATCATCAGAGATGCTGTCTCACTGAAGGTCACCTGCTGGTCATCTTGGACTCCTGCTAAGTGGCAAGGCACAATGGCGACTCTGCCCATCTTTGCCTTCACCTCCAAGTTCACTTTCTCCAGAGCTCAGCTGTGAACAATCAGGCACATGGTAGGGCATAATGGCGGCACCAGCTTATCTCTCCCCTCTCTTCTAGACCTCATTGCTAATTCTGCATTGGGCTGCTCTGTTTGTGGTTTTACACTCTCTTGGGTTTGTTAATTTCAAGTTCTGAAAGATTCTCTCTGTCACTGCAGCTTTTTTTGTGTCTGCAGCTTCTATTCCTCTGTTTATAAAGGACTCCAGTAAGAGGATTATGACTCACCCTAGTCCTTGTCCTACTGAAGTGATCTAATCAAAAGGAAGGTCCCTAAATTGGATTTAATCAAATGGTACCAATTACAATAGGTTTTATACCCAAAGGAATGGATTAACTTTAAGACCATGTATTTCTGGTGTCAATTCTGCTTTAAATTCTCATATTTTCTTTGGGTAAAGCACTCCACTAACTCCTGCAGTAACCAGGAGTGTTGTCAATTGACAGATCTCAGCTGAGCTCTTTTTCTGGGAAATGCTTTCAATAGAAGTGAGCAATCTAGCTCAATGTCACAAACAAGACCTTGCCTCCTTGTGCTCATCATATCCAATGACTGGTTTAAGGATGTGTCTGAAAGTCTGACTAATATGCCTCACTTGGTTTATTCCTGGAGAACAATTCTAGCTCCTGAACTCTTCATGAGTTCAAACAAGACCTTTGGTGAAATTGTGTTGCAATTAAACTCCCTTTGCTCAGTCCTACTTTGTTCACTCACCAACATGTGTCAAACTTGGGACCTCTTCCAGATGTACTTCTTGCATGCTAATCTCTGTCTTAAAATCTATCTCCCAGGCGCCTGAGGCACACTTCCTTTCTCAAGTTATGGACCTCCTTCTAGAGAGGAATTTTAATTTGTGAAGTGAGGTTGTTATGCAGATGCCATTCTCAGAGAGATTTTAGAAGAGAGAGGATATGGACTGATTTTAATGATACCATTCCCAACCTCTGTAAGGTGGCGTGGTCCCAAATCCTGATGGCTCACACCAGACAGTATGTCAAGTCCCTTAACTCAGATTAATAGGCCCCCTTTCAATAATAAATGCTAATTGAATTTGGGGAACGGCAGCAGGGAAAGGATATAGTTGAACACCTGGTGTCTTATGTATTTTATTTTACTTACTTACTTCGACTTTCAATTATTGAAGCTAAGCTAAAATGTTGTGAAATATAAACCTAAATTTGTAACATTTCAAACATAATTAGAAAGTTATCTCTTACTTTGCAATCTTCAACATGTGGCTCCCAATGTTTTCACAGGTATCAATCACCATACCAAACAGATTGTGGGAAGATCCTGGAGGAGAATGCTCAGACTATTCCATGTGACAGGCCCACAGTTAGACTACATAAGCTTTACCCATATGTCATTGGATAAAATTTAGTTGAATATGCACACCTAACTGCAATAAAGGTGGGGAAAGTGTCCAAAGGGGGGGGGGCAGACCTTGTTGGACAATTGGACAACTACTATCTCTGCCACATACCTATACCTCATAACATTGAATTTTGTTGAGTAGTTTGTCAATCTAGAATCAACTTCAACAGTAAACTCAAAAAAAGTTAAACTGGAATATGTCAAATGGTAATAACTAATGAATGTCCAATGTCTTTCTTCATTCTGTGCTGAAATTCTATATATTTCAGAGATCTCTGGAAGAATGAATAGTTCTCAAGGGATAAATCCATGGTCTGCCCTTCTTAAAATGACTAGTAACTTGACTTCTAAAACAAGTATGCAATATTACAATTACAGACAGTCTGCAGTTTTGATTACCATTAGTGTTGAACAAATAGAACAAAGAGGTCTGTGACAGATTGGAGCTACTTTATTTTAGGCATTATTGAAAGTATGTACTGAAATGACACATCTCTGTGTGATGGCCAAGGACAACAGATTTGCTGTGACCTGCAAGAGGAAAGCTAATCTCACAGTAAGACCAAATTCATAGACACAGAAATTAGGGTACCAGTTACCAGAGATAGGGTGGAGTGGGAAGATGAACTAGGGAGTTAATGCATAATGAGTGCAAGGCTTCTATTTGGAGTGATGGAAAAGTTTTAGTAATTGATGATGGACATAATAGCACAACATTGTGAATCTCATTTATCCCACTCAATTGTATGCTTGGGAGTGGTTCAGATGTGAAATTTTATATTGTATATATGTTTCCACAGTTTAAAAAGAGAGAGCGAAAACAGAGAAAGTGATAAACAATGCAATACATGATCTTGGACTGGATCTGATAATGGAGGAGATAATGTCCAAAAGGACATGACTGGGGAAATTGAATAAGAATGAAATATAGAATATGTGCTTTATATCAATGTTAAATTTTTTGAACTTGGTAACTTTACTTAATGGGGTTTCATACGTGAATATCCTTGTTCCAAGGAAATGTACATGGAAGTATTTAGTGTTCAAGGAGCATGATATGTACAACCTCCTGTCAAATATTTAGAAACTGGCTAGCTAGCTAGCTAAATAGAATGAAGTAACAAATGTGACAAATATTAAAGTTGATAAATTTTGGAATCTGTTTAAGGGATGTACTGGAGTTCTCTATGTTGGTTTTGTGTTATTTTTGTTTGTTTGTTTATTAAGCAGTGTTATTGAGATATATTCACATACCATATGATCTGTCCAAAGTGTATAATCAATCACAATGCTGTACATTCATCATCTCAAAAATTTTAGAGCAATTTCATTACTCCAAAAAGAAAGACTTCATACCCTTTGCATTCCTTCCTCAGACCTAGATAACCACTAATCTAATTTCATCTTTATAAATTGATTTATATTTGCATTGTATATTAATGGAATCATACAATACGTAGTACTCTGTGTCTGGTCTCCTTCACTCAGTATAATTTTTTTTTGTCTAATATTAACATTGTGTAGTTTTAATTTACATTTGTTCAGCTTCAAAGAAAAATGTTCATATGTATGCAATTCTACCCATATTCATATTTCACATATTTATATTTCACAAAATTTATTTAGTTCATAATAGGGCAATCATACAGCTTTGTATTACTTTTACAGCAACCTTGTAAGTTTAAAAGTATTTAAAAATAAAAAGTAAAAAAAAAAAAAAGACTAAAAAGGGGATGACCATTTCATACATTGCTGCTTAAAGCTTGGGAAATAACAAAATACATATACTTATTATATATATTGGGAATAATTATATATATGAAATGCTATAAATATTTATATTTACATATAGACATGTCTGGCAGATTTCATCCACAAAGATACAAAACAACAAGAAATTCAAAAACTAACATGTAAAGAAGATATTTAACTGGGTAGATGTGTAAGGGTACAATAGAGGAATCACAAAGTGAAGCTCCCGTGGCCACTGATGAAATTAAGCCACACTGATCTGCTCAGACTTAAGCACTCATATTCAGGAGGAAGCAGTGGAGGAGAAAATGATGTATACTTGGAAATGCAGATACTACACATGAATGCAACCATCTCAAGTACTTTGTATATTAAATTGCTAGGCATCTAGAATACAAGTGGTGTTTAGGAATATTCTAAAAATATGCTAAGCTAAATCGACCAGTGCCATGACGAAAAAGAGCAGACCTAGAGGTAACATCATGATATAAATGTGACCTGCAGAGAACAGCACTAGAAATGTAGGATAGTGGAAGAGATTCCATGTTTGAAACACATGAAGCTAAAAGCTAGTCTCTGTTAAATGTGTCCAATTTATGGTGATTTAAAATTATAATAGGAAGTTTTTGCTTTCAGAGAGGCCTGATGAAAATGGATGCACTCTTCTATCAGATTCTTATCAAATAATACTCACAAATCTTGCAGTTCATCTATGAAATAAATTTATTACATGTTTTCCCAATTTTGACACAAATTCTAAAATTTTATGTAAGGGCACGATTAATGAGTTGTGAACTGACAGCTAATTTTCTAAACTGTAAACCATCCAAGAAAAATATTTCATAGAATTATTTTACCTTTCTATGTAATTAATATTCTAATATTGTCTGGAGAAATGGTATGAAAACATGCAGAGAAACATTTAGGAAAAAAATATTATAGATAGATGTGGTAGGCAGTTAATACAGTATTATCTGATTTTTCAAGAGTTTTTTTAATTTTTAAAATTTGTTGAGATTTCTCTGCTCATTCTACCTAAACATCAATTAATCCTGCCTAATTTTGCATTGTTTTTCTTACATTGAGCCTCCAAATTTTTTAAATACTTTGCCACAGGAAATCTGTGTTTTAATCTGTGGGTATTATCTTTTTTGTACTTTTTATTTCACTTTACTGTTCAAAGAGAATCCTAATTAATTACTTCTTTCTTTAACAGCCACTGAATCAGAAACAAAGAAGTAAAGAAGCCATTTGACTTTGAGCAGGAGGGACTACTTAAGAAGCAAGGAAGAAAGCAAATTTTTTAACTCTCTCAACTAAATAAGATGCTAAATAAGTGGCTAAACTCCCAGACTGAAGAGCAAGGTGTGGAGGAAGGGCATTTTGTAGAAGAAAATGAAGAAAGTGGAAAAAAATCAGTGGCAAGCTATTCTAGACCATGACTGCTCCACTTATTCTACCATCAAAGAGTGGTAGACTTGGAAGTTTCTCTGATATATAGAGAGTGGGCAATTGTACCCAGTGATATTTTGGACTATAGATTAGCAAATATTGTGTTTAATGTCTAGTTCCACACTCCATAAATGGTGTGGCCACCTGACTGGCTTTAGCCAATGGGATCTCTGCAAATCTGACTCGAATAAAAGCTTGCAATCTACCTGTACCATAGAGCTTGCCCTTTGGGTTTCTATCACTGTGATGGAAAGAACATGAGCTGGGTAGCCACTGATCACAGGTAACATAAGGAGAGCCACTCCACCCAATCCACATGACTTTTATTTGAAAATGAGTCCCACGATGACTTGCAGACATACAATCTGAAACTGATATGCCCAGACAAACCTACTGATATGTGTGTAATAAAAATACAAAAATAAATAAATAAATAAAATAAGGTTTTTAATGCCATTGAGTTTTAGGGAGATTTGATACCCATAACTGGCTTCCTGCTACAGACAGCTTATGCATGATAAAGGCATGAAGGAAAAAGTTTGCTTCCTGACAAAAGGGAATAGAAAAAAATGATAACATTTTGAGGATTTCCTTATGAGATGAATTTATGGGGAATAGTCATTGCTATTACATTGTTTTTATTTTGCACAATTATATTGCTGTCTTTGCACATTATTTTTCATATGAATTTTAGAGTCAGTTAATGAAAATATCTATTAATTGACTGTGATTGTACTGAATCGATAGACTGATTTGGGATAATTAACATCGTTATTATTGAATTTTTTTGAGTTATTAATAACTCAAAAAACTCTTTTGCAGGGGCTATATCAAGACTTTCGCTAACAGTTTATCCATAAAGATTTGAATACTTCACTCAATTTTTTACATATAAGTATTTTATATGTTATCTTTCTATTGTGAATAAGATATATTTTTCTACTTCAATTTCTAATTGGGCTACTGTGGTACATATAAGCGATTTTGTTTCTTAATGGATGTGATGGTTAGGCTAATGTGTCAACTCGGCTAGGTAATTGTGCCCAGTTATTTGGTCAAACAAGCACTGGGCTAATTGTAGTACAAGGACATTTATAGACTTTAGTCATGGGTGAATTTACTGCATAGATGGCTGATTACATTTACGATCAACCAGGGAGATTGCTGTCAGAAATGCGTGAAGCTTTATCCAATCAGTTGAATGTCTTAAAAGAGGAAGTGATTTCATCATTCAGAGAGAATTTCCCAGCTCATCCTTGGACAGCCACTGTCACCCAGAAACTCAGCAAGGACCTTCATTGGCCTTTCATCGGAACCCCTGTTTGTAGGCTACCTGCGGAACCTGGACTTACTTGTACATCCCCACGGTCACGTGAGAAAATCTTATAAAATCTCATACTGTTTACAGGTATGTCCTGTTGATTCCGTTCCCTAGAGAACCCTGACTAATACAGTGGATGATTTGGATTAGCTTTAAAATTGTGTCATTTGGTTATCTTGGAATTTTGGCAAGATGATCATACAGTCTGCCAATATTAAAAATTTAGCATTATAATTTTCTTGTTTTTTATTTCTTCTATAATTACTGTCTTGGCTTGGCCACAGGTAGGTCTTAAATATTGTAACAAATTGAGTGGAAAAGATTAGTCAGCTGACAGACTAATAGAGGTAGGGGTATATAAAGTTCTGGGCATTTCAGCCCAATAGAGAATAGCTCAAATAAAATATATTAATAATCCAGTGCACCCCATGAATGTGCCTGGATTTGATGATCAGGTACACATCACAGATCAACCTTTCACACTGCAAAATCCTGGTCTTGTCTCCACCGTTCCATAAATATTGATCCCAAGACCATTTACTAATAAATATCCTGCTTGCCAAACTGCACCTCAGAGTCAGCTTTCTGGATAACCTAGTCTGCATCAGTGATAATGATCTATAATTTATATCTTTTTGTCTTTATGTCTACTTTTCTTTTTTGCATATTTGATATTTTATTACAGAAAATTTGGAACATATAAAAAACAAACTAAATTGTAGAAAGAGGCCCCATGTAGATTGGCCAGTGTCTAAATTATCATCATACTTACATATGCCTTGACCTATCACCCCCATTTTAGTATCATAGATACTGTACTTTTTTTGTTCTTGTTTTTCCTATGTTGTCAAAATTTTTGTGTAAGATGAGAATTATCATTCCAAGTTAATTCTGGTTACTGCTGTCTTTTTGGGAACGTGGGATGTTAACTCCTATTTCAAATTTGCAATTTTCACATATCAGTCTTCTCATGCAATTTGAAATTAATTAATATCACATAAGCAAGCACATATATATATGTAAACCAAATTGTGAATCACACCAAATTTTGTTATTTTTAAACACCCTCTATCTCTACTACATTCCACTCTGTTCTCTGTTGCTATTGCTATTTACTAATATTCTCAATTTGCTGATTGTTGCCTTTTATTTCTCTTTTTCTTTCATGATTATGCTTGCAAAATGTTTCATTTTCCAACAATTTTTTTCAAAGAATTACAATTGATTTTATTAATCAGCAATTCTGGTGTTCTTTGCTGGCTTATTTTGATTATTGCACTGATTTCTGTTTTAAGCATCATTCATTCTTTGCTGCTACTGTTTTTAAAGTTGTTTATAATCTATTTCTTTCAGTTTAATTTGAAAGCTTACTGTATTAATTCAGCTCATCCTTGTGTTCTAATTAATATATTTTCAGGTATGATTTCTCTCTGATCCCCTATTTTCTTTTTTACCTTTGGATGTTGCCATGTAAAAAAATTCCATTCTAAATAGATTCTACTTTGATTTCCATTAACAATAACACTTTTTAGTAGACTTTTATTGATGTAGAGATTTAAAAGTACATTTGCTCAGGATATTATTACACTTTCATTATTCAGTGCAAACTATATGGAAACACTATTTTGAATTTTATATTTTTAAAGTTTAATGTTCATTTAGTCCATGATCAAATTACATGAATGTTCTTAATGTGTCTGTAAGTTAATGTTCCATTCCTTCTTTGGTCTCTAAGTACTCATATAGAAGGTCAATCTTATTAAAATATACTTTAAAAAATATCTGTGTTTTTAATTATTTTCTCTGTTGCATTGAGAGGGAATAATAAGGTCTGTTACAACAATAATGGATGTAGCATATCAGAACAGTACCACCAAATCTTCCCTTTGCCTCTCTGGCTCCATTGGTAACAGTAGCTTCCTGCTTGTACCAAACTCTGGAATTTAGTCTGCAAGATATGGCTGGTAAATTGCTGAATGTTAGAAGCATTAAATTTGTCCTTAAAATGGTGCATTGCTATATGACTATGACTGGTGAAAGGAATTATAACACAAATTATATTCACTGGGAACAGAAATATCCAGATTCAGGAAAAATCCATAGGTAAAAGGCAGAGATCAAAGATGAGTCCAGAAAGATAGGAAAGAACTCAATCAATAACCAATTAGATAAAAATTTTACTATCCAACAGATGGACCTACTCCAGAGATATCTTCAAAAAGGAACAGTATTCAAGAAATGGTTTAAACCTTGAAATGAGAGCCAACTGTGACGGAGCAGGCAGAGGGTGGCAGGAAAGGTTGGACAAAGAATCAAAGTACAAGAGAGGCATGAAAGAATTCTGCCAATGAGTTTTGGGTCATAAAAGTTGACATTTATATGTATTTTTCCATAGATAAATTAACAGTGCTTCTCAAAATTCACTTTCAATAAGAAACACCTGGGAATCTTGTTAAAATGAAGACTCCCATTCAGTCCGTATGGGGTGTGCCTGAGAGCCTGCATTCCTAAAAAGCTCCTGTGAGATGCCTCTACTACTGGACTTTGAAAAACACTTTGAGTGCCAAGTCATTTAATATAATCTCAGAACCTAGAGATACAGACAGTCAGGAAGGAGGTAGATAATAGAAGCATTCATTACTGGGAAATTATCTGGGGAAAGAAAGATTAATCTGTAGACTCTGGATGAGAAGTTTTGGATTTGGGAAGGAAAACAATCTGGGGGACTTTCTGGAAAGACATGGATTCCTTGGAATCCAAGTATAATGTTTCTCATTATTGATGTTAAGGAGAACCTGGATTCAGAGGCAATTCTCCATTCCACCCACAGAACATGTGTTCCTCTGAATGAGAGCGAGAGTTAAGCTCTATGTTCTTAGTTCTGGTGTTGAAAACCTCATGATCTAAAATATCCAAAAATAAATTTCTGGAATATAGCACATTTTACCAAAGGAACAATGCAGTAGGACTAGCTTATTAAGTAAGTGACAACAGCCACTGTCAATACTTAATACTTTCTGCACTGAATACAGTATTTACAAACAGAGTCACCTCCTGACAATTTATATTTTCAGATTGCCTATGTTTTACGAAAAAAAAAAAAAAGTTTTCTTCACCAGGGTTATTCAGACAATATACTGACTCTCTTCTTTAAAATGCTGATAACTTTGAAACAATTTAAGCGAACAAAATCACAAACTGTATGTGTAGAGAAAATTTTCTTAAACAACTTCTATATCTCTTATTAACATCAGGTTCCTAAATTAGTGGGGCCTTTTTAATGATAATAACAATGTATGGTGTTCTTTATATTGATATACTTGAAGGAAAACTATTGTTTTAGTTTTCTGGAGTGCTTAAGGAAATACCATGAAATGGTTCAAATTAAATAGCGGGAATTTATTTACTCATGGTTTGAGGCTGTTGAAACATCCAAATTAAGGCATAACCAAGGTGTTGCTTTCATCCCAAAGACTGTGACATTCTGGAGCTAGCTTCTGGATAACCTTGGCCTTACTTGTCACATGACAAGGTGCATGGAGATGTCTACTGGTTTCTCCCTTCTCTGCTGGGTTCTGTTGTTCAACTTCTTTTTTCCTGTGGCTTTCTTTCTCTGTGTCTGAATTTCATTCTGTTTATAAAGGGCTCTAGTAATAGGCTTAAGATCCACCCTGACTGAGGTTGGCCACACCTTAACTGAAGTAACCTCATCAAAATTCCTACTTTTAATGGGTTCACACCGTGGAATGGGTTAAACTTAAGAATATGTTCTGCTGGGAAACATACAGCTCCAAACCACTATAGATATGTAGGTGAAGATCAGCTTAACAGAATACTGGAAGTACCTATTTAATAAAGAAAGAAAATATACAATTTAAATTGCCCTCATATCTATCCTATCTTTAGGATCTAAAAATACTAGATTCTAAAAGCCACAGAAGCATTTGTTCTACAGGAACCATGGTAGCTATGAATGTACTCTAAGGGTAGCATAGTGAAACATAATATGAACACCTGAGCATGCTGAGGCACTCTCCTAGAGACACACATCCTGCAATTAAATGCCTTTCTATTGCACTGTGATACTGGAAAAGAATTTCCATGCCTCTTACATCTACTCAAAAATTACACATTGGATATTAATTAAATAGTCCCAGGATCTCCCACTTCAAATTGTCCTATGTATAATCTATGCAATGGGTAATTTCACCTCTTCTGTTCCAGCTAAGGCTTCCTTCCAGATATGTTTAGTCGCGTGAGAGAGAGAGAGAAGTGGTGGAGACAAAGATGTGAAGTCCTCTTTAATGAAACATTGTGGTCTCTATTTCAACTTGTGCAAGTTTATCTGTTGATACCTTTTCTTTATTCCATGTTTGTCTTGTTGAAGTCATTTGGATTTTTCCAAAATGGTTATTTTAATTAAATCCTTTATCTTTACCATAATATTGCATCTTTCATTTTTTTAAATATATGACTGTTTTCTATAAAAAGCAAAGTTCTTCTGCATTACCTGTCTAGTGATTCCAGGTTATTGTGTTTCATTCTGTAATTTCAGTGTAAAGACCTACCAGATCAGAAACTGTCTAGTAATATATGGCAAGCTATTCAATTATCCTTTGCCTTAGTTACCTCATCTGTGGAATAGTAAAGTTTGCCTCATAAGATTTCTGTGATGACAAAATAAAATTAAGTAGAAAAGATTTAGCATAAAATATGTGCTCAGTCAATATTATGTAACTTTTCTTTCTTTGTATCTTCTATTATTTCTGATATATTAGAATAGTTTATATATATACATAGTCATAGAAGCTTAGGTGGGTGAATTCTCCAAAGCTAGAATCTAGGGAATTCATAAAGAATATCTAATGTTTTCATATAAAATACAAATATTATTTTAATTGTATTACCCTACTGAACTAATCCAATTCATCATTGTTTTATTACTGATGAAAAATAGTCGAATGTACCACTTAGATAATCCACCTAAGAATTTGGTATAAGCCATTGCCAATGATTGAGGCTTCCAAAGTTTAGATTTTTATAAAGACACTGGTGATTTCTTTGCTTATCTCATTAATGTACATGTATAAAAGAATGAAATATGCTTCCTTCCTCACAAAGACTTCTGGATTTCCTCTGAGCTCATCCTGACAGTAGCAGTTGACACAACTGGATGACACCATTAGCTCTTGGATTCTTTGCCTCCATGCTTTTTTAAATTTTCTTCCTACTTTAATGGTAACTTGTTCTCAGTCTAATTTGCTGGTATATCCTGACCTGCGAGATTCCAAGATGTGATATTTTTTAGGGCTTGATCAAGTTCTGGATTCTCTTTTAGCTTAGACTTCATTTCCTGAATACACCATCCACACAAAAGACTTTAAATACTATGGGTATCATGATGATTCAAACTTACACTCCGGAATTGACCTTTCCTCTGAGACTGAGACATAATAATCTAACTGTTTTCTTGACATCTACACTTGGAAATATCATATGAACATTCAAATTAACATGTAATAAACCTTTTTTCTTTAATTTTTGGTTCACTCTCTTCCCTTTTCCATTCTAAACCCAGCTCCTTCTCCTGCCCCCTTCTCAAAGGGACAATTTCATTCCTTCCATCTCCTTTATCCCCATAGGCATTTGATCACAAAGCCTTGTTGATGTGTGCCACACACTTCTTTCAAAGCAATCCGGCTTTCTTTCAAAGTAATCCACTTTACCTTCTCTCTCCTTCAGCCAAATTTGTGCCAACATTCTTTCTTACCTTTTCTACTAAAATATCCACCTAATACATTGGGGCATTGTATTCCATATAACTTTTCAGTGACTTCCCCTAGCATTTCAAATAATACAAAACTCTAATTATATCATGGCCAATCTTGGCTTGCATAATTTCTCCCTTGCACAGATCTCTAATCTCATTCTTTTTCACTTCGTTAGTTACTATTGCCCAGCTGCATTGGACTTCTTTCAGATTCTGGACCACTTCAAGCCCTTTTATACTTAAGTGCATTTGCATTT
Organism: Tolypeutes matacus; assembly: GCA_026826555.1. Classification (NCBI taxonomy): domain Eukaryota; kingdom Metazoa; phylum Chordata; class Mammalia; order Cingulata; family Chlamyphoridae; genus Tolypeutes; species Tolypeutes matacus. The sequence continues at coordinate 10,253,248 of JAKSZT010010858.1, read as the reverse complement.
GCTTCATGTCTTCCTCAACCCATAGAACACTTTTCCTAGATTACTGGATCTATGTCATCATTTGAAGCTCAGTTTAAATAGTTCATCAGAGGTGCAGTTCCTGACCATTCTATCTAAAGTTCCTCCTGTCAATTGATATAATAATATCTGTGACAGTTTGAAGTTTTTGTGTGAATCCTAGAAAAAAAAATATTATTTTATTGTATTAAATTCAATTAAGGCACCTTGTTTAGATTACTTTTGATTGGACTATGTAAGTGAGGCATGACTCAGATTGGGTATCTGTTCTCTTACTGGAGCCTTATATAAACAGAGACACAGAGAGAAGATACATAGAAAATTGAGTTCTGACATTTTGACCCAACCATGTGAAAGTATTCCAGGTTCGCCTGCAGTTGCAGAAAGATAGGCCTTGAGAGATGCAAGTTGACAAGGCCCAGGGAGAGATGTCTGATTGCCCACAGCTAAGCTACAGGAAAAAGCAGTGAGAGACTCACAGACCCACCATCTTGCCCACTATGTGGCAGGACTACAGGATCTGGAACTGATATTTGGTGAGAAAGTATCCCTGATTATACCTTGATTTGGACATTTTCACAGCCTCAGAACTATAAGCTTTTGTCCCAAATAAATCCCTTTTATAAAAGCTAACCCATTCCTGGAATTTTTGAATTGGCAGCATTTGGCAAACTAATACAATATCCTGTTAATTTTCTTCAAAGCAGTCACCACAATTGTACCTTCATTGTATTGTTTGTTTGTTTGTAAATTTGTTTATTATCTGCCCAATCCAACCCCTTTTGGACTCTAAATTCCAGAGGGCTTTTTCATTACTATTTAGTCAATATCTAATAATAGTACCTTCAATACAGTATCTAGAATATACTTCCTAGAATATAGGTCCTAGAAAATAGAACCAGAAAATAGGAGATGTTCAATCAAGTTGCCAAGAGCATGGGCTTTGGAATCTGAACAATCTTGTGTGTCAGCTCTTTCACTTTCAAAATCAGCTTTCCTTGAAACTATCCCTGAAAGAAATTTCTTCTCATTGTGAAAAGAATGCTGTGGGATATTGTAGAAAAGCTCTTCAATGATGTTTTTCCTCATAAATTTGAAATAATAGTACTACCTATCTGAATGGTTATAGGTATAATAAGGAGAAACAGTTTACTCTCAGAGTTTACATGATGATGATTATTGTTATTTCATATGACCAGTCCTGATGACTTCCCTAAGATTGTGTTGTAGGCATCAGGACTAGCTTCATGCTTAAAAGGGTTTACTGTAGCTCTTTGCTGTCATCTTGAAATTCTTCATAATTTTGAATATGGGGCCCGCATTTTCATTTTGCATTATGCCTTGTAAATCATGTAGGTAGTCCTGGTGATCATAACATCAAAACCTCTTAAACAATTTTGCTTCTGACTGCTAAAGCAATGTGGGATGGGCATACCACCATCAACACAATATGAATCATGAAAAGAATTATGCTTTTCCTCATCTTTAGTAGCTATGATGCTCATATCCAAATCAATCACTTAGTTCTTGTAATTGTACTGGATCTTATGTTAATGTATTTTTGTGGACTAACTTCACCACAGCCTTTTCCTTATTCTTCTACTATTATAGTCACATTAACTTGATTTTAAAAATCTATGTATCTTTTATATTCTTTACTTTTCAATTATTTGCCTTTATAAAACCTTTCTTTGAAGCCCCTTGGAATTAGGGAATTTGACCAAAAACAACAATGATTAGCATATCTGTTATAATTAATTTTTACATTTGCATTTTTAGGTTTTACTCAAAAAAATACAGTTTGAACTGTGTCACCGTTAAAAAATGATCATATTGACAATATCTCTTTTAAATTCCCAAAGTTATAAAGCCAAAGAGACTCATATGAAAAGTTATAATGAGCTTGAGTTAAAGATCAATCTGTATTCTACTGCTAATAAACCCTGTCTTAGTTTCCCAAAGGCCTGCTGATGCAAAGTACCAGAAATGGCTTGGCTTTTATAATAAGAATTTTATTTGAGGCAAAAGCTTACAGTTCTCATGCTATGGAATATCAAATTCAAGGCAACATCAGAGGGTTTTTCTCATCAAAGGCAGCGACTGTGATCCTAGTGTCCTGTCACGTGACAAGGCAAGATGGCAGCACTTCTCTACCAAGGTCCCTGTGCCTTTGACTCCAGAATCTACTGTCTCCCAGAGCTCAGCTGTGGCTATCAGGCATAATGCTTGTCTCTTTCTGGGCCTCCTTTTTCAGACTCAGCTGCTCTGCTTTCTCCCTGAGTTCATTTGTGGGTGGATCAGGCATATGGCTCATCTCTTCAGCTTTGAGCTGCTGCATGGGTCCAGGCTCATTGGAGATTCATGCTTCAGCTTCAGCTGCTAGAAATCTTCGACTCCTCTGTCACATGGCCAGGTCAAAATGGCAAAGCTCCTTTTCTGTGTATATTGTTTCCTTCTGTGTCTCCCTTTATATAAAGCTCCAGTAAGATGGCAGAGACCCACCCTGAGTTATGCCTCACCGATGCAATCCAATCAAAAATGGTATAATCAAGTGATCTATTCAAGGTCCCTTACCCAAATCTAATGAAATCAAAGGGACTCACACACTTGGGAATGGATTAGTTCAAAAACATAATCTTTTTTTTGCATTCACCAAATTCAAACTGTCACACCCCCCAAATAACTCATGGCTTGGATGACAGAAAAATAGCGAATTTATTTTGTTTTATTCAGATCATCATTTTGTTTACAATAAAGAACATGACTATATAGACCCTAGTGTTTTTTCTTTGTCTTCTTTTTAAATCCTAGATAATTTATGTATAAATACATAATTTCTTTACTTAAATGAATAAGTACACAGTGGGTCAACATTTCCTAGATTTCCAAGAGTAGCCATCCATACATGAGAGGTGCCTATGAATTATAATCTCTTTGTTTTTGCCAGTAAAGAGTACCATTAATACATAATCAAACACTATTTGTTTTATTTACCATTCCTAGAGACATCACCAACCATTATTTACTAAAGCAAGAGTCAAGAGGTATTTTTTTTTTTTAAATGGCCAGATAGTAAATGTTTTAAGCTTTCTGGAATACACTGCCTTTAATGTAACTGTTCAGGTTTGCCTTTGTAGCACGAAAACAGTTTTAAGCAATACATAAACAAATGGGTATAGCTATGACTTAACACTTTATTTATAAAGACAACTGCCAACCTGTGGGCCAGAGTTTGCATTAAAGAATTAATTGATTATTCCCTGTATATATATCATTATACCAGCACAAATAGTACCAAAACATAGAAATATTTGATAATCTTGAGATTAGTCAGCTAGGTAGGACAGATATTTATTCTCACAATTGCCACCACTCATTACAAATTTGGAACTCCTATTCCAGAATTGAAAATAGGATTGTTTTGTTAACTACTCAAGGAAATTCATTTTACTACCTTATAGTAAAGTTAAATTTGGGGCAGGAAACATCATTACTTGTCTTAAAGGCACATTTTATTTATTAAAAATTGATTAGAATGTATTTGTCCAATTTAAAAAATAAACCCTACCATGAAAGCACAGAGAATGATTACTATTGAAACCCCAAAGAAATGTTTTAAATTAAAATTAATTCGATGTAATTTAGAACATTGCTTATTTTTGCTTATTCCTCATTAGCACATATTCAGTTGGAAGCAATGACAACACATTTATAGTTGTTTTCATAGTGAGGGTGGAGGAAAAAAATATCCATATTTATAATGCAAGACCATCATGTGACATTGTCAATAAGTTACTATAATTCCATAAGTCATGAGAAGTGAAGCGAAAAAAATACAGAACCAGTTCAATTTAACATTTCTTCCCTAAGAAGGAATGTTTGGATGCTTTGATATGACTTCATGTCTGAGATGGCAAGTAAAGAAAATAAAAAAGATTCTAAAAATATTTGAAAGACAGACATGATAGATGACTATTAATGGAGAATAAGAAGGAATTTTGGCAGTGAAGCATGTGAAGAAGAATTGGTTGAATTGTCAAAATTGATCTTTAATAAATGTCTCAATTTTACAAGAAAACACCTTGCTTATAGCTTGCCTATCTTCCTAAAATAATTTTCTGAGCTCTTTAGATTTCAATTATTTAGAAGCATGAACTGATTTTCAGCAAGCTTTTTCTTGACAGATAATTTTTCTTCCACTTTCCTAGGCTTGTAAGATATTTAAGTTAATGAACTTTATTCAAAGAGTATTTCAGTGCATATCATTGCTTAAAAAATGTGTGTGTGTGTGTGTGTGTGTGTGTGAGCATTGGTTGGGATAAAGGAGGGAGGATTGGAAAGGAAATTCTAAAAATCAGGGAAAACTATTTTTCTGATTCTAACTGGGTGATAATAAAGATTATTTTAAACTTTGTTTCATAGATATTTTATCAGTTATTTGAAGATTGATGCACTCTTCTCCAATAGATCCTGAAACTAACATGAGATACTTTAATGAAATATATATTTGAAAATATACTTTCATTGACATTAAATCTGGTGAATTTCTTGAATAGAAATGTTAATACTTGAAAGTGAAGTTCTCAATAGAGTTCCTCATACATAGGTCCCAAAATAAGTCTCAAAATTTCCTCTCCTTCTATGGTCCATTTTTGTTGATTCTTAATCAAACAGTAAATCTCTGTAATATTTTTACCTTCCTCCCAGCCTTACCATCCCTTAATATTTGCTCTGAAAAATCTCTTGCATACTTTAGTGGTCTCTAGTCAACTTATTCTACCAAAATAGCATTTGGATTCAAATTCACACTGATTCTAAACAATTTTCTACAAGATGGCTGAAATTTGAGGTTCCATTAAGCCCCATGAACTTAATCCTAAGCCTATCACTAAATGATACTATTTTATACTGACTAGGCATTTGCTGGAAGGCTGTTATAAGTTTTACTTTTTAATCCTATGCAATGTTTACAGATTTGCCTGACCTATTGTAAAAATACTTTAACATTATTTATAACCTGTTCCATGAAACAAAATAAAAGTGAAGAATTTAGATTAATATATAAAATTTATGCCAAAAATAGAACCAATTTTCACTATTTTTCAGTAAAATAGTATGAATATTTCTTCATGTGTGAATTGAGGATCAGCCAATTGTCTTTTTTTTTTTTTTTAACTTGTCTACTAAGTTCATCATTGGCTTTTGCCTTTACAACATTTAAATCCTAAGAGCAAGGAAAGCTGCTTTGCTATCTAACAAAATAATAAAATGAAATGTTCATTTTATATATATATATATATATATATATATATATATATATATATATATATACACACACACACACACACATACACACACAGCACCAAGTTGCCAGTGTATATATATACTTCATATATATATATACTTCATATATATATATTTGCACCAAGTTGTCTAGTAAAGAAGATGCAAACATTAATGCTTGCTATTTAAATCTGTTTAAATCTGACTTGCCCTATTTGTGATTAAGAGTTTAAAATTTTTTTTGCAAGATAAGACAGTAATATCACCTTACTATGTTAAAGATACCTATTAGTCATGTCCCAGGCAAATAGAGATTTATGACTCAGGCATAATTCTTCTAAATATGCCTGCTGTTCATAAAAAGGCAGAGATATATGATTCAAAAATAACACTGACAGAAATAATTTTGCAATTCACTTTCTCACATTGACTTTCCTCTGGAATATATGGCAAAATCTCCATGTTTTATGAATAGGCTTTTGTCAATACTAAGATGTATGTTTCCAACTTCTAAATCAAGCAAATTCCAGAGTCAAATAAAACAAATGATCAGCCCAGTGGGGGCAAGAGGAGATGCATATATAAGAACTGTGAGTTAAAGATTGATGAAGAGCCATACATACTTTTAAATGTCCCATTGCTGACATTGACTCTACCGTAAAGAGGATAAAAATGTCACATATCACTCAAAAATGATTAAGTTGCTCCATTTATTTGACAGTGTTTCATTACCCACGATCAATTGTGGAACAGAGGCATGCAATTTTTGAGGAGGAGGTGGAGAAGACATGGACAGTTTGTAGTATAGATAAAATATGTATTCCTTCCAAGTCTGTACAGATGCTGCCAAGAGCATAAAAAGTCCCATGTTTTGGGTGCAATGATTGTTTGAGGTAACATAAGTACGTATACTAAATTTCATTGAGGATTATAGCAACGTATTTTCTATTTTATGTGGACTATCAAGCCTTTCACTTTAAAATATTTTGGGGTTTTAGCAAGCTTCAAAAATGTAAATGAAATCTTGTGTTTAATATACATTTTTGCCTTTTAAGAATGATCAAAGTTTTAGTTATGTTTATAAACGAAAATCAAATATATTTCCAAAATTCTAGTGGCAGTAATTATATCCTCTTCTAGTGGTATTTTTAAAAATAATCTTTAAGAATCCTAGTCATCATTTATATTCCTACTGAAAATAAACATTATGTGAATTTACAATGAAGATCTTAAAGTACATAGGTTTTCATCATAATGACATGTTTTTCTTATTATTGCTGTAGTAGTCAGCCAAAGGGGTGTTGATGCAAAGTACCAAAAATCTGTTGGCTTTTATAAAGTGTAATTATTTGGGGTAAAGCTTATAGTTACAAGGCCCTAAAAAAGTCCAACTCAAGGTTGCTCTCTCACCAAAGTCAGTTGTCACGTGTTGAAGCAAGATGGCAGGTGATCTCTGCCTGGTCTCTCCTTACTTCTTCCTCTTAAGGCTCCGTGGGTCCAGCTTCTTTTGATCTCAGCTGTAGGCTGGCATAGGGCTTGTCCATCAGGGCTTCCTCAGCTGCTCAGCTGCTCTTTTGTCTTCAACTGGAAACTATCAGGTGAATGTTTCATCTGTTCCCTGGCTTTAGGTTTGAGCCTTCTCTCCTTTGTCATCTATGGAGCTCTCTCTCTCTCTCTACTGTGTGTCTTCTTGAGTTAGTGTCCATTTTTATCAGCCCACCAAGAGGAGAAGACTCAACCCTGAGTCACACACCACTGATGTGGTCAAATCAAAGCCCTAATCTTTTATCAAGTAAAATTAAAATGTTTGATTTTAATGCAGTCAAAGGGTATCACACCCAGAGGAATAGACCAGTTTACAAACATAACTTTTCTCTTTTTTGGGGATTCATAAATATAATCAAACTGCCACAATTCCTTTCCAGAATTTTTTTTCGAATAAGAGGTTTTGTCTCATTCCAAGAACACTTGGAAAGAATTATAGAGAGTGGCATATTTTCTGAGTACTCTTTTCTCCCCTAATATAATGGATAGTCTCATACATTTCCATTTTTAATGTTAATTTTCTTGATAAAGCTTTACAGAAAGATTAAAAATTGGGTCATATGAACAACTGAGCATATGAAGGAAAGCTTTGTTTCTCTTATGAGTCTTATGTTTGTGTAAAATCCACTCTCTAGTGTCAAAGTCTGTGCTGTAGTTTTATTTGATTGCAGTACTGGGTATTGATTGCCACCCCCCATTCACTTTCTTGCTTGCTTACAGTTCCTCATTTTGACTGGATTGACAATGTTCCCAAGTCACAAAGGATAAATCATTGTGTGTCTACATCAAAAATGATGATACTGTTATACCTTGACAATTCTTTAATTTCTCCATTCCTTTGTAACTTGATATCGAGAGGAAACCAGACTATGGTCAATGAGATATGAGAGGCGATTCCAAAAAATTAGGTGATAATAAAAATGAATTATTTTTTTCTAGTAAAAAGGGATAAATGATAAGTAGTGTTATTCCTTTCCAATATTTTTTTTTTTCCTGCATGGAATGTTGACATGTTATCTGCATCTCTGGGGCTCATGTTTTGACCATGAGACCCATGCAATAGATGAAAAAATGTTGGAAAACGTCTTTGTGCCCTGATGACACTGTGAACAGCTAAACTTGTAACAACCACTATCTCTAGAATTTTTGTAAAGTACCAAAAATTTCCCCCTACCTCTTTAAGCCCTTTATTTTATTTATTTATTTTTTTAATTAATTAATTTATTTTTTTTATTATGGGTAAAAATCAAAATTCTCACAATACATACAAACATTTGTAAAATGATATATAAATATATATGCATATATGTGTATTTGCTTACAAAAATGTTATTTATATATATATATATGCATATATTTTAAGAGGTGCTTAGATTACCCAAAACACTACACGGAACCCACTGGGATTCCCATGTTGCCCACCTCCCACACCTCCCACCACATCCCACACAAACATCTCCCACAGTGTGGCCCACCAACCTCAATGAACCCACACATCCTGGAGCCCCGCCACCAACCACAGACCACAGTCCACACCGCAGACCACACTCTCCCCCACTCAGCCCTGAGCGGTGTGTGCTGATCCAAAATGGCCCACATCCATCGCCACAACAGTACTCAGGACAACCTCCAACTCCCAAAGAAGCCCCTGTATCTCAACTGCTCATCCCCTCGCTACCCAAAAACTGTCAAGTGGCCACTGGCTCCACCTCATTGTTATAATTGCCTTTTAGATGGATTTTCAGTTCCTTGCTACCATAAACATTTCTAAGGTACAGCCCTTGATTGGAGACTGAAACATAATCATCTTTACAGAGATATAGTTAACCATGAATTAAATATGATAGTGATTTTTAGCATTTAATAATTTCATATCATATAAACCCAGAATAATCAATGTTTAACTAGTAGTTGCCACTTGTCAAAATATTAAATCATGATATCCAAATTTATTTCTATTAAAAAACAAAAACAATGTATCAGGAATAAAATCATTATAGGAAATTAAGTGCGGTAGGACTAGATACAGAGTGAGTGATTTTCAGTGCTTATGGTATATAATAAGGTTCAGGAAGAGTTGACTTTACATTCATTATATTATTTTACAACTTTTATAAATTGTTATTTTATTTAAATATAAAATTATATGGCTTTTATTTTTACAAATCATTTATTATAAAACAGAACCTGATGAATAATTTAAATTCACTAAGAAAAGCACTACAATGTTATAACATTTTATTAAGTTTTTATTAGAGAATGATATATATAGTTTGTTGCCCTACTTCTTCACTGACTGTGTGTGTGTTTAGAAGATTTATGATTACGTTATTAATCCATTAGAGTCAGGTGGTGGACACATGATTTATGCTGGAATATCATCTTTTAAACCTAAGTAAACATCTTTGATTTCTAGATCATCTTAACTTCCAGTTTCAGGAATCTTGTTCTTAAGAAATAAGACTGAATAATAGAGAAATTAGAATGGAAGGCTGTTAGTAATAAATTACAGGTACGTAAGTATCATCATTTAATTTCTAGGAGACTCAAGAGATAAATGAAACATTAAAAAAAAAATTTATGCCATGTTTTTCAGTTTCCAAGAAGTCATGGGATAGAAAGGAGGAGATAAGCAGAGAACCATCTTGGGAAGTCTAAAGAGCATAAGCACTGTCCACAGTTAATTTGCATTTTGGCCAATAGCCCTAGTTTGTTTGTTTATTTATTTATTTTCCAGTGCTCACTCACAGAGCATGTCCTAGTAATAAAGAGAAAATTCTCTGTGAACAAAAATAGCTATGCTATTTTTTGAGCTTATTATCACTAACAGGCAATCTTGATAATGTTTCCTGGATAAGTTTTCACCCATACCTTCTGCTATGATACGCAGCATCTGTTAACTCAGTTTGGGTTTGGCTGAGTAGTTTTCCTTTTCACCACAATAAATGGTGAGATAAAGAAAACATGTGGCACTTGGCTTCTCTTGCCTTCAGATATGAAAGAGAAGAGAAGATTTTAGTAGTATCTCCTTTCATCCGGAGTTAAATAATAAGCTAGAAGTTGTTTAATGTTCTTCCTTAATGTAAATACAGAGGATAGAAAAGAGAAAATAATACTGTGCCATATATCTTATGCATAAGATGAATAAGTGAACTATATTGTTTAGCTATTTAACAAGTACATTTTGGGGAAAAACTGTGACTATAATTCAGTTTATTTTTTCCCTTAAGGGACACTATTTAATGTAAATATAATACATCATAGATTTAGTTTTTAATTTTAAATTTTGGATGTACAACCATGATCTACTACCCCTGAAAAAATGTAAAGTTAAACCACTAAAAATAAATACCCATAAATGTTGGTATATAGAAGGTAACAAATATAACATATTTACTGATAAATATGTCCTACATCATATTTATGGTATAGGAAAATACAAGAATTGTTCATCTGTAAATACTGATAACTGAAAAACCATCTAAAATAAAAGGATACTTTATTATATTTCTATGCAATACATTCAGGCTAAATAAAAATATCATTAAAACATGGTACAAATCAAGTTACCAACTACAATAAATATATGAAGAGGAAGTAACAATCTGTATAGTTGCGTCAGGGATCCACAAGAACATCCCCGGCTCTGATGATTGACGAGGTGAACTCAGAAGACTCAGCATATAATTGGACCCATGGCTAGGATTTATTACAGTAAAAGGGTACAAAACAAAATCAGCAAAGGAAAAAGTGCATAGTCCAGATATTCCTAGAATTCTTTTATAATTATTCTTTTTTATATTTGTATCATCTGTGATGATATACTTTCTTTAATTCCTGATTTAAATAATTTGAGTCTTCTTTTCTTTTTCTTGGTCAGTCTATCTAATGGCTTGCAAATTTTTCTGATTTTTTCAGAGTTGATTCTTAGTTTCATTGATACACTCTATTGATTTTCTACCACCTAATTCACCAATTTCTAATCTAATATTTTTTCTCATCACTTTTGCCTGCTTTAGGTTTAATTTATTTTCTTTTTCTAGTTGCTTAAGGTAGAAGTTTAGAGTATTGATTTGATAAATTTTCTTATTTAATATATATGTTTACAGTTATAAATTCCCTTTAAGAAATGTCTTACCCGCATCTGATAACTTTTGGAGTTTGTGATATTCATTTTCATTCATCTCAAATTATTTCTAACTTCCTCTGTGATTTCCTTTTTAAGTCATTGGGTGTTTAGGGCCCTGTGTTTTAAATTTCTTCATATTTGTGAATTTTACAAAATTTGGGGTGTTTTTTTTTTCCTTCTAATTTCATTCTATATTGTCAGAGAAGTAATTTTGTACAAATTTATTGAGGTTGGATTTTATGACTTAGCCTGGAGAATTTTCCATATGTACTTGATAAGAATGTTTATTCTGCTTTTTTAGGTGGTATGTTGCATAGATGTATATTAAGTCTAGCTGGTTTGTTGTATAATTCTAATCTTCTCTTCTGTTTCCTTGCTGATCTTCTGCCTTAGTTCACCCATTATTGAAAGCAGGGTTTTGAAGTTGTCAATTATTATTGTTGAATGGTTCATTTCTCCCTTCAAATTTGTCAGTTTCAGCTTCATATATTTTGGGCTTCTGTTGCTAGGTGCATATATGTACATAATTGTTATATCATCCGCATCATTACAAAATGTCCTTTTTTTTTCTCTTTTGAGGCAGTGTCTGGCTTCTATCTGAATGACCTCCTGCTTTACCAATGGGGAGCTGGGCAGAACTGGTAGCCTCTTGTCTTTTCAGCTTGACTCTCCTTGCGTGGAAACTGTCTTATGAGCAAACAGTGTAAGAGCAATATGGGCCCAGTATTCTTTTTTTTTTTTAGCCCCAGTACAAAATTAGAAGCCACATTTTGAAGATGGCAAAACTGCTGCCTGGATTGAATGAAAGCATTGTAGGGAATTCTCCCTCTAAAAGTCCCTATCCTTCATTCTTCATAACTATTCTCCTTCCTCACTAGTACCAACTCAGAACCACTCTAGTCTATTATGCCACCAAAGAATAAACATATATTATTCTCAGCTATTAAACATTTATGTGCCATTGTTTTCACAATTTAGTCTAATTTCACATAACTCTAAGAGCTAATATAAGAGTAATTTATCTCCAAGTAAATTTTTATTTGTTAAGATAGTTGAGTAATTTTAAATAGAAAATATGTGAGGAAACTCAAAGATTCCCTATTTCCTTCAGAATTGTTAAAAACCATTTCCTTGACTCTGCCTCATTGAAACTGAAGTTTCTGTAGAGCTGTGCTACAATTGCACTGCTTATAGATTTACCGATATTTTCCCAGCCTCGATGTTTCTGAGATGGATTCTTTGTGATTTTCAAATAAAACCTGAAGAAGTTTTATACTAATACATTTCATCTGATTTCAATAATGAGTTACAAAACAGATTTAATAATTGAAAATATTTAAGATTAAAAACAATTTTGAATAGCATAACTTGAATGAATAGGGGAAGATTGGGAGGGACAGGAGTGGATATATAGGAATCCCTTATATTTTTGATGCAACTTTTCTGTAATCTAAAACCTCTTTAAAATAAAGTTTATTGTATTTTTAAAAAGGAAAACATTTATGTGCAAATGCCATAAAAAAAAAAAAAGAACAAGGTTTACCAGGAGTCTGGGTGGGGATAGGGAGTGGGAAGTTAAGGCTTAAAACATGCCAGTCTTATATTCAGAATGATGGTAATATTTGGTAGTGGATGGTGGTGATGATAGCACAACCTTGTGAACATAATTAACAGCACTGGAATATACATCTGAATGTGATTAAAAGGGGAAATGTTTATATTGTATATATGGTGAATAAATTTTTTTTAAAAATCCATGGAACTACATTACACAGAGTGAACCTTAATTTAAACCAAAGACTACAGTCAATAGTATAATTATAAAAATGTGCTATCATCAATTGTAACAAATGTTCCACACCAATGCAATGTGTTAACATAGGGCAGTATATAGGAATCCTGTATTTTATGCACAATTGTTCTGTAAACCAACAATTTTTCTAATAAAGAAAAAAAACAGAGTTTTTATATATATATATATATATATATATATAGAAAGAGAGAGAGAGAGAGAGAGAGAGAGAGAGGGAAAAGGAGAGAAACCCTTTATGTGAACTATATTTGGAGTACTTGGTCATGTCTGGGAAAGGACTGAGGGCAGACAGATTTTATCTCCTGAATGGCCTGATGGCTTGAGGTCCTGATGACACTTGGAAGAGACCTGGCTCATTGGAATGAGTTGGTCCAATGAATGATGTCAAAGTTTCTTTTCTGATTCCAGCAACACTGACACATGAAGCCCCTCAGCTAACCTCCAATTAAATATGTTATCTTCTTGATCAGAAAATGCTCATTTTTGCAAAGTTGACCAACTATATATACCCAGCACTTATCTCAATCTTCATATAACTATGTGGTCTCCTGGACCACTTTCTATTATGTTTGAGGCTCAAACTTTCCTTTCTCTAGGTCATTGACACTTAGAGCCAGGGTGTGCTTTCCACTGCTTCACTGCTGCAAAGATATTCACTGTAATCCTCGATGCTTCTGCTATGTAATCATGCCCTTTGCATGCCAGGCATGGAAAAACGGCATTGTGTACAAATTTAGAAGGGATGCGAAAATACTTTTAAAAAGAGAGATAGAAAGTTTAACCTGAATTAAAGGGAGCAACATAGGAAGATGATAGTTTAAAATATGAAAGGGCTAATACTGGAAGAACGAACTGCTCCATAAATCAGAACTAGGAGCAAAGGTTAAAATGGAAGACTAGGCAATTTCCAGCTCAATTAAGGAGGATCTTTCTGATGTTAAATTAATGATCTGCTTCATGATGTGTAGAATTCCTGGTGTGGGATGTTCCAAGCACAGGCTAGATGATGATTTGTTAGGGATATTTAGAAGACACACATGTTGGGTTAGATATTGAGCCAATGGTCTTTAAGATTCATTTCCATTTATTCTGATTACTCACATGCTCACAGGGACTCAATAAGCAACACTTTGCCTGAAAATGACCATAGGGAATCATTTAAATCTAAATATTGATTGAACTCAATGTTCTAATAGATACGGAAAGTGCTATTTAGTACTGATAAAGGATTGTTTTCATGCTTTTAATAGGTAACATAGAATATTTGGAACCAGCATGTGACTTGAAAATAGTGGTTATCCTTTAAAGATTTTGGAACTAATATCCTCAAATATATTTATAATAGATTTAACATGTTTCTGAATAAATAAATAATAAGCAAAAATAAATATCAGTGCAGTAATTCTATAAAATTCCTCAGATTATGAAAAATTGGATATTGAATTAATATGGTTCTAGTTTAGTATTTCGTTTATCTCAGAATCCTCCTAGGTAGGAGCATATCTTATTTCTTTTTCTGTATTTTGTCCATAGTAAAATGCCAGGTTTATAACTGGTGCTCAGAAAATGTCACTTGGATTGAACTGAATTGCTAGATAGATATTCCATGGCTCTTCTATCTCAGATTTAAGTTCTTCTCACTTTTTTTTTTATCAATATTATTAACAACAATAATAAAATACAATCATAAATCAAGCATTCACATTTGAACAGCAGAAGGAATATATGTCATACAAGTGGCAAATATTAGGCTGACCTATGCCAACACTATTATTAATTCTTCAGGCAATGAAAATAGCTGCAGGCTACAGAAATATTTTACTATGAAAAGCAATGGGGACATCTCAAAAAGCTTATCAGGAAAGGAGTGATATTAGCTGTAAGACAAGAAAACTGTTGTTCTCAGGAGTTAAAGACCATGTATCTGTAAGAATTTTGTTTATTACTTATTATCCAATAATTTATTTAGCTGCATTATATTTCTTACAATGTGTGTATGTGCTAAAACCAGTTGATTTGGGACCTAATAGTAGTATATCTTCTTTCCTCTCATAAAGTGTCAAATAATTTAGCTGTTTTCCTGCAGAGTTGTTGCAGTATACAAGAAGGTTTCTATATTATCTAGTCAACATTCAATAGAATTTTGAGATTAGACGTTTTCTGAATCTTCAACACCCTATAAACATCTTATTTGGCTGAGCATTAAGGTATGTTTCTAGGAAAAGAAAACATTCTGGTGACTGTGAATATTCTCAATTGTTTCATGATTCCATTTTTTAAAATTAAAAATACAAATAAAAACAGTTTTCATTATGAGTGAAGAAGGAGCTATAATTGGGAAAAAGGAAAATAATTCTCAATTGGAAATATAGATAAAAAATACATATTTGATAATCACTCAACATTATAAATGAACTCCTGATGAGATGTAAGAATTTATGTAGAGTTCTTTTCAAAAATACAAGTAAAAACTTATATTCCAAATTGAAAAAAAAAGGCTTAATGGATAATTGAGTTCATTTTTCTTTTGAAATACCATTTTCTTATACAAACAGAGAAGATCATTTTTGGCAATCCAGTCCCCTCCCCTCTCCTTTTAGTGTCTTTTCCTTTTTAAGACTAAGAGACTCTCTAGTTACCAGGAGACTATATGTTGGCCAGACTCATCCATATATATGTATAAGACCTTGAGGAAATCAAAATAGGTGGATTTCCCATTGATGTGCTACCATATTTATGCAGGAGAAACCTTGTTAACCTGTATGATTCATGGATTTATGTAAACATAAATTCCTACCGCTTAGCCATGAGTCAGACATGGTCTCCAGGAAAATGAAGACCAAATTAAAGGGGTTAGAATAACATTTTGGAGAACAGCCAAGGGGGAAGCCAAAGAAGTTTACTTATCGTTTTGGATGCCATGAATCAGGTGAAATATTTCTAAGAGAATGGAATTTCTGTGCCACAGGATAGCTTTAGAACTTTTATATGATCTACTTGATTTAATTTGGTTATATGATGTTTTCTATTAATAAAATGTCTTTTTAAGTAGTATTGTAGTTAAGATTTAACAAGAGAGAAGGGCTTAAAATGTCCAATATTTCTAATGTTTCTAGTCATTAAAAAAGTGAGATTATGACAATACATATAATGCTCTAAAAAACTATAAACAATTACTTGGGAAAATATAAGAAAGGCATGTTTATGAGACATTATTAAATGATGTATCTGCTGTGTATACATTAGGAATTCCAGTTAGATAAAAATCTCAGAACAGTATGTTCCAGAAAAATAAAGCCTAAGAAAGTTAGAAGTTAAGTAAAAGACATTTTACAGTCTAGAATATATTATATTCTGGCCCAATTGCTAGCTGCTTTATTCTCCTTTGAATACTATAGGCATCCACCAAAGAGGAGAGCAGAGCTTTCATTTCATTTTTGTGTCACACTAGGAATAGGTGAACAGAATGGCAAAAGCAATAGAAGGAAAATTACACAACATGTCCCTTAAAAATATCTATAAAAATGCCCAGCGTCTTGGAGCACACTTCAAGTGAAATATAATGAGTAAGAATAGAGAATATATATATATATATATGCAGTCTCATGAATATGCCATTTTGGGAGATGGAAAGGATATCTTAGCTAAAAACAAGTGTTCACTTGACCTTGCTTTTCCTCATTCTACAGTTCTATTTCTTTTCTACCATTTAAGGAGAAATTCATATTATCAAACATGTGGTATATACCCACTATCTCTATTCTTTAAAAAGCACTTATTTTGCAAAACCCATTACTGTAAATATAACCTATAGACACAAAAATAAAAGTAGTTAAACAATACTGAAATGTATCATATACAATTTATAAGCCTTCCTTTCTTTAACCTCAGATTTAGAAGAAATCTAGATATTCCTAAGTATAAATATTTTATTGCCCTATTAACATGGCAAATTTGTAAATAAATTATTGATTGCTTACTTTGAAAGAAAGGGGATTTACCACACTTCCATTATCATTCACTTTCCATAATTTTTATTTTATAAAATAAAATGTATTACTTCAAGTATCTATAAACACATATTTGCCAGTTTATCTGTTCCTATATCATTATTGATACCTATATATGTATTTCCATAATTTTCTATATTATTGTGATAAATTTATTGCAGAAATCTTCCCAATCCTTCACCTTTCCTTGTATATATGTTCTTTGTAAAGTGTCTTTGTCATTCCTCAAACAAGAGGATGGTGTGGTTTACCCCAACTCTTGAATCTGGTGGAGACTTGTAATTGGCTTCAGCCAATGGAATGTTGTGAAATTGATGGGGTGCTGTCTGATCCTAGGCCTAAAAAGCCTTGCACACTCTTTCTCTCTTTATGGGGTACAGAATTCACATGAGAATAAGCCTGGGTAAGCATGCTAGAAGAATGGGAGACCATGTGGAAAAGGATACAATTGTCCCATTTGAGGTCATAACTGATTAGCTTACAGTCAGACAACCTCCAATATCTGATAGCGGTCAATCAAGATCAGCCAAATTTACTACTTGACCTACAGCTGACCTCTATCATAGTCACAAAGAGAAGCATAGATTCACAAATATAATTAAATATTATGTGGGATAACACTGAAAACTGGTAGTTATTTCTTATGATGCATTATTATTGAAATGGAAAACTGAAACATTCATTAAGATAGTTTAATTCAGTAATCATATTTTTAAGTACTATCAATGTTTTCAAGGTTTAATTTCACCCTATAAATTATTTTCATTGCTCATTGGTGTTAATTTCACTCCTTTTTAGAGTCCAAGTTCCTTCCTTCTTAATTTTTTAATGTTTTGCTGAGTATATTCCTCAGTGATTTTTTTTTTTTCTCAAAGAGGAAAGGCAATTAATTGGTTGAGTGTTTCCACAACCAAAAGTCTTCTTTTCGTCATTACACTATATTGCTATATTGGATAATTATATAATTCTATATTGCAAACACTATTGTGATAAATATTGAAAACAATGATTTATTGTCTTGTGTTTTAACATTCAATTTGTTTGATAAATTGTTTGTTTTGGACTCATTCTATTTAGTTTAATTACACACACATATTCTCCCCGAGGTAAGTCCTCTACTGAACATAGAGGGATGGGAAAACTGAGCACAAATGGCCAACCCACTCAACTGCTGCTGAGTTAATCTTCTAATCTATGTTTCTAATTAGTAAACTTTCCTCCCAGTTGCTCTTGATTTGTGCTGACTAGGTCACTATGAAAAATGGAAGCATTGAAGAGGGTTTTAACACAAAAATTTGACTCTGTATACAAAATAAACAGTTTGCAATTCTACTTCAGCATTTCCCTGTGGGCTCTGAGTTGCTGCTGTGTCTGTCACTCTGATTACACCTGCCATTCATCATTCAGAAATCCATCTAAATCTTTGCTGATATTGAACCTCCATTCTGAAGGCAGTAACTTCTGTAGTCCTTTTGCTTATATTTCCATGGCTTCAGGAAAAGGAGGGAAGAAAATATGGGTGCTCAGTCTGCCATATAGCTTTATAATAATAATAATCACTACTTAACCCTTGGTAGTCTGAACTCACCCATAGCACTCCATAACACTTCCCAGTACAAAGGACAAGGAAAAGTTTTATGTTGAATCTAAGTGTCTCACTTTACTTGACTTCTCATCAAAATGGTGAATAAGAGATGACTCCACCTTTTTAAAACATATTTGCTCCCACAAACTCCATCACTGTGGGCCATGCTCAGATAAGATAATCCGATTGACCTTTGCACACTCCCTGATTTACCAGAAAGTGCATTTTTCCAGAGGTTGACCATGATCCGTGTGGGTCTTTCAGTTAAAGAAGAGCCCTCAGGTCGAGGGAGGAGAATATCTTTGCTCTTTTGTTGAAATCTCCAAACATATCCCTAGTTTTATTCTTCTGCTACTTAACCAGGGGTGGAAGACTGACACATGGTAAGACAGAAGGAGATTGAGTGTAAGTGCTACATCCCGGAGTTGTGACTATCTCTGACCACATCTTAAATAAATACATAGAACAATGTGGCAATTTAACATTTGACTCTAGAAGATTCAGCTAGTTTATCTCAAAGGAAATTCACATCATTTTCTGTGGAAGATTAATACAAATAATGTGGGCTTTGCTGTAGAGAATGAGCCTGCCAGGCACAGTGGGTGTTTCTTTCACTCTCATCCTATAGAAAGCCTTAGTTGACAAAAGCTGTTAACATTCAGAGAACTCCTAGTAAGCTCTCTTCTGTTCTGATTCATAGAAATAAACAGATGATCAAGAAACACCTGATATTTTAGAAAAGCCTGAAATCTAAAACATAAGATTCAACATAAACCTGGGAAAAATGACCTTGAAGCAAACTACTAAAAAAATGCATATTAAGATAAAAACTTTTCCTCCTTCAGACTGTGATGTTACATTCTGGGTTTTATATCTAACATTTTCCTTATTTTGGTATTAATTCTTGTAAATCCATTGTGAGATTTTTATTTTAGGCATTGCAGTATGCAGGAGGGAGATTCAGATATTGTATATAACTTCCTAAAAAGTCTTTATTCTAAAAACAAAAAGAGCATCCCTAAAGATGCACTGAATTTTGAGTCAATACATTTAACAGAGGAAAAGAAAAAATACTATTTAGTAATATCTTTAGAGAGTTTTATAAAATCTTATTTCCATTAACCACAATGTTATATTATAAAAAAGGATTGGTCATAAATTTAAAATAAATTCTGAAATCCAAAAGAAATAAATAATGAAGATAGAAGTGTTGTTATATTTTCCCAAATCTACAAATTGTAGCTGAAAAAAAAAAAAAAGCTGTTAATTTGTTTATTGTTGTTTTTCTCTAAGAAGGAGAGTGGAATAAATGACTAAGCCAGGAGATAGGAATTACATCTATTAGAGTTCCAGAAAGAAAAACTGAAAAAAAAAAAAAAAATAGAAGCAGCCATTATTTAACTATTAATATAAGAAAATTTTCCGGAGCTGTAAGGAGATGTAAGGCTTCCAATGGAAAGAAACTGCTATCATTCTAATGAAATAAAGTGAGCACAGCTAGGCAAATCACAGGTATAATTTCAAAAAAATAATTTAAAGAAAAAGATTCTAAATCACACAAAAAGTAAACAACCAACAAATCAGCACAAATGAGTCTGGCATCAGAACTACTAGAAACATGTGATGGATGAAAACAATGAAGCAACACTTTCAAAGGTATGGAGGCAAAAAAATATTTAATTAAAATATTAATCAAATATAGCAAATAATTTTATTGGGCTTTACTTTATTGTACTTCATAGATACTGCTTTTTTTTTTTTTTTTTTACAAGTTGATCAGTCAGCAGCCATCAATATCTCAGGAAGATCCTCCACTAGCAAAAAGATTATGGCTTGCTGAAGACTCAGATGATGGTTAGTGTTTTTATTAATAAAGTATTTTTAATTAAGGTATATACACTGCTTATTTATACATAATGCTATTGCACATGTAATAGACTATAGTATTGTGTAAACATAACATTTATATGCACTGAAAAACCGTGAAATTTGTGTGGCTCTCTTTATTGCAATATTCATTCTATTGCACTGGTCTGTACTGAACCTGCAATATCTCCAAGGTATGCCTGTGCAGGAAAGTAAAATTGAATTTTTACACTTGACAGATTCAGAAAATGTACCTGCCCCCTGTGGTAGATTGTGTAACCCAGAAACAAACAAACAAACAGCATATTCTTTCTCTTATCTACATTCCTTTGGGTGGGAACTCATTTTATACGGGATTACTTGAATATGTAATTTTTGGTTAAGGGGTGCCCCAACTGAATGAGGGTGGGTTTTAAGATGGATTACTGGAGTCCTTTATAAGTACAAGAAATTCAGACATAGTGAGAGAAAACCACAGAAAGGAGACGGAAGATGGAAGTCAACGGAATCCAAAAGAGAAAGGAGAGGACATCACCCTGTGACATGAAAATTAAGGAACCCAAGGATTGCCAGGCAACCAGAGTGCTATCAGCTACATGAGGAAGAAAATCTTCTAGCATCCAAAACAATGAGCCAATAAATTCCTGTTGTTTAAGCCAACCCATGGTATGGTATTTGTCATAATAGCTCAGGCAAAATTAAAATCCCTACTGCAACAGTTTTCCTAGAAAAGTATTACATGTGGCATAATAAGAGATCAAGCCAGGAAGAAAACATTCTATCAAGAAACAGTATAAATAACCCAGCAAAAAAGTCAAAGAAAGTTCCAGAATGACACCTCTATTGCTATCTGGGACAGGAGGATGAGTGCACCAGGAGGAAGGTCTCCAGGAATAAGGTTCTAAAAACAGAGAATGTTACTGAGCCTTTGGCTCATTTGGGAATATATAATAATATGCACAGAAAATAGGAATAATAAATTGGTGACTGGACATTCCAAGATACAAAGGTCTGGTCTAAATATGGAAAAACTAGTCTAAATTAGGTCATGAAATAGGTGTATTTCAAAGAAGAATAAGATAGGTGTTAGGCAATGCAAGGACCTAATAAGGAGCTGAAGATATTAGAATTAGAGCTAAATAGACACGCTTCTCCCCCAGAAGTAAAATAAAAATCAGGGGGAAAATTCTGCATTAGATTATATAAGATGTACTGCTCAATATAGTTGACCACTAGTCAGATGTGGTTATTTAAAATTATATTAATTTAACCTAACTATAGTGAAGTTACCATATGTCAGTTCTCAAAAGTCACATGTGGCTAGTGGCTATCATTATGGACAGTGCAATTATAGAACATTTTCATTGTTACAAAATTTCTATTGATCCATACTAAAATAGAGTGTTATATAAGTAGAATATAAAAACATAGAAAGTTGTACTCTACATATTACGTATATCTTTATAAATTAATAAAGTATAGAGAAATGCATGGAGATGATATTCACAAATTCAGTCTTTGGTAACTTCTGAGAGAAAGAGATATAAATTAGGGAAGGAAACACAAGTGGTTGAAGTTTAATGGTAATATTTTATTTAAGATGCTTTAAAAGTAAATTATTGTTAATTATATTATCCTGTATAATTTGCACATTTAAATATTTTCTAATAAATTCTAATGAGCGAAATTGTACAGTATTAAAAATATATCTTTCGATATTAGATTATTCCACATTTCAACTTTCTAATTATGTGACTTATTTCTTTGACCCTAGAGCATTTTCTCTTATGACCTAGGGTATCATATAAATACCTCTTTATATTTAGATCCCTAATCCATGTCTTCTGATTCAACCGGAATTTTCTAATAGTCATTAAGCTAAAACAAAATCTATAATCTTCTTTTCATATCTAGAGCTTATACTCTGAATTGTTTATAATTACATGGCATCAAAGTTCTGAGGCTTAAAACTGAATCATTTTTGCTAGGGTCTTACCTCCACTGCCCCACAGTCTGTTAGTCCCCAGTTGGGTGCATTTCCCTTCTTGTTTGGCTCTTTCCATTCATCCCATCACATCTTTCATCTGAGGCTCCCAGCCATGAGGCTGCTGGTATCCAAGCAGGCTGGGATGCGAAACTTCAGTATCTTCGGTGATAAACAGATTTCCAGGCAACTCCTATTTTTCACCAAGACATAAACCAGTATTACTAAACCATTCAAAAGAGCTCTACATCTTCTGCTTTACCTTTTACTTTTCTATTAAAATAAATTGGTTAGGATTATTTCCATGACTCCCCTCCACCCCCCAAATGGACTCATCACCATCTGGTTAAAATCTACAAAAATAATTTTGGAATCCATTTCCGACCATGTTTGCAAGTGTCTTTCTTCTATCAGTACTATTTATCTCACAATATCTGAGTCCAACATTATTTTCTGAGGCCATACCCAGAATATAAAATTAATCTATCTTTCTCCAGTAAACCTTGTACGTAACTTTATTTTAGCATGTAATAAATTATTACAGTGACTTTTATCTGTTTCCTGGCTAGAATGTGCAATTCTTTAAAGGAAAGAGTTCATATTTACCCAGAACATTGAGGAAAATGCCCACATATTCTGTCAGTTTTGGGTAAATATCTACTGAGATACTAAAAGAATTCTTGTGACAGCAGCAAGAGGGCAATGTAACACAATCACCTTTTCCTCATGTTATTCTCTATTTGATAAAATTTGTGGCACATTATTGGGCATATCTTCACAATAGATTAATAGCTCATTGAATGTAGGGACAACATCTTTTGAGTTTCTGATTGTGATTGTGATTTAGAAAATGAATAAGTTATAGATAACAGAAAATTCAGTCAGAAAATGGAAGAAAGTTTTGTAAATAAGCTAAATATCTTAAGACATTATTCATTAAACAATATTATTATTCAGTTTTTCTTTTAATATGATCCAAGAATATGGCAGCAGTTTTAAAAATAATTACCAGTAGAGAAAGTTTAGGCCATTCATGCCTTTTGTACTATTACAATGATACTTAACTCTGTTTGATATTTGTTGACATGCTTATAACCTGAAATACAAAGGGAGAGTACAAACAGTCTCTCGGTGAGTATCATATAATTCAGGTAAAATTCAAGTAAATTTAAAAAAGCAATGGGTACTTTCATATTTAATTGTCTATGGAACCACCAAATTGTTTTCCATAGTTGCTGCACCATTTTACATTGCCACCAACAATGTACCAGAGTTTCTTTTTCTCTGCATCCTCACCAACACATGCTATTCTCATTTTTAAAATGATAGCTATCCTAGTGGACAGGAAGTAGAATCTCATTGCAGTTTTAATTTGTATCTCTCTAATGGCTAATAATGATGAACATCTTTTTATATAATTATTGGCCAGCTGAATATCTTCTTTGGCGATATATCTACTCAAATCCTTGAACATTTTAAAAATGGGGTTCCTTGACTTTTTTTGTGGATTTGTAGATCTTTATACATTCTTGCTATTAAACCCTTATCAAACATGTAGTTTGCAAGTAGTTTCTCCAATTCTGACAGTTGTCTTTTCACTTTCTTAATAATGTATTTTGATGCACAAATGTTTTTTTTTTATTTTGATGAAGTCCATTTTACCTAATTTTTGTTTTTATTGCTTGTGACTTTGGTGCAAAATCTAAAAATCCATTGACTACTATAAGGTTCTGAAGATAGTTCCCCATATTTCCTTAGAAGAATTTTATTGTATTAACTCTTATATTTAGGTACTTGATCCATTTTGAATTAATTTATATATTTAGTGAGAGGTAGGAGTCCACATTCATTCATTTGCATGTGATTTTCCAGTTGTCCCACCATTATTTGTTGACAAGATTATTCTTTTCCCAAATGGACTTGGCACCCTTGTTAAAAATCAACTGGCTAGAGATGTGTGGATTTAACTCTGGACTCTCAATTCTATTACATAGGTTGATATGTCTATCCTTATGCCAGTACCACACTGTTTTAATTCCTGTAGCTTTGTATTAAGTTTTGAAATAAAGAAGTGTGAGTTCTTCAGTTTTGTTCTTCTTTTTCAAGATGGTTTGGGCTATTTGTGGTCCCTTGCAATTCCATATGAATTTTAGGACCAGCTTTTCCATTTCTGCAAATCATGATGCAGATAATCACGATATGACATGGTAATTACACTCGTAGGTATAGACCCAAAAGGATTAAAAGCAGATAATCAGAAAGCTATTTGTGGTCCAATGTTAATTGCATCATTATTCACAAGTCAAAAGGTAAAAGCAACCTAAGTGTCCAACAGATGAATGAATAAACAAAATGTGGAATATCAAGAAAAAAAGAATATTATTCAGCCGTAAAAGAAGGAAAGTGCTGGTACATGCTGCAACACGGATGAATTTTGAGTGAAATAAGCCAGGCAGAAAACGACAAATGAATGATTTTTCTTATATGAAGTACTTGCAAGAAGTAATCATAGAGACAGAAAACAGAATAGTGGTTTCCAGGGATGGTGGGAGGGAAACTGAGTAGTTATTGTTACTTGAATATGAGTTTTAGTTTAGGATGATAGACTGATATTAAGTTGACACAATGGATGCAAAATAATCCATTGTAAGACATATAGTTTCCTCTTTGGTTGCTTATGGTGTGAATATTAAACAGAATTTGAAAATTGCAGATTTTATAATTACTTGATAAATTATTGTTATAATATTTTCTTTTCCTTAATTTAAAAAAAGATGAAGCAGATTAAATGACTTCTAACAAAGCTATAGTTAGACTTCTGAAAGTGGCAACATAATTTACAAATTCTCAAGTTCTTTGGGAATCCATATTTTTATAAAATGAGTTCTTCTGATAATTCTTATCTACTCATCAAATATCCATAAGCAGCTGAGCTGAAAATGATTAATATTTGTGTACTGGAAATTAATAAAATTATATTATAAAGTATTATATAACTTGAAATATGTATTAACTCAGATCAGTCTTCCCCAGGATCCCTGTGTTAAATCTAGGTGCTTATAGTTTTTCTTTAAATGTTTCCATTTAAAAAGTAATTTTATAATAAACTGCAACTGCTCAACACATAACCATCTTTATTTTTATCTTTATTGCTTTAATATACATTGTCAATCAAAGATATATTTCAATTTATTTCTGTTCAGTAAAGGGAATTATTTCCGCACAACTGTCCTGTGATTTTTGAAATCATCAAGACTTAGTGATTTCAGTCTGGCATAGTATTCATCAGACATAAAGTATTAGAATGGAAAACAAAACCGCATCATAGTAATACCGCTGAGATAAGTCATGTTTCGATGTATAATGAAAAATTTGGTGTATGATAAAAACACAGATTCAATACTAATGATTAAACATAAAGAACATTTACAAAGGTACTGTTCTCTGTTCAGGAAGTACTCACAAGATAGTTGTACTGTGCCAAGAACTTATCTGAGTTCTTTGGATCAAAGATAAATAAGATTGAATCATTTCAATTCAAGCTGTCATAGTCTATTATGGAAAGAGATATAAATAATTACCAATATACTTTATGAATTTTCTATTAAAATATTGATTAAAAACGATATAATAATGTGACAATTATGAAAATTTCATGGAGAGATTATTTTTGAGCTAGAGTTTGAAGAATTAGAAGGCAATTTCAAGTACAGGTTTTTGGGGAGAGAAAAGTAATGTGGCATCATGCAGAGAACATATTTTCAGATAAGAGAGAACACCATAATTAAGGAAGGAGCTTGATAGAATATGGTATAGCAACCCAGAAATATCAAGTGCATCTTATTGTCATTTATATCATATTTAAAGCTGCCATGACTATCTCCTTTTTTCATGAATAAGGTCTTTAGTTAAGATTCACTTCCTGCATGAGGCCTTAATTTACTACTCACTAAAATACTTCACCATTTTTTTCTTCCACAGTCACTCTCTATTTTATTGATCTTATATTTACTGGTTTAACTGCAACATGTTATCAGAATTAGCTGAAATTATCTTTTATTCATAGATTTATTTATAAATTGTCTGCCACGTTCCCAAACTGAAAGGCTAACCCTATTGCAGAAAAAAAATCTTGACTGCATTATTTCACTGTCCTATTATCAGCAATCAATTTAGAAACACAAAAATATTTATAAAATGAAAAATGCATATTACTGAAGAAACTGTAATATCAGCATAACCCCAGAAAAACACGGGGTATGAACCTCAGAGAATGAAATTATGGCATATTGATCACTTATATTGACCAATGTGAGAACAATTGCCTGTCTTATAAAAGGAAATATTTGTTGAAGGACTGAATGGTCTAAATTAGAGAAAAAATGAGGAGTTAGGCAATGGATTTCACACAGCATCTATACGTTGTGGAAAAAAATAAACTATTTCCTAGTACTCAGAGAGTAAATGTGGATGATATCTGCTTGTCAATCACTATGGATTGCCATTGTGTGGGCGAAGCACATCCTATAACATAAGTCACTGAGGAAACATGAGCTCTGGCATTAGACAAAACAACAGCTATCAATGACGATGCCAGAGAGGGCTCCAGAAAGAGCAAAAAGCCCTATACTCTAACCTGAGGACCCTTTGCCATCCTCCATGAAGCAACATAAGATTTCCCTCAAACAATCCTTCCTGATAGAGATGAGCATTTCCCTAATGAAAAGAAAGTTAAATTTCGACATCTGCATCGAAATAATTGCAAGACTTTCTGGGTCAATATTTATTATAACATTTAGTATTTATGGAAATCCAATGCTGTAACTTATGTAAAGTACCAATAAAATCTGGTCTTATCCTTCTATCTAACAAATATTAAAGATCTGCCACAGTGTTTTGTCAGAAATAGAGTATAATACATTATTTCTTGTTCATGTCATCCAAGAGAATATACCAGAGCATTAACACTGACTAGGCTTCAATTAGAAATAAAACCAGTCATTAAACATTAAAACCTCTCACTTCGCTTAATTGCTGTACTTACATTATTTCTCATTACATTTGACTGTCTAGAGACCGTTGCTGATGGAGCAGGACTTTCCTCTTTATGTCTATTCATCACCTGTTCTGAAACTAATTTCGATTCAGAGAGAGGTTAAAAGAAAAAAAAAGGCAGTTTGTATAGTCTGTTTCTCACCTAGTGTAGTTATCAAGATATTCAATGAAGAGATTTCCAACAAATTGAAATAATTAAGCATTCCGCAAAATCTAGATTAGTGTAAACAATGGAGGGCAATATTTTGGTTTACTTACTAAGTAATGTTGCCATCTTTTAAATTGTGTAATTGTTGATTACTTTTCTAATTTGAGACATTCAGGTTATTTTTATATTTTTCTCATATTTTGAAACTTTTTATTAATAGATTCTTAACCGTGCAACTTTAGATTTTCATAACTAAATTTCCCATAAAATACTACTGCAGCATAAGTAAAAAATGGAACATATATGAATGTTTTTTTTTTTTCATATCTAACATATCTGATTTTGATTACTCAGTTACCAAGGAATCAACGTATACTTCCTGTTTTGCTAAGGAACAATAAGAGATAAAGTTTCCTCATAGTTAATACCTAAAAATATCAAAAGCCTCTCTTGCATGATTTACAATTATTCTGAAAATACTGTAGAAAGGATGTGCTTGCAAGGCAAGAGAAAGCTAACTTTTGAATCACTAGACAATTTGAAGAATCTCTATAAGCCTTGAAGTTAGTATCAAACTTTTTCCCCCTAAGAAAAATTAATATCTAGCCCCACCCCTTCAGGAAGCAAAATGGTGGGAATAAGGATGATTGTTAACGTGACTGATACAAATTTATGATAGTATGTTTTCTGGAATATAAAACTAGTTTTGGGAAAGAAGATAATGGCTTATATTTCTTTGAACAATATTCCATTGCATACACTTATTGGCTGTATTTTTGTGTTATTGTTGATTTTTTAAAGGGTCTTGATAAAATCTTTACTTTTTGTATTATTCATCTTCAACCAACTTGCTTATGATACCCACCTGGTAACTCAGTTAAAGTCAGGGTAGAAAAGTCTCAGTGAGTAGCCGTTGGAAATAACATTATTCAAGAACTGTGTGATGTGAAATTATTTCCTTTAGGTGAAGTTGAGGAACATCAATTAGAAAAAAATATATATTTGAGTTCCAAGTATGTGCTGAACTCATTCTACGAATATATAAAACTCTATTATTTAATCCTTGCAATAACCCATGTATGTTAGATAATTCAGAAATATTACATAACTTGACAAAGGTTTGCACAACTAGATTTGGTAGAGCTTGAATTTTATTCCAAAACCATTTGGCTTCAGTTTCCATTCTCTTTCCATTATGCAACACTATCACCAAAAGCAATCACATATAATTAGAAAACTTGTCTCAAATATAAAAATAAAACAGCATTATTTAACCATGAAAGAATGCAGTTACAGAAATAATAGGATAAGTTTTGGAATAAGAGGATGTTTAACAATTTCTTAGTTTAAAGAGTACTAAAGGATTATTGGTTAAATTTAATAATTAGAAAACAATTTGAGTATAAATATGTGACAGATTACTATCATTTTTTTCCCCACAAAAATTTCCATGGAGTTGCTATCAGCTATTCTTTCATTAAATATGAAATGGAACACTCTCTCATCTTTTGGAGATTTTTTGTTCTTAGTTCTTACAGTTTATGTTCAAAAGGCAACAAGAAGTAAAATTAACTCATTGGTTTTAGAAATCCAAAACATATGACATTTAATAAGTTTCATTTCAAATAAGTTCAAACCACAAATTGCATGTAAAATTCTACAGAATCATTAGCATTTCTCTATCCACATCCTTATCAATCCAAGATCTATCGTCTACTGTATAGTCAAACAGTTTCCTCAAATGGGATTTAATCCAAACTGACTAATGCATACACTTCCAAATGTAGCAAGTCTGACCTAAACACATATTAAATCTATGCGACTGAAACAACTGTGCAGAATGAGATGTTAACAAACAGTTACTAAAAGAAAAATTCTTGACTTCATGGCCTGAGGCAACATTTCAATGATGTGTATAAACTGGGTCATGAAGCAAAAATGTGATAAACTCAGCAGTTTTAGAAGTACTTGAAGAGTAGCTCATTTTTAGTTGCCAATTGAATGTTTTCAGCTATGGCTGGGTTCATTGCCCATGCAAAATATTTGGGGTCATTTTGTAAAATGAGAAGTATCACATATAGGTAAAATTATTTAAGTATTATTACACGACTGTACAAACCTGTTTAGAGCTTTGCATTTTTCCTTTTAAGACATGTATAGACATACTAGATCATAACTGGATATAGCACTTCCTGTATAATAGAATGACAGGAATGGCATTGAGTAGAATTTCTTGTTAGAGTCACTAGTTTCCCACTCACAGGCTTTTTCATGCAAATTATCAACATAACAGAACCAAATCATTTCAGTATGTGAATCTCATCAAGGAAAAGTCATTTAAAAGGAAATATAATCAACAATGTAAAGAAAATGACATTTAAATGAGATTGCTTGATGGGATGTAACAAATTTAAAATACAGGGAATGCCTTCACTTTTGGAACACTCTCTTTATAAACAAACATCAAAACAAAACAGCCTTGAACAATTAAATAAATGTGATACTAGGCAGTCATATTTTTTGGAATATCTGTATTGAACTTTGTGTGTAAGCGAGGAAAGAAACATCTTTTCTCCAGACCTAATAGTGATAATTTTGGTGAAAAAGTAATAATTTATATTCAACAGTTAGTACCTGGAACATGAAGAGAGTAAGATGGGAATAGGAGTGAAATATAAGTGAAATAAGTTATAACACCTTTTACATTTTCTAATATGTAAAGATTGAGAGTATATATTCCATTTTCTAGAGTTTTGGCCACAAAATAAAGGAAACTAATTGTAATGGTTATAATCTGCTGACATTATAATAACACTTTTATTGAGAACTTTCCTCTTCTATTATTTTTTTAACATCAGATCCTTTGTAATTTCATATCCATAATATCATAGACTGTCAATATCCACAAATAATTAAAAGCTAGGAGATAAAAGTGTTATTTTGGTCATAAATATTATTTTTCCTCCATTTCCTCCACATCCTCCCTCCCCTGCTCACTTTTTGATATATATGCACATGGTTTAGGTGCTTCCTGAAAGAATAGCTGGCAACTTTTTCCTTTGGAAAATCAAAGAAATACTCTAGAGGATCTCATTGCTTTTCTATACAAAATGCAATACAATTATTTTTATGAAATAGTAAAAAATAAAGCAAAACAAACCTATGAATCTTTTCCAGCAAAGTAGATTATTATGTTGGGGTGGTGTGAGTAGTATATCTAATTGTTGATCATCAGAAATGGAGCAGAAAGATCAGTTTTAGAAAGTCATTGCAAAAATCCAGATGTAAGATATTGATGGATTGGGCACAATGGTAGTAGTTGAGATGAACATAAGGAATGCTAAGATGCATAATATTTTAAAGGTAGAAGAAAAGGCTTGTTCCTAGATTAGATCTGGGGTGAAATTTTTCCATACATCAAATTGGAAGGATGGAGTGACATTTGCTTCCATAGTGAAGACTATAGGTGAGAGAGTTTTGAGTGTATATAGTTAAGAAAAGAAAACCAAGAACTGAGTCTTCATGCACTTTATGAAGAAGCCCAAGTGATGAGGATGAACAAGGGAGTAAAGCCAGGAGCAGGACTATCCTGGGAGAAAACAGATCACTAGTGTCACATGCTACTGGTAGGATCTGAAGGCAAGAGCAGAAGTAGTTATTCCATCTAGCAAAGTCATTAGTTCTGCCTATTTATTATGAATTTCATATAAATGGAATCATGATGTGTATCTTGAGCTTGGCATCTCAACATTAGGTTTGTGTCATGTATTCATAATGTTGGTTATAATTGATAGTTATTAACCACATTGCTATACAATGTTACATTTTGTAAATGCATACTCAATTTATTTAGTGAGTCAACTGTTGATGGGCATTTGGATACTTTAGAGTTTTGAGCTATTACAAAGTGTGTTCCAATGAACAAGCCAGTATGTGCCTCACAGTGAACATATCTATATATTTCTGTTGAGTTATAAGTTGGAGTGGAATTACTGCTTCATAAAGAATGGATATATTTTGATTTAGTAGATACTGCCAAGAGTTTTCCAAAGTGTTGGTATCAATTTTCACCCACTCTTATAATGCCTGAGGGTTTTGTTTCCCTCATTTCTTAGCAGAGGTATGCGGAATTCTAATATGACCCCCAATCAGTCATACTCTTGTATAATCCCCTTTCCTGGAGTGAAAGCAGAACTTATGATTTGTTTTTAGCCATTAGAATCTGGCAAAGGTGATGGGATAGTCACTCCTGTGATTATGCAATGTTATGTAAGACTCTGTCCTAGAAGACTTGAGAGAAAAAATCTCCTGCTGGTCCTCCTGTGAGAGGACCATGTGTCAAAGAACTGTAGATATCTAAGTGCTGACAATTGTCCTTGGCTAAGTGCCTGCAAGAAAACAGGGCCATAAGTCCTACAGCTCTAAGGAAATGAATTATGTTAACAATCACATGATCTTGGAAGAAGACCCAGAGCCTTAGAAAGGAATGGGTTCTGTCTGATACTTAGACTGTAGTTTTGTGAAATTCTGAGCAGTTAAGAAGACATGCCTAGACTTCAGACCATGAAATGTGTGAGGTAATGAATGTATGTGGTTTTAAGCTGTGCAATGTATGTTGAGTTGTTATATAACAATAGGAAATTAATACATTAGCCAAGATGTGGTGCTTGGTTTTCTGTTTGTTTTTGTTGTTTTCTTCATATGTATGTGTGCATATGATTTAAAAAAAAAAAAAATTTAGCTCTTCTGCTATTTGTGTAATGTTACCTCAGTGTGGATTTAATTTGAATTTCCTTAAGGATGGTAAAACTAAGAAACTTTTCATATGTTTATTACTTATTATATATCGTCTTTTTTCTTTTTATGACTAGCCTGCTCAAATCATTAGCTCCTTGTTTTCTATTTGTTTGTTGTATTTTTTGTACTGATTAACATGAATACTTGTATGTATGTGTGTACTATAAAAAACATATACCATACCATAGCAAATATCTTCTTCCATTATGTAACTTGTCTTCTCTATCTCATAGTGTTGTAATTTGATAAAAATGAATTTTTAATTTTAATATAAACCAAACTATCATTAATATGTTGATGGTGTTTTTGATGTCTTTAAGAATTATTTACTTACCCAATGAATGCAAAGGAATTTATTCAACTTTTTCTCTAAAACTTTTACTATTTTACCCATTAAGTAGAGCCATAATCCATCTGTAATTGATTTTTGTACATGGAATTTGGTAGAAGTCATGGTAATATTTTTACTTAAATATGAATATCCAAATGAATAGGTGGCATTTATTGGAGTCTATAAATTCCCTGCCACACTGCAGTGTCATTGTTGTCATGCACATGAGAATCTGTTTCTGAACTCTGTTTTCTAATCCATTGGTCAATTTGTTTAACATGTGTGTATGTGATTTGGTCTTAATTACTGGCGCTTTAACCTAAGACTAGTGTGGTTTAGAGATTTATTCTTTGTCAAGATTGTGCTGAATTTTCTTGACTTTTTGCATTTCCCTATCAAATTTGGGATCAACCTGCCAACTTTCACAACAAGCATGTGTGGAATTTTATAAGGATGGCAATGAAACTATAGATCAATTAGAAAATAATTGATTAATTTAAAATATTGCATTTTCACATAAATAAGCAAATTATATCAATCAATTTACCTGGATTTGTTTTTATCTCAATAGTGTTTTATAATTTCCATGCAGAGATCTTGTGCATCTTTCTTAAGATGTTTTCCTTGCTGTTAGAAGTCAATTATATATCATCTCATAATTTTTAATTTTTTTCTTTCTGTTTGTTGCTGGCATTTAGACAACGATTTATTTTGCATAATGAAATTATATTCTTCAAACTTTCATTTATTCAAATAGATTATAGCTTCTTTTGAATTTTTCTATACACAATAATTTCATCCAGTCATTAATACATAAATTAATAAATAAATAAAATATCTTTTATTTCTTTATCTTGTCTTATTATATGGGATACTTCTAGGAAAATAATGACTGTAAGCAGTGACAATAGGCATGCTTATTTTATTCTCAAACTCAAGGGGGGAGGTTTCAATATTTCAGTGTTTTCTGCAGATTTTTAGTATGCAAAACAAAAAAAAAGCAAAATTTCTGTTGGAATTTTGTACTTGGAATGCAATGAACTTTTAAATAATTTAAGGAAAAATAGAATATTTCCAATACATAACGTTAAAGAAAAAAAATTTAAAATGTGTTGTTTTGCTAAGGAAGTGGCAGAAACTCTAAATGCTATGTAAAGGTAGCTTTATTCAATCAAATGAGTTTCAGGTTATATCAAATGATTGTACCAATTGAGCAATTACAGAAAAGAAGAGTAATCAATTAAATGACATAGGAAAGAATGAAAATATATACAACCACTCACCAAATCGGGGGAAAACACAACATCTGGTTTGTCTTGAGGCCAGGAAGTCCCTTTGCAGCTGATCAGAGTCCAGACTGGAAAAATGGTCCTAGGCAGAACATCCCTTCCTGGCTGAGACTTTGACTGGCGGCTAAGGGGCTATCCCTTTTAAGGGGTTCCAAACCTTAGAACTCCAATGAGTCTTGCAACTTGTGAAGAATGACCTCATCAAAAGTAACCAAATCCATTTGATGGGGGTGGCCAGCCCTCCACAAGAGAGACACGGTGTCTTGGGCGTTCTTTTGTTTTATTCTGTTGATGGTTCACTAAGCAGGAACATGAGGGTTTCAATACACATCAGCTTGAACTTAATGTTAGAAAAACAGGACATGCAAATACCATGTCTAGTGACTTGTTCCTTTTAAACTTTTGTTTTTTGGGTAATGGATGATGAGGTTGGCTGCATAGCAGTGTTATAACATTCCAAAGGACAAGTTAATCATTCACAATTCTAGGCTGAAATAGCAGTAACTATTGATTAGAAAGCTTATGAATTCACAATTCTTGATAATTTTATTATAGTATATCATGTGTCCTTTATACGATTTTGTGGTCTGTTTACTCCATACTTAAGAACTGTAGCACAAAGCAGTGGATAAAATAGGGAATGATTTTCAATGCATGATTTAAGTCTTTAAATGCCTTTTAAGGCAGCAGAGCATGTGCTGTTTCTGGCTATCATAATCCTTGCATTCCTATCTAATCAATCCAAATGTAATTAAACAAAAGTCTGGGGAGGGTTAAAAAAATGGAAAGAGAGTGATTGTTCCTTCCTCCCCTCACCAACACTAGAAACCAAAAGAGAATATGCCTTAATAACAGAGAGACTGAGCATGGACTCCTGACCTCAATGCCAATTTTGTAGGCAAGTTACTTTACCTTACAATGCTGAAAATCCCGCCTTATAACACTGGGATGATAATAGTTTATAGGATTATAATATCTAAAATAATGGTTAACATTCAGTAAGTGCTCAACAATTGTTAGGTTTATTATAATTTTGTTTCTTCATTCAATGTGTATTTAGGCAGAGCACTGATTTATTTATCCTAGATTTGCCTGGGGACAAAGAAAGAAAATAAAAGAAAGATAGCAGGACAGAGAAGAATGTACAGTTCATCAGTATATACCACCAACTTTTGAGGTGACAAGTATGTCTGAGACCCCCATATCTCAATTGGAGATTCCTAAAGGTATGCAGGCTTTGAATATCTTACTATTGCCTCACATAAAAGGGCCATGTCATGGACAAGGGTAATGTAGGAGCTAAATATTCTGCTGTTTTCTGCTAGCAGCCAAAGATAAAGCAGATGCTGGAAGATACCAACAAGCAAGGTTTTGTACATGAAGAGGCTCTGCAGTGGAGAAGTCTTTGCATGTGAACTATAAGAGAAATATTTTGGATACCTGGGCCCCAGACAAAGCTATGTCCCAACAACATTTACTCCAGATATAATAAGGAAAAAAAATAGATAGACAGTAGGAGTCACTTATAGGTATTATTTTCCCTTCACCTACCCTTCCACACTGGAGGAGCTGGAGTCCAGAAGATGAAGGGACGGGGTGTCCCGAAGCAGAACATATCTAATCACCATTTCAAAGGGAAAGAGTGAAAAATCTCCTTAAAGTGCTCCAATATATTCCAGCTCTCAAATAGCCAGATCCACCAATTTTAACATTTTGCCACCTTTGCCTATCATTCTATCTATCCATTTTTCTATCAATCTCTCAATCTGTGTATCTATCTATAGCTTCTGAGCTTTTGAGAGCAGGTTCTCTTAATCATACTCCTAATTTTGCCATGTGCATTTCCTTAAAACAAGGATATTTACTTATGTAACCACCTAAAGTGCTTTTATTATGCTTAAGAATTTTAACATTGATATAACACTTACATTCTATATTCCAATTTTTTCTTAAGTTCCAATAATATCCTTTTGGGCCTTTCTCCTCCATCCTTAAATCCCATGCAGAAACATGCATTGCATTTAATTGTCATTATCGCTTCAGTTTCTCTTTCTTTCTTTTTTTTTTAAATTGTGGAAAAAATAAACATCATGAATATTCCCATCCCTGAACCTTCCAAACATACCATTCAATGAGATTAATCACATTCACAATGTTTCAGTACATGAGGGTCATCAACATTCATCACTAGAACTTTCCCTCCACCCCAAACCGAAACCTTACACTCATTTTGCATGAACTCTCCACTGATCCTGTCCCCCTACCTAGTAAACTGCACCCTAATTTCTGACTCTGTGAGTTTGCATATTCTCTGGTGATTTCTGTATGGTTACCATGGGGCTTGTATTTAACTTTTAAAATCTATAACAATATTGATTGCTTTGATAGCAACTTAAATTCAACAGCATACATAAACTACATAAACTATATTCCTACAACCCTCCATTCTCCATTTATGTACTTCTTGTCTCAAATTATGTATTTATACATTATGAGTCTAGAACAATTGATTTTTCATTACATTTTACTCATTTGCCTTTTAGATACTGCATGAAGTAAAAAGTGGAGTTATAAAAAAAAATACAATAATAATAGTACTTATGTTTAGCCATGTATTTATCTTTTCAAGAGATCTTTATTTTTCCATGCAGCTTCAGTCAATTCTTCTGCATCATTTCATTTAAATCCAAATAATTCCCTTTAACATGTCATGTAGGAGCAGTCTCGTAGTGTCAAACTCCCTTAACATTTTTTTTTTTTAATCTGGAAATGTCTTAATCCCTTCCTCATTTTTGAAAGATAGTTTTGCCAAATATTGAATTCTTAGTTGGCATTTTATTGAGTTGAGAATTTTTAATATTTTTTCCACTGACTTCTTGCCTTCATGGTTTCTGATAACAAATGGGCACTTAATCTTATTGACACTCCCTTGTATGTGACATGTTGCTGTTCTGCTGCAGCTTTCAGTATCCGCTATTTTTGGCATTTGAATGTTTGATTGTGATATGTCACAGTGTGGATCTAATTGAGTTTAGACTATATGGAGTTCGTTGAGCATCTTGGTTGTGCATATTCATGTCTTTTGTTAAATTTGGGGAAATTTTCAGCAATTATTTATGTGAATATTCCCTCTGCCTTCTTTCTCTCTTTTGCCTCCTTCTGGGACTGCCATAATGCATATAGTGCTATGCTTGATGGTTAGCTCCATAGGTTCGCCAGCCTCTGTTCACTTTTTGTCACTCTTTCTTCTTTCTACTCCTCAGACAGAATGATTTCATTTGTCTTATCTTTTAGTTCACTGATTCTTTTTTCTGCCAGTTCCAATCTGCTGTTGTACCCTTTAGGGGATTTTTAATTTCTGTGGCTATGGCTTCATATTCATAATGCCTATTCATAATTTCCATCTCTTTATAGATATTCTCTTTTTGTTCACTTATCATTTTCCCGATATCCTTTAATTCTTTGTCTATATTTTCCTTTAACTTTTTGAGTATATTTATGATCATTTTTTTAAAGAATATGTCTGGAACAATAAGGTATGGTCCTCTTTATTAATGTCATCTAATGCTTTATTCTTCTCTCTTGCCTGGGACATCACTTCCTATTTCTTTTAATATTTTGCAATATTTTTTTTAGTCTAGACAATTTGATATTTTAATATGTTATCACTGGATTTTAGACTCTGAGGTGCTTGTTCCTTAAGCTTGTATCCAACTAGTGTTATGACAGAGCTTTCGTTGAATGCCAGCAGCTAACAAGAAAGAAAGAAAGAAAGAAAGAAAGAAAGAAAGAAAGAAAGAAAGAAAGAAAGAAAGAAAGAAAGAAAGAAAGAAAGAAAGAAAGAAAGAAAGAGAAAGAAAGAGAAGAAAAGAAAAGGAAAGGAAAGGAAAGGAAAGGAAAGGAAAGGAAAGGAAAGGAA
>JAKSZT010010858.1:10176949-10215466 GCA_026826555.1 Tolypeutes matacus | reverse complement strand
AGGAAAGGAAAGGAAAGGAAAGGAAAGGAAAGGAAAGGAAAGGAAAGAAAAGAAAAGAAAAGAAGAAACATAAGAAAACACCTTTCCCAGTCTTTGCAGATTTAAACCTTTTTGAGTGATCTCTTTCAGAACTTATCCATACAATGAGTTTAGAGAATAGATCCAGGCCAAAGCATAGGTGCCTCCCTGGTACTTTCTCTGCATGCATCTTGTCTTGGGCATGCACCTGTGACCCTATGAATTCCCCCGTTTCCACAAATAAAAATAGCCCCTCTTCCCTAAGAAACAGTTTCCTCATGGTCATGGCCACTGCACTGTATGTAATATAGCCAGAAATCCCTTGCCCTGGGCAGCCAGGACTTGATTTATCTTCAACAGCTGTCTGTAAGATATCTCTACACACAGAGCAAATTCTGGGATGGTGAGCCTGCAATGACCATACTGGTTCAGCCCCTCAGGCTGCTACCAGACAGATTGGCCTAGACAAATGTGGTAGTTTAGAGCTGTACATACCTCAGAAAATCATGTTCTTAAACTTAATCTGTTCCTGTGGCTGTGAACCCATTGTAAGCAGGACTTTTTGACAAGGTTATATCTGTTAAGGTGGGGTCCAGGATGGGTCTTAATCATATTACTGTTCCTTTATAAGCAGAACAAAATTGAGAAAGTAAAAGAAAAAAACACAGGAAGCAAGAACTGAAGGTCAATGGAAGCCAGAGGAGAAGGGAGAGGACAGGAGAGGCTGCATTGTGCATTGCAAATGACAGAGGAGGCCAAGACCAAAGATCACTGGCAGCCAGCCCCAGAACACCAGCCTTGGGAATAAAGTATTACTTTGATGATGCTTTGATTTGGACTTTACTTAAAACCATGAGGAAATAAATTTCCATAGCCATCCCTTTGCATAGTATTTTCTTGAGCAGCCAAGGATATTAAATCAGCATGTATGGTGCCATTATGTTCAAGAGGGTTATTCTACTCCCTCTGGATCCAGGACCAGGGACCAGTACTGGTACACAGGCTGGCCTAAGAGATGGGGGAAGGGCTAGCCAGATTAGTCTAAGGTTATATGCTTGAGTATTCCATACATTTAATTATATCCTCAGCAAATGATGCTATATTTATACCTTCCATTCCAAATATGTAACATGACATATTTGTGTATTAATTTGATGCCTAGAATTTATTGAATTATGACATATCAGACTAATAATAATGGATATGTGGGTTTTGATATTGACTTTATTAATACCAAATTGTAAATTGTTTCACTATTAAATATGTTGTAAAATCATATTTGGACATTTAAAAAAATAACACCAAATTCATGATTATGTACATGTATGCACATATGCACATACACTCAACAAAACATATGTATTTATATGTATAAACAAATGTACATATATGATTTATTCTACATTAAAAGTTTACATATAGATATACTACAAATTGTACCCATTTTCTACTCTATTGAGATAATCACACTTTCCTACTGTAACTTATTTCTGTGGTGCATTACATCAATAATATCCTTACATTTATATTTCTTTTCTAGAAAAAAACATGTTTTTTTTTTTATATTATTCTTTTAACTCATGACTGAATTTATTTTAACAATATGTTAACACATGTTATTTTAACACATCAGAATTATTTGTAACATTTGTTTGTGAGAGTTTTCTGCCAAGATTTGGTAGAAATATTATTTTTAAATTTTAAAGACAAATTATTTGAAACGTTCTTTCTTGTTTTTATCTCTAGAATGGTTTAAATAGTCTGAAAAATATAGTTACTTGCTGAGGATATCTGTGTTTCTATATTTTCTGTTGTGGTATCTGCCTAACAATTTATCTCCACTTTTATACTATGTGATAATTTAGCTTAAATTTTTAAAAAATTCCCTTTCACTTTAGTTTTAAATTTCTGAGAAAATAGTATAATCCATATTTGGTAGGTTGAATTATGTACCCCGAGAGGAAGAGGAGGCATGGTCTTAATCCTTGGTAAAATGACTTTTTAAAGGTGTATTTTTAGTAAACGTGTGGCCCAACTGAATGTAGTTTGGCC
Source organism: Tolypeutes matacus (assembly GCA_026826555.1). Taxonomy (NCBI): domain Eukaryota; kingdom Metazoa; phylum Chordata; class Mammalia; order Cingulata; family Chlamyphoridae; genus Tolypeutes; species Tolypeutes matacus. The sequence goes on along the minus strand of JAKSZT010010858.1, from coordinate 10,213,396 downwards.
TTAATCCTATTCCTGGAGGCAATATTAGGAGAAAGTCACATGGAGGAGAAGAAGCTGGTAGTCAGTGAAACCTAGAAGATAAAGGAGGACATGATCATCTGACAGAAAAGACAAGGACCCAAGGATCATCAACAGACAGTCCCAGGATACCACAATCTTTAAGGTGCCTTGGGGACACCTCAATTTTTACTTCTCTTAGCCTCTAAACCATAAGCCATAAATTCCCACTTTTTAAGCCAACTGTTATATGGTATTTTTATCAGCTGTGAAATTTAGACACCGTTTTAAAAAATATTAATTTGAAATTCAGCAAATTGGTTTATGATTATATTAATTTTCTCTGTATTTTTAGATATTTTCCATTTCTAATTTTATAAATTTGCATTTTATTTTGCCTGATTTTTCTTGAATATATTACTTTTATATTATTGCATGATTTTTTTTTATGTTTTCAGAGATCAGCTTGTATCAATTAATCATTGCTATAGATATTTGTTGTTACTGTTATCATACATTAGTTTCAGAATTTTTTTTACATATTTCATTCTTTTTTTCTTAATTTATGTTATTCATTTTTAAATTATTTTTTATTTTTAAAGATGCTTTAGATTACATGTATGTTACATAAAAAAATGTAATGGTTTCCCATATGCCCCACTACCTCCCCCTCCCACTTTCCAACATTAACAACATCCCTCATTAGTGTGGTATGTTTGTTACAATTGATGAACCTATATTGAAGCATTGCTACTAAGCAGGAACTACAGTTTATATTATATTTACATTCTGTCCCACACAATTTTGTAGGTTATCACAAAATATGTAATGACCTGTATCTGTCACTGTAATGTCATGCAGGACAACTCCAATGTCCCGAAAATGCCCCCATATTATACCTAATCTTCCCTTTCCCTCCCCTCAGAAACTCTGGTGGCCAGTATTCATTTTTATAATTTTTTGATTTGAGATATAATTAAATATTCTTCCTTCCTTCTTTCCTTCCTCCTCCTACCAGTCCTACCTCTCTCAGTCTCTCACTTTCCCTCTCTTATTCTCCCTATGTCTCTGTGTCTCTCTCCTCCTTTCATTCAATTGCCTTCCTGCCTTTCTTTTTTTTTTTTTTTTTTTTAAAGATTTTATTTATTTATTCATTTATCCCCCCCTTGCTGCTTGTGCTCGCTGGGTCAGCTAACCACGCCATGCGGGCAGGCTTGCCTTCACCAGGAGGCCCCGGGAACCGAACTCGGGGCCTCCCATATGGTAAACGGGAGCCCTACTGATTGAGCCACAGCCGCTTCCCTCCTGCCTTTCTTTTATGAGGTTTTCAGCTTGATGTAATATGCAAAGATTGTGTGTATGAGAGTGAATGTGTGCATGTACTCATGTTGTATGTCTGTTTGTATGTATGCTGAGGTTTATAAAATTATCCTAGATACTTAACATTTTTATACTAGATTTTTAAAGGGTTAGGAGATATAAATTTATATCTACTACTTTATTGTGTTCATTTTAATATGTTATTATATTTTGGGAGGTTTTGCTTAGATAATTTGACAAAATATTGTCTGTGACAAATTAATGAATGACATATCTTCATTATGCATTGTTCTCTTAATATTATAATGTAATTTATTTGCTTCATCTAATACTTTCCTACTTAGATCAAGCTTAACAACTTTAAATTTCAAGAGAAACCCATTTTCTTTTCATTTGCCTATTTTATCATTGTGCATCATTTAACTTCCAATATTTTTTGTATCATTTTAAGTAACATTATATAGCACATTTTTAGGTTACTTTGCGGTTCAGGAAGGCGAATTGTATTGTGGACAATTTATGGACATAGATTCTAATCTAAGTCTCAAAAAAGCGTAATAATATTAAACTAATAATCAAGAGGTAAAAGGCAGTGCAGAAAAAGTAGGAAAATAATTATTGCTCTAATTTCTTTATCTTTCATATAAACTATCCAGTGTGAATTGTTCAGGATTATATGCAATATAATATATATGTTATATTAATTATATTTTATGACATATAACATATGATTATATATAACATAGAAAATATATATAATAATTAGTTACAAATGTGATCATCAAAGCACAGAACAGCTGTAAAACTTTCAAATTATAAAAGATATGTGCATGTATGCACACATATTCAGAAACAAGAAAACTCTGAGTCTAAATCAAGAAATAGTAAAATAATAAAAGAAGAATTTTAAATGCCCAGAAGCCAGTGAAGAAATATAATGATTTATATATATATATATATATCCCCCCCCCAGGACTGTTACTGGATTAAAATTAGAAGACTTTTTCTAAATGACTTGAGTTTCCTGTCTTAGACAGACATCCACTCCTCATTTTTCCCTTTTGTGTCTCTGCAGGATGAATAGGAGGCCAGTTTAGATTGCTGTCATTCCCATTTTTTTCAATGAAGATGGTATCTCCATCCTTTCTACTTTCCTCTCCTACCTCTCAATTCCTTCACAGTCTCTGTGTTCAGGAACATTAGACTGCCAGAGATATTCCTTCCATTCCTACATCCTGCTTACACCCCTGACCCTTTGCTATCTGTTAGATTAATATATTTGGAAGACTATATTTTGAAGGTATTGCTCTTGTTAACTTAATTCATGGAGGTTTATCTCCATTTTTTTTTAAAAGTGACACTGGGGATTGAACCCAGAACCTTGTACTTGGGAAGGAGGTGCTCAAACCACTGAGTTACAACTGCTCCCTATCATCATTGTTAATTATTTTTCTTATTTTTTAATATCCTATCCAAAAAGAATCTACAAAATTCATGAATTTGCTGGCATCCATGATGATGAAAGTGCTAATTATAAGGCTCATATCCATGAGCACCTCATATTTAGTTTTCCTGCCAATATTCCATCATAATGGAGCCTAGTAATAATTTACTATAAAAACCCAAACAGATAGAAAGGAGTCAGAAATGTATGAGCTATCTTAGACCATGTTTTGGAAGGAAGAAAATTATTTATCTTCTTATATATTATGAATCTGGATATGATAAGGAAGAGGTAAACATTTGAGGAATACAAAGAATCATTTCTATTAATTTTATTATTTTAAATATTTTCTTGTGGTTGATAAAAATATACCTTCATTAGTGCAAAATATATCTCAATAGAGATTTTCTAACTTTACCTGTGGTCCACTGTCTATGCACAAACATGGTGCTCAATAAATGAATATATAAATGAATGAATTGGTAAATGTGAGAACCTTATTGTTCTGTAGCCTCAGTTTGACTAGCTGAGTTTTTTTTTTTTTTTTTTTCTTAAACAGCACCTCCCCACTCCCTGCATTGTAATATCAGGGCTCTAAAATACTTCAATGATTTGTTTCAATGATTTCCTAGAACCCTAGTACTTCATTGCATTTTCAGTACTCAAATAGGGATTTCTGTTGCTCATTTGCTATTATTTTCTCTCATATGATTGACAATCATAAATTAATGTAACTGTGGGATCAACTTGGCTTTTAAAGCTTTAAGTATAAATTTTATGCTATTATTTCTAATTATTTTAGCCAGTAGACTAAAGCAATATTTTTTCCATGCTCTAATGAGGAAAACTGATAATATATGAGAAAGCACACTTATGAAAACAATATCATGAATTTCAAATATGAGTTGAAAAAATTATATCATTTCATATTTAATTACTGTTTAAGACATATATAAAACTTATAACATAAAAATTAATAATTTTTAGATAAAATAAATTTAATTTATTTTTCAGCTTTTTTTCTTTATTAGAGATGTTATGGGTTTACAGAACAATAATGAATAAAATATAAAATACAAGATTCCCATACATCACCCCACCACCATCTTGCATTAGTGTGAAATATTTGTTACAATTGATGGTAGCACATTTTTATAATTGTGCTGTTAATTAAAGTCCATGGTTTAACTTAGAGTTCACTGTATAGTATAGTTCTATGAAGTTTTAAAAATTTTATTGTGTTACCTTATATACAGTCTAACATTTCCCTTTTTAACCATATTTAGATATATATTTCAGTGCTTCTAATTGCATTCACAATATTATGCTACCATCACCATCATCCATTACCAAAACATCTCCATCATTCCAAATAGGAGCCTGTTAAGTCTTAACTTTCCATTCCCCAACCCCACCTGTCCTATATTCTATATTCTATATTCTGATTTTAATGTTTTGCTGATACTAATTGTTTCAAATCATTAAACTCATATAATATTTGTCCATTTGTATCTGGTTTATTTCACTCAACATGATGTCTTCAAGGTTCCTCCTTGTTGTCTCATGCATGGAAATTTCAATTTTTTTTAGAGCTGAATAATACCCCAAGTGTATACATGCCACATTTTATTTTTCCATTCATCACATGATGGAGACTTGGGTTGCTTCCATCTTTTGACAACTGTAAATAATTCCACTGTGATTATTGGCATGCAAATATCTGTTTAAGCCCTGCTTTAAATTCTTTTGGGTATATACCTAGTAGTGGGAATACCAGGTCATATTATTACCGGATTTAATCTAGATTCTTGACTTATGCTGCAGAAATGAATTTCAGAGCACATCAGGTGAGTGAGGCCAGCAATTTATTAAGGTAGGGAGAGAAGAGAAAAGGGAGAAAATAACAGATCATGGGTCCCCGGTAGAGGGTAAGGGGCTAAAAAGTGATAAAGAGGGCTGATTTATAGACTACAATTTCCCATTTATAGATTATAAATGCCCAGGTTTTACTTGCGTGTTGATCTGCTCAGGGGAGACATGGCAAGAGCAGGGCTGAGAACAGCGGCAGGGCCTAGAGCAAGAGGGGTCAGGAACAGGAGCAGAAGGAGGGATTTGACCTTTGCACCTGCTTTTTAAACTGTTAATTATTCCGCCCCTTTGCTAATGGCAGGGGAGGAGTCCCAGGTGTTTGCTGTTTTGATTGATTACACTGCTCATCAATCCCCCAGGTGGGGCCAATGGTAAGTCCCTGGAGAATATTGGAGAATCTCTTGGGACTCTCTGGGTGGCAGAGATCTCACAAGGATCTTCCAGCAGCTATCTTGAGGTATCAGTGCCCACACCAGGTTCCAGATCTGTCTATCCCTATATGAAGCCTTCTTCAATATGGTAGTTCTATAGTTATCTTTCTGAGAACTGCCAAACTATCTTCCTCAGTAGCAACACTATTTTACATTGCTACCAGCAAAGAATGAATTTTCCCATTTATTCATATCCTCTCCAACACTTATTTTCTGAGTTTTTTTAAATTTCATTTTTTATATCAATGTTACAAGTCACTCCATTAACACAAGATGGTAACTACAATAACAATAATCTGCTTTGGTCCATGGTTACAATCCTCCCTAAGTCCTCAGTCTTGAGGGATTTGGAACAATATCCGCTCTGACTGCTTCAAGCTGAGAAAGGATATGAATATTATGAGGAAGAAGAAAGGTATTGATTGCTTTCAGCTGAAGATACTCCTTGTTGTGGGGATGGGAATGGTCCATCATCACCATTTTGTTAGTTGTCCAATAGAGTCCTGAAGATCTGGAGAGTAGGAGTTGGCCACAACTCTCCTGGGTTTCAGGTCACAACCAGTATATGAACATTTTGAAGATTTAAATCTCCTAGAAATATTCTTAACAGGTACATTGAAAATTACAGGTTCAAATAAAAGGAGTAGAAGAATCATGATTAAGGGAATTATAAATGAATATTATTATCTTATATTGGGGAAATAGATTTTCATATATTCCAAGATAGGGCCCAACCAGGCCATGTTGATCTCATGAGGCCATGTGGTTTGCCTTTGGTGTCCGGAGGTCCCTAGAGTGCTCAGGAGCACTTGTGTTTGAAGCTTTGTTTACTGTGGTAGTTTGTGAAATCTGCTAAGACCTGCATAGCATAACCTCCGGAATGATCTCCTGACTCACTTAGAAATTTCTTAGACATAAAAACTCTATTTTATTTCATACTTCCCCTTTTTGGTCAAGGTGTTTTTCAAATCCATCACTGATTAATGCTTGATAATAATCCCTTGGTGCCAGGGAGACTCATCTCCGGGAGTCATATCCCACATGGGGAGGAAGGTATTGATCTTATTCACAGAGATTGGCTTAGAGAGAGATCACATTTGTGCAACAAGGAGGTTTTCAGGAGTAATTCTTCAGCACTAATTACAATTAGGCTTGATTTCATTATTACAGGAATAAAGTTCATAAGTGCAAGCATTAAGAATGAGAATTTGGCTTATTTGCCCATTTTCTTTTATTAGGCAAGGATGGAGTTTTTGCCATCTTATTCAAGAAAGTAACAGGACTTTCCAAGGAGGGAAGCTTTATAGTTTGTTAGTAATTATATAGACCTCTTTCTTTCCAGAAAACATAACTATGGCAGAAAGAATACATTCATATCCCATAGAAGTTTGCTTTAGGTGCATTTTTCACATTTATACCCCACTATCAACACCCTGTACAAGTGATGTAACTTTCTTAGATCCTGAAAGAATATTCTTATATTTGTGCTATTAACCACGATCCTCAGCCACATTGAATTCACTGTGTTATACTTTCCCCCGTTTTAGCCTCTTGCTTTCCTTCTAGCAACATATACAACCCAAAACTTACCCTTTCAACCATGTTCATATGCACATTTAAGTGCCGTGAATTTCACTCACATCACTATACCACCATCACCTCCAGCCATTTCTAAACCATTTCAAACAACCTAATTATAAATTCTGTATAGATTAAGCACTGGCTCACCATTCTCTATACCCATTGTATCTCCTTGTAAACTATCTTCCAGACTCTACCTCCATGAGTCCTCAATATAGTTAGTTCATAAAAGCACAACCATATATTATTTTGCTTATTTCACTTAACATAATGTCTTCCAAGTTTATCCATGTTGTCACATGCACCAGGACTTCATTCCTTCATAAAGCTGAAGTTCCAGCATATGTATATACCAAATTTAATTTATCCATTCAATTGTTGATGCATACTTGCTTCCATTTTTTGGCAATTGTGAATAACGTTATTATGAAAATTGGTATACATATATCTGTTTGCAAACCTGCTTTCATTTTTTTTTTTTTCTGGGTATAAACCTAGTAGTGGGATTTCCAGTTCATATAGCATTTCTATACTTAGCTCCCTGAGGAATCACCAAAATGTCCCACACAGTGGCTGCAAAATTGCACAATCCTACCAGCAGGGAATGAGTGTTCCTATTTCTCCACACCCTCTCCAACACTTGTACTTTTTTTTTTTTTTAATAGCAGCTTGCCTACTAGGTGTGAAATGATATCTCATTGTAGTTAGGGATTTGCATTTCCCTAATTGCTAATGATGTTGAGCATTTTTTCATGTGTTTTTTAGTCATTTCTATTTAGTGTTTTGAAAAATGTCTGTTCAAGTCTTTTGTCCATTTTTTAATTAGGTTTTTTTTTTGTGTGTGTGTGCTGTGGGATCACGTTGTATATGCTGGATATTAGACCCTTATCAGAAAAGTGATTTGCAAATATTTTCTCCCATTAATAAGCTGCCTTTTCACTTTCCTGACAAACTTATTTGAATCCCAGTTTGTTTCTTGTTTTTTGTGTTGTTTTTTTTTTTAATTTTGAGAACGTCTCATTCATCTATTTTTTTTCCTTTCATTGCTTGTACTTTGGGTGTAAAGTTGGTGAAAACATTGCCTACCACAAGATCTTATAGGTGCTTTCTTATATTATCTTCTAGGAGTTTTATGGTCCTGGATATTATATTTAGGCCTTTGATCCAACTTGAGTAAATATGTTATATAGCATGAGTTAGGGTCTTCTCTCATTCTTTTGTATATGGACTTTCAATTCTCCAAGCACCGTTTTTTGAAGAGACTATTCTGTTCCAGTTGAGTGGACAAGGCAGACTTGTCAAATATCATTTGGCCATAGATTTGTGGTTCTATTTCTGAACTCTCAAATTGGTTGCATTGGTCAGTATGGCTATCCTGGTGCCAATACCATGCTCTTTTGAACACTGTTGCTTTGTAATATGCTTTAAAGTCATAAAGTGTGAGTTCTTCAACTTCGTTCCTCTTTTTAAAGATATTTTGGGCTATTCTGGGCAACTTAACCTTCCAAATAAATTTGATATTTGGATTTTCTAGTTCTGAAAAAAAAAAAAAGGCTGTTGGAATTTTTATTGGAATTGCATTTAACCTATAAATCAATGAACATAGAATCAACATCTTAATGATACTTACTCTTCCAATTCATGAACATGGACTGTCTTTCCATTTATTTAGATCTCCTTTGATTTACTTTAGTTATGTTACACAGCTTTCTTTGTAAAAGTCATTTACATTCTTAGTTAAATTTATTCAGATTTCTCATTCCTAGTATATAGAAATATTACTGAGTTTTTCACGTTGATCTTATTTCCTGCAGCTTTGCTGAATTCATTTATTAGCTCTAGTATTCTTGGTGTAGATTTTTCAGGGTTTTCTATATATAGGGTCATGTAATCTGAAAATAGTGAAAGTTTTACTTTTTCCTTTCCAATTTGGATATCTTTTATTCCTTTTTCTTGCTTAAGTGCTCTAGGAAGAACTTCTAACTTCTATGTTTAATAAAAGTGATAACAGTTGGCCTCTTTGTCTTGTTCTGGATCTTAGATGTAAAGTTTTCTGTCTTTCACCATTGAGTATGATGTTAGCTATGGATTTTGAATGTATGCTTTTTATCATGTTGAGGAGGTTTCCTTCTATTCCAATGTTTTGAAGTGTTTTTATCAAGAAAGGATGCTGAATTTTTAAAATGCCATTTCTTCATTGATAGAGATGATTATGTAATTTTTATCCTTTGATCCCTTAATGTGGTGTATCACACTAATCGATTTTCTAACATTGAACTAGCCTTGCATACCTGTGAGAAAACCTACTTGGTAATGATGTGTAATTTGTTTAATGCTTTGTTGGATTCACTTTGCAAAAATTTTTTTGAGGATTTTTGCATGTAATTTCATTAGAGAGACTGGTCTTTAATTCTCATGTAGCATCTGTATCTGACTTTGTTATTGTGGTGATGTTGGCTTTATAGAATGAGTTCGGTAATATCCCATTCTCTTCAATTTTTGGAAGAGTTTGAGTAGGACTGATATTAGTTCTTTATGGAGTAATTGGTAGAATTCACCTGTGAAGCCATCTAGTCCTGGGATTTTCTTTTTTGGGTGGTTTTTGATGACAGATTCAATATCATTAATTGTGATTGGTCTGTTGAGATCTTCTATTTCTTCTCTCATTAGTGTAGGTTGTTCATACGTTTCTAGAAATTTACCTTTTTATATAAGTTGGCCAAGTTGCAGGCATATGGATTTTCACAGTATCCTCTTAAGACCCTTTTTATTCTGTGAGTCAGTGTTGATGTCCCCTCTTTCATTAGGATTTTATTTATTTGCATCTTTTCTCTTTTTTTCTTTGGTAGTCTAGCCAAGGGATTTTCAATTTTCTTAATCTCCACAAACCAGCTTTTCATTTTATTAATTCTCAATTTAATTTAATTCTGCCCTAATCTTTGTTATTTCCTCCCTTCTGCTTGCTTTGGGATTAATTTGCTTGTCATTTACTAGTTCCTCCATATATGCAGCTAGGACTTTAATTTTAGTTCTTTCTTCTTTTTAATGTATGCATTTATAGCTATAAATTTCCCTCTCAGGACTTAATGGAAGATGGATTATTAGAGCAGCAGAGAGATCCTTTCTTTCCCAGAAAAAAAGTAGCTAGAGGAAAGATGGAGACTGTCTGAAGGACTGCTTTGGGCTCAAGACATCAGGAAGAGGTGAGACACCATCCTGAAGAGAGAGGGGAATAGGAAAGGAATCTCAGGTAGCTGAAAAATCCTGTGAGTAGAGCTACAAAAGCAGTAGTGGATGCCCATACCCCCACCTATTGAACAAATAGTAGTCTACAGACTGCAACAGTTGTGGACTGCAGGGGCTGTAGACTGAGGGGGTTGAATTGGTCTGCTTCCCCCCAGAAAAAGAGAAAGAGGGACACAGCCTACACCAGATTTAGATTTTGGCCAGTGAATTTGGTCTACTGTATTGGATGAGTCACAAAATTTCAGGCCAGGTAAGGCCATGACATTGTTTGCACTGAGAGCCAGCAGGGAGCTAAAGATAATTTGCCTTCTCAAACACTATCCCTACTGCCTGGGCTGGTTTCTAAGGAGGCAGATGTAGGGAGAACAGCTTCTGAGAAAGTTTGTTTGTGAAGCTTGGCCAGCCCTGAGGACATTGCTTCTATATTTTCCTCCTGCCCTAAGAGTTACACTGATTGCATTCCCCCCTAGCACCTGTGTCTGGGCTGAGACGTCTGGCAAAGATGACCATCTGATGGAAGGACCAGAAATGTGCATGAAAAGGGAAAAATAAATAAATAAATAAATAGATAGATAAATAAATAAATAAATAAATAAATAAGCAAGCAAGCAAGCAGGTGCCTTTACTGCCATCCTCTCCAAGGCCCTTGGAAACTGACCTGCTCCTCGTTACTTGGTCTTTAGCCTTGGCTTGAGCAGTTAAACAGGGGCAATCCTAAATATCTAGAACAATTTGAACCAAGAGTCAAAGAACAGTGATAGCAGACAGTTATTTAACAGTAAATCCCTAGGCAAGAGAGAAAAACTGAACATCAGAATAAACTCAGCATCAGGATCAGATGCCTAGATATGATCAAAAAATTACAAGCCATCCAAAGAAAAAGGAAGCTATGACTCAGGCAAAGAAGCAAATCAAAGCTCCAAATGGTCACAGGACTTGAAACAGCTAATCAATGAGGTTCATAAAAATCTCCTAAATCAAATCATGGGGTTGAAGAACAACATGGTTAAAGAAATAAAAGACATTAAGAAGACACTGAGTGAGCATAAAGAAAAATTTGAAATTTTGGGTAGAAAAATAGAGCTTATGGGATTGCAAGACACAATAAGAGAGACTAAAAATAAAATACAGATACACAAAAGCTAATATGAAATCATGGAAGAAAGAATCAGCAATATAGAGGAAAGAACAACTGAAATTGAAAAAAGAAGAACAGACAGAGAAAAGAATGGAAAAATTAAGCAGGGACTCAGGGAGATGAATGGTACAAAGCACACCAACATCCATGTTATGAGAATTAGGAGGAGATGAGAAGGGAAAAGGGGAAGAAAGGGTATTTGAGAAAAATAATGGCTGAAAATTTCCCAACTCTCATGAAAGACATGACTATATGTATCCAAGAAGCACAGCTTACTCCAATTAGGATAAATCCAAATAAACCTACCCCAAGACATATAATATTCAGAGAGACACATGCCAAGGATAAAGAGAAAATCCAGCAAGGGAAAAGTGAAACCACATACAAAGGACATCCACTAAGACCTAATATAAATTGCTCTTCGGAAACCATAGAGGTAAGAAGGCAGTAGTATGATATATTTAGGTACTGAATGAGAAAAATGGCCAGCAAAGAATTCTTCATGCAGCAAAATTGTCCTACAAATATGATGATGAGTTTAAAATATTCCCAGATAAACAGAAACTAAAAGAGTTTGTAAACAGAAATCCAGCTCTGCAGGAAAAACTAAAGGGAGCTCTGCAGCCAGAAATGAAAAGACAAGAGAGAGAGGCTTGGAGAAGTGTGTAGAAGGGAAGACTATCAGAAAGGGTAACAAAAAAGGTAAAAAGATAGACAAAAATAAGATATGACATATGGAATTCAAAGGATAAAATGGCTGAGGAAGGTAATGTCTTTAGAGTAGTAGCATTAAATGTTAATGGTTTAAAATCCCCAATCAATCCAAAAACATAGGCTGACAGAATGGATGGGTTAACATAAGCTATCCACATGCTGTTTGCATGAGACTCCCCTTAGACCCAAGGATGTAAATGACTGAAAGTGAAAGGTTGTAAAAAGATATTTCATACAAATTGTAGCTAAAAGAAAGCAGGGGTAGCTATTCTGGTGTCAGACAAAACAAGCTTTAAATGAAAAAAGTGATAAGAGATGCAGAAGTCCATTATTTATTACTAAAAGTGACAATCTACCAGGAAGGAGTAATAGTCCTAAATAGCTATGCACCTAACCAGGGTGCCCCAAAATATATAAGGCAAACTGGCAAAACAGAAAGGACAAATAGATTTCTCTACAGTAATAGTTGGAGACCTCAACATACCACTTACATCAATAGAGAGAACAACTAGACAGAAGATCAACAGGGAAATAGAGAACTTGAACAATATGGTAAATGAGCTGGAACTGATAGACATATGCAGAACACTTCTCTGCAAATCAGCAGGTTATACATTCTTCTCAAGTGTTCATGAATTTTTCTCCAGATAGACCACATGTTGAGCCCAACACAACTCACAATGAATTTAAGAAGATTGAAATTATTCAAATAACCTTCTCTGATCATAATGGAATAAACTGGAAATTGATAATAGGTAGGAAAAGGGGAAATGTGCAAATAAATGGAGGCTAAACAACACACTCCCAAACAATCAGTGGGTCAAAGAAGAAACTGCAAGAGAAATTACTAGATATGACAAGATGATTGAAAACAAGAGCACAACTTATCAAAACTTATGAAATACAGTGTAGATAGTGCTGATAAGGAAATTTATAGCCGAAATGCCTATTAAAAAAAACAAGAAAGAGCTCCAATCAAAGATCTAATTGAAAAACTGGAGAAATTAGCAAAACAATCCCAAAACAAGCAGAAAGAAAGAAATAACAAGGATTAGAGCAAAAATAAATGGATTTGAGAACAAAAGACAATGGAGAAAATCAACAAAATAAAAAGCTGTTTCTTTGAGAACATCAATAAAATTGATAAACCCTTAGCAAGACTAACAAACAAACAATAAAAAGAGAAGATGCAAATATATAAAATCAGGAATGAAAGGAGTTCATTATGACTGACCCCACAGAAATAAAAAGGATCATAAAAGGATATTATAAAAAAATGTATGCCAACAAATGAGACAAATGCACAAACAACTTACATTGATTCTACAAGAAATACAGGAATTCAACAAACCAATCACAGGCAAAGAGATTGAATAAGTCATCAGAAGCCTTCCAATAAAGAAAAGTCCAGGACCAGATGGCTTCACAGGTGAATTCTACCAAACATTGTGAGAATAATTAATAAAAATCCTATTTAAACTCTTCCAAAAATCTGAAAAAAAGAGAAAATTACTCATCATATTGTATGAAGGCAGCATCACCTTAATACCAAAGTCAGATAAAGTTACCGCAAGTAAAGAATATTATAGTCCAAATCTCTCTAATGAACATAGGTGCAAGTATCCTCAACAAAATACTTGCAAATTAAATCCAACAGCATATAAAATGAATTATACATCATCATCAATTGTGTTTTATTCCTGGTATGCAAGGGTGGTTCAATATAAGAAAATCAATTAACATAATCCACCATATTAACAAATCGATAGGAAAAAAACAACATGATGATCTCGACTAATGCAGAAAAGGCATTTGACAAAATCCAGCACCCTTTTTGATAAAAACACTTCTATAGATAGGTATAGAAGATAATTTCTTCCACTTAATAAATGGCATATATTAAAATCCCACAGCCAACATCATACTCAATGGGGAAAGGTTGAAAGATTTTCCTTTAAAATTAGGAAAAAGATAAGGATGCCCACTGTCACCACTGTTTATCAAAATCTTGCTACAAGTTCTAGCTAGAACAATTAAGCAAGAAAACATAATAAAAGTCATCCAACTTAGAAAAAAAAGGAAGTAAAACTGTTACTATTAGCAGAAGACATGATCCAATTTTTAGAAAATCCTGAAATATCTACAGCAAAGCTATTGAAACTAATAAATGAGTTCAGCAAAGTGGCAGGATACAAGATCAACATGCATTTCTGTACACCAATTATGAGCATGCCGAGGATAAAATTAAGAAAAAAAGTCCATTACAATAGTAAAGAGAAAAATACTCAAATATCTAGGAATTAATTTAACCAGGGATATAAAGGATCTGTATTCAGAAAACTACAAAACACTGCTAAAAGAAATCAAAGAAGATCTAAACAAATGGCAGGGCAATCACATTCATGTCTTGGAAGACTAAACATCAAGACTTTGTCAATTCTACCTGAATTGATTCATAGATTCAATGCAATAACAATCAAAATTCCAACAGCCTACTTTACAGAAATAGAAGTCTATTACCAAAGCCAAAAACATCCTAAAAAGAAGAGCAAAGTCAGGTGACTCATGCTTCCTGAACTTGAAGTGTATTGTAAAACTACAGTGGTCAAAACAGCATGGCATTGGCATAAATTTAGGTACATTGATCAATGGAATTAAATTTATAGTTCATACATTGGCCCTCATCTCTATTATAAACTGATTTTTGATAAGCCTATCAAGTCCACTTTTCTAGGACAGAACAATCTCTTCAACAAATGGTTCTGGGAAACCTGAATATCCATAACCAAAAGAATGAAAGATGATCATTCTTAATATCATTCCCTATACAAGAATCAACTCAAAATGGATCAAACACCTAAACAAAATAGCCAGCCAGAACCATAAAACAACTTGAAGATAATGTTGGGAAATATCTACAAGAACTTGTAGTAGGTGTGGGTCTCTTAAACCTTACACCCAAAGCACAAGCAACAAAAGAAAAAATTGATAAATGGGACCTCCTCAAAATTACTGTCCACCTCAAAGAACTTTGTGAAGAGAGTAGAAATATAGTCTACTCAATGGGATAAATATCTGGAAAACATACATCCGACAAGGGTCTAATATCCATGATATATAAAGAGACTCCACAACTCAATATGTGTGACACAATTAAAAAATGGGCAAAAGACCTGAATGGACATTTTTCTAAAGAAGTAATACAAATAGAAAAAAAAAAAATCAACCTCCCTGGCTATTAGGGAAATGAAAATCACAGCTACAATGAAATATCATTTCACACATACTAGAATGGCCACTATTAACAAAACAGAAAACTACAATTTTTGAAGAGGATGTGGAGAGATAGGAATGCTTATTCACTCTTTGGGAATGGGGCATAGGGCAGCCATTGTGGAAATCTGTCTGGCACTTCCTAAGGAAGTTAGATATAGATCTACCATGTGACCTGGCTTTACTGCTACTAGGTTTATAGCCAGATGAACTAAGAGCAGTGACAGAAACAGACATCTGCACACTGATGTTCATAACAACATTATACACAATTGCCAAAAGATGGAAACAAACCAAATGTCCATCAACTGATGAATGGATAAACAAACCATGGTATATACACATGATGGAATATAATTCAGCTGTAAGAAGAAATTAAGTCATGATGTACATGATAACATGGATGAATCTGGAGGACATCATGCTGAGTGAAGCAAGCCAGGTACAAAAGAACAAGTGTTGTATGATTTTGCTATTATGAACTAAATACAATGAGCAAACTCATGGAGTTAATAGCTAGAATATAAGTCACCAGAGAATAAAATTTGCTTAAAGAATGGAAATTGAGGTTTAATCTGTGCAGAATTGGTAAAAAGTTTTTTGTAAATGTTTTTAAATGAATAGCAATGATGAAAGCGCATCATAGGATTTGTAATTAGTAGTGTTGCCGGATTTTCTCTAGGTTCCTGGCTAAGCTACAAGAAACAAATTTCAAGAGCAAGCCCTGTTAGTTAAACCAGTAATTTATTAAGGAATGGTAAGAAGAGAAATGGGAGAAAATAACAGATCATGGGTACCAGGTAGAGAGGAAGGGGCTGAAGAGAGATAAAGAAGGCCAATTTACAGACTACAATTCCCCATTTTAGATTATAAATGCCCAGGTTTACTTGTGTATTAATCCAGATGGGAGTGAAGAAGGTCAGAATAGGGGGCAGAAGGCAAGAACAGGGGTCAAAAGGCAAGAGAGAGGGCTGGTTTGGCTTTTGTGCTTGCTTTTTGAACCATTAATTATTCCCCCCCTTTGGTAATGACAGGGGAGGAGTCTCAGCTGTTTGCCATTTTGATTGTTTATCTCACCCATCAACCCCCCAGGAAGGCCCAATGATAAGACCCCTGGATAATATCTGGGGCTTCTCTTAGCTTCTGGAGGAAATCTCATTCTGAATGGGGGAATCTTGCAGGTTCTTCCAGCATCCACTTTGGGAGTACCAAAAGACATGGGCTTAATGGCATTAGTTTTCCTGCCAGGTTCCAGACCTTTCTATTATTTCCTAACTAGCCTGTTTCAGTAGCACGAACATATGAGTATGTTAGTAGTGTGATTTTTGTTGTTTTTCTTTTTTCTGGAGTAATGAAAATTACTAATATTGATTAAAGTGATGAATGTGCAACTTGGTGATTTTACTAAATGCTATTGATTGTGCATTTTAGATTAATTATATAGTTTATAAACAAAAAGAACAATAGCCTAGGATGGGGGGAAAATATACCAAATGTAAGATATGGACTATAGTTAGTAATAATACCTTGATGATATTCTTTCATAATTACAAAAATGTTTCACAATAATGCAAGGTATTTGTGGTGGGATGATGTAGGGGAGCCCTGTATTATGTTATACATGTTTGTTTTATAAGTTAGAAACTTTTACTATACACTTATTGTTTATGTATGTTTTTGTATGAATTGTTTTTAAAATAGGAAAAGAAAATTTCCCTCTCAGTACTGCCTTCACTGCATCCCATAAGTTTTGTATGTTGTGCATACCATAAGTTTTATATGTTGTGCCCTCATTTCCAGTCACCTCAAGATATTTGTTAATTTCTCTTAAAATTTCCTCCTTGACCTACTCATTGTTTAAAAGCATATTTTTGGGGAATTGTGGGAACATGGCAATATCCCCCACCTCCAAGATATTCAGTGGTGGTAAAACTGTCATATTGAAGGTGACTGAGAGGGTAGCAGACATCTTCCTCCCTGCCAGCTGTTACAAGGGAAATAGGAGGAGGAGTCAGGGGCTTTTCTTCAGTGAATTTGGCTAGCAGAGCCCAGTTTGAATATCGGTTTTGGCCAGACAAAAACAAAGGAATATCAAGAGAGATATACCTCTGTGGAAATATGTGCCAACAAGTTCTCTCTGCTAGCCAGTCTGGAAATTATATGGACAGAAATTGTTTTTAGAGGACTTTTTATCCAACCACTGGGAGAAAGTATGCACCCTGTTAGTGAGTCCCTGGCATGGTTTTTGGTAACTTAAGCTGGGCAATCTTAAAGACTTAGGATAAGTTGAACCAAATATCAAAGAGCTGTAAAAAAATAATAATAACAATAAGCAAGAGAGAGAAATTGTTCATTAGATTAAATTCACAAACATATCAGATGCCTAGAGATCAGCAAAAAAGTTACAAGCCATACTATAAAACAGAAAGAGATGGCATAGCCAAAGGAACAAACCAAATTTCCTGAAAAGATTCAGGATTTAATCAACTAGTCAATGATAATCACACAACTCTCCAAAATCAATTTAAAGAATTTAAAGAAAATATGAATAATGAGATAAATGATATTAAGAAGACACTGAGTGAGCATAAAGAACAATTTGACAATCTTCAAAGAAAAGTAACAGACCATATGTGAATGAAAGGCGTGATGGATGAGATTAAAAATACATTAGAGGCACATAAGAGCAGATTTGAATGGCTTGAGGATGGAATAAGTAATTTTTAAGACAGAACATCTGAACTGGAAAAGATAGGATAACAGAAAAAGAAAAGAATGGAAAAAATGGAACAGGGTCTCAGAGAATTGAATGACAATGTGAAACGCAAAAACATATGCATTATCGGCATTCCAGAAGGAGAAGAAAATGTCAACATCCAAGCAGAACAAATCACCCCAAACAGAATAAACATGACTAGACCTACCCTGAGACATATGCTTTTCAGAATGACAAATATCAGAGATAAAGAGAAGATTTTGAAAGCAGCAAAAGAAAAGAAAAGCATCATATGCAAGGGAAATGTGATAATATTAAGTGCTAACCTTTCATCAGAAACCATGGAGGAGAGATGAAAGTGTTATGATGTGTTTAAAGTATTAAAAGAAAAAAACTGCCAGCCAAGAATTCAGTATCCAGCAAAGGTGTACTTCAAAAGTGAAGGGGAGTGTAAAGTCTTCACAGACAAACAAAAACTGATAGAATATGTTACCAAAAGATCAGAATTACAAAAGACACTAAAGGGAATGCAGCATCCTGAAAGGAAAAAGCAAAGGTGAGAGACTTGGAGGAGAGTGTAAAAATGAAGACTATTAGAAAGGTTAAAAAAAAAAAAAAAAAAAGGGGAAGCGGCTGTGGCTCAATCAGTAGGGCTCCCATTTACCATATGGGAGGCCCCGGGTTCGGTTCCCGGGGCCTCCTGGTGAAGGCAAGCCCACCCGCGCGGCGTGGTTAGCTGACCCAGCGAGCACAAGCAGCAAGGGGGGGATAAATGAATAAATAAATAAAATCTTTAAAAAAAAAAAAAAAAAGACTATGTGTAGCCATTTGACAATTTGATGTAATTATGAATTCCAAAAATATGATTGATCATGCTTGTAAACTGATCTGTTAATCTGGGCATGATTAAGTTATGATTAGGGCATTGACTGGGTCACTTCGTAGGGTGTTGAGCCCCACCCCTTGGTGGATGTGGGAATCGAATATAAAAGGCAAGGCAAGGGACAGACAGAGTAGATTTTTGAGAAGCAGTTTTGATGTTGGAGAGAAGGCCCCAGGAGAAGAGAATTGAGCCGTTCACCTGATAGTCTACAGCTGACCTTGTGGAGGAACCAGAGGAGCTAAGCGCTAAGCCTGGAGAGAAATGCAGCTCCGGGAAGAGAGGAACCCAAGAAGCCTGAACCCTCGCAAATGTTGGCAGCTGTCTTGCTCCAACATGTGGCAATGGACTTTGGTGAGAGAAGAAACTTAACGTTTTATGGCCTGGTGTCTGTGGAATTCTACCACAAATAAATACCTTTTATAAAGACCAACCCATTTTTGGTATTTCACATTAGCACTCCTTTGGCTGACTAATACACTATGGTATAATACAACAACTGAAAGCCAAAGGTCAAAATGGATGAAGTAAGTAATGAATTTACAGTCATAACATTGAATGTTAATGACTTGAACTCCCCAATCAAAAGACACAGACTGATAGAATGAATTTAAAAATATGACCCATCTATATTTTGTCTATAAAAGACACTCCTCAGTTGTAAGGACACAACCAGTTTAAAAAAAGAAGGTTGGAAAAAGATATTCCATGCAAATAACAACCAGAAAAGAGCTGGAGTAGCAGTACAAATACAGACAAAAGAGATTTTAAATGCAAGACAGTTATAAGGGATGAAGAAGGTCATTATATATTAATAGAAGGGGAAATCCAACAAGAAGAAATAACTATTCTAAATATTTATTCACCTAACCTCAGTGCCCCAAGATACTATGTGGAACACACTGGCAAAGCTGAAGGGAGAAATAGATGTCTCTACAATAATAGTTGGAAACTTCAATATACCACTTTCAGTATTGGGTAGAACATCTGGAGAGAGGATAAATAAAGAAACAGAGAATTTGAATAATATGATAAATGAACTAGACCTAATAGACATCTATAGAACATTGCACCCCAAAACAGCAGGTTATACATTCTTTTCAAGTGCCCATGGATCCTTCACCTTAAGTTGGGTGACAAAGACAAGTCTCAATAAATTTAAAAATTTTGAAATTATACAAAATACTTTCTCTGATCATAACAAATGAAACTGGAAATCAATAATTGACAGAAAAGGGGAAAATTCATAAATATATGAAAATTAAACAATGCATTCTTAAACAACCAGTGGGCCAAAGAAGAAATTGCAAGTGAATTCAGCAAATATCTGGAAACAAATGAAAATTAGAACACCACATATCAAAACCTATGGACACTGCAAAAGCAGTGATGATAAGGAAATTTATAGCCCTGAATGCTTATATTAAAAAAGAAAAAAGAGCTAAAATTGAAGATCTAACTGCACACCTGGAAGAACTGGAAAAATATCAGCAAACTATCCCAAACCAAACCAAACCAAAGGAAAGAAATTGTAAAGATCAGAGGAGAAACCAATTAAATCAAGAACAAAAAACAATAGAGAGAATCAATATAACCAAAAGTTGGTCCTTTGAGAAGATCAGCAAAATCAACACACCCTTTGCTAGACTGACAAAGAAAAAAGATAGAAGTCAAAAATAAATAAAATCAGAAATGAGAGGTGGGACATTACTCCTGACCCCGTAGAAATATGCAAGATCGTAAGAGGATACTATGAACAACTGCATGCCAAATATCTAGAAAATGTAGATGAGATGGACAAATTCCTGAAAATGCATGAACTACATACAGTGACTTTAGAAGAAATAGAACACCTCTACAAACCAATCACAAGTCATCAAAAACCTCCCAAAGATGGAAAGCCCAGGACCAGATGGTTTCACGGTTGAATTCTACCAAACATTCAAAGAAACAATACCGGTCTTGCTCAAGCTCTTCCAAAAAATTCAACAGGAAAAAATGCTACTGAACTCGTTCTATGAAGCAAACATCACATTAATACCAAAACCAGATAAAGATACTACACAAAAAAGAAAATTACTGACCAATATCTCTAATGAATATTGATGCAAAAATCCTCAACAACATATTTGAAAACAGAATCCAAAACCACATTAAAAGAATTATAAGCCACGATCAAGTGTGTTTTATCCCAGGTAGGCAATGGTGGTTCAACACAAGAAAATGAATTAGCATAATAAACCACATTGATAAATTGAAGAAGAAAAATCATATGATGCCCTCAATTGATGCAGAAAAGGCATTTGACAAAATACAGCACCCTTTCTTGATAAAAACACTCCAAAAGATAGAAATTGGAGGAAACTTTCTCAATATGGTAAAATGCATAGCTGAAAAACTTACAGGAAAATGGATGTGGCTCAAGTGTTTGGGCTTCTGCCTACCTCATGGGAGGTCCTGGGTTGAATTCCCAGTGCCTCTTAAAGAGAAGATGAGCAGACACAAAGAGCACATAGCAACCTAAAAACAATAAATGGAGGTGGGGACTAACTAAATAAAATAAATCTTAAAAAAATAAAATACTTACTGCTAGCATTGTACTCGATGTTGAAAGACTGAAAGTGTTCCAGCTGAAATCAGGTGCAAGACAAGGGTGGCCACTGTCACTATTATTATTCAATATTGTGCTAGAACTTCTAACTAGAGCAATTAGATTAGACAAAGAAGTAAAAGGCACCCAAATAAGAAAGAAAGAAGTAAAATGTTCACTATTTGCTGATGACATGATCCTTTATCTAGAAAATCCTAAAAAGTACACAACAAAGCTACTAGAATTAGTAAACGAGTTCAGCAAAATGGAGGGATACAAGGTTAATATGAAACAAGCAATAACGTTTCTATAGACTACTGATGAGCAATCTGAGGAGGAAATCAGAAAAAAAAAATTCCATTTATAATAGCAACTAAAACAATCAAATATTTAGGAATAAAATTAACCAAGGACATAAATGACCTGTATTCAAAACTCTACAAAACATTGCTAAAAGAAACTGAGGAAGACTTAAAAAATGGAAGGACATTCCGTTGTTCCTGGATTGGAAGATTAAATATTGTTAAGATGTCAATTCTACCAAAACTGATTTACAGATTCAATGCAATCCCATTAAAAACCCCAATGGCCTTTTTTTGCAGAAATTGAAAAAACAATAATCAAATTTATTTGTAAGGGTAAGGGACCCCTAATAGCAAAAAATGTCTTCAAAAAAGAAGAATGAAGTTGGAGGACTCTCACTTCCTGACTTGAAAGCATATTACTTAGGTATAGTGGTAAAAGCAGCATGATACTGGCATAAGGACAGACAGATTGACCAATGGAACTGAATTGACAACTCACAAATAGACCCTCACATCTACAGTGAAGCGATTTTTGACAAGGCTGTTAAGCCCACCCAGCTGGGCCAGAACAGTCTATTCAACAAATGGTGCTGGGAGAACTGGATAGCTATATCCAAAAGAAAGAAAAAGGATCCCTATCTCACACCTTATACAAATATTAACTCAAAATAGATCAGGGACTTAAATATAAAAACAACAATCATAAAACTAGAAGAAAATATGGGAGAACATTGTCAAGATCTGGCAGTAGGCAGTAGTTTATTAAACCTTAAGCTTCAAAAGAAAAAAAATAGATAAATGAGACTTCCTCAAAATTCAACACTTTTGCACCTCAAGGGACTTTGTCTAAAGGGTGAAAAGGCAGCTGACTCAATGGGAAAAAATATTTGGCAATCACATATCTGATAATGATTTAATATCCATGATATATAAGTAGGTCATACAACTTAACAATTAAAAGACAAACTATCCGATAAAAAATAGGCAAAACACTTGAAAAGACAAATGTCAAAAGAAGAAATACAAATGGCAAAGAAACACATGAAAAAATGTTCATTGCTAGCGATTAGAGAAACGCAAATCAAAACTTCAATGAGATATCATTTCACACTTATTAGACTGGCCGCTATTCAAAAGTCAGAAAACTGTAAATGTTGGAGAGGATGTGGAGAGATAGGAATAGGTATTCACTGTTGATGGGAATGTAGAATGGTACAGCCACAATGGAGAAATGTTTGGCCATTCCTAATGAAGTAGAATATAGACTTCCCATGGGACCCTAAAATACCATTGCTAGGTATGTACACAGAAGAACGGAGTGCAGTGTGACACAAATAGATATTTGCACGCTGATATTCATAACAGTGTTATTCATGATAACCAAAGGCTGGAAACAAGCCAGGTGTCCATCAACTGATACATGGATAAACAAATCGTGGAGTATACACACGATGAAATATTATTCAACAGTAAGAATAAATGAAGTTGTGAAACATATGACAACATGGATGAACCTGGAGGACATTATGTTGAGTGAAGCAAGCCAGACAAAAACGGAAAAATACTGTTGGATTGCACTATTATGAACTAAATATATTATGTGAAATATGAATATGGGTAGAATAGCATATATAAGAACACTTTTCCTTGAAGCTGAACCAATGTAAGTTAATACTACACAATGTTAATATCAGAGAGGAAAAAAAAACATTATACTAAGTGATGGAGATCTTATACAGAGTACTGCATATTGTATGATTCCATTTATATAAAATGTAAATATAAATCAATTCATAAATATGAAAGGAGATTAGTGGTTATGTAGGTCGGAGGAAGGAATGCTAAGGGGTTTAGAGTCTTTCTTTTTGAAGAATGAAATTACTCTAAAATTTTTAAGATGATGAATGTACAACATTGTGATTATACTAAAAGCCATTGATTATACACATTGGATAGAATAGTCGCAAACAGCAGCTATGTACAGCGGGGGAAGCATAGAGAGATTGAGAGTTGAAGAATTTTCTTGTTTGTTTGTCTGCTTTTTTGTTTACTATTATTATTAGTGAAATAATGAAAATGCTTTAATAATGATTGAAGTGATGAATGAACAACTATGTGATTATAGTGAATACAATTGATTGTACACCTTGGATGAATTTTATGCTTTATTAATATTTATTAATAAACTTGATTTTTTAAAAAGCATATTGTTATCTTCCATATACTTGTTAATTTTCCAGCTCTTCCACAATTATGGATTTCCAGCTTCATTTCATTGTTGTCAGCGAAAGTGCTTTGTATAATTTCAATCTTTCTAAATTAATTGAGATTTGTTCTACAATGTGATATGTGGGCTATCCTGGAGAATGATCCATGTGCACTCAAAAAGAATGCATATCCTGCTGTTTTGTGCTGTAATGTTCTATATATGTCTGTTCAGTCTAGTTCCTTTATCATATTATTAAAGTTTCGGTTTATTGATGATCTGTCTAGATGTTGTGTTTATTGCTTAGTTCACATGACCTTGGGGATTGAAAAGCCCACATTCCATAAGGTAGTCTGCAATTTGGGAACTCTGTTGAAGGTTTTGATGAATTCCACAGAAGCAAGCTGGAGTAGAAAAGAAATTTTTCTTTCTGACTGCTGAAATCATGCAGTCAAATTTTAAGGAACATTTTAAGGAAGCCTTAAAGCCTTCCTTTAAGGCTTTCAGCTGATTGGATGAAAGTTTGCTCATTGCTGAAGGCAATCTCTTTGTTGGTTGTATATGTAATCAGCTATAGACACAATCAAGTGACTAATGATTTACATCCATGAAATACCCTCACAATAGCAATCAGGCTAATATTTACTGGAGCAAATATCTAGACTCTATAATCTAGCCAAGTTAATACATAAACTTAACCATCACACCACTCATTTTGCAAATGGAGAAAGTTGTGTCAAATATACTGTTTTTTTGCCAAAGTCCTGTATCTATTTCTTATTGCTGCTCTAACAAATTATGTCAAATTTAATGGCATTAAAAATGCAACTTTATTATTTTACAATTCTGCGGGTCAAAAGTTCAACACAGGTATGACTGGGCTACAATCAAGTTCCTTGTCTAACACATTCCTTGGCTCATGGCCCCCTTCCATCTTAAAGCTAGCAATAGCTGGTTGAATCTTTCTTCAGGGATTAGGATGTGGACATCTTAGGGAGACTGTTATCCTGCCTATTATAAGTCTCTTGCTCATTGGTGAAAAAATTGGGATTATCATTGGTTTCCTTCATCCTGGGCCAACACCTGTTCCTCTAAACCTCTAAGAATTTGTAAATATCAATAAACTCTCTCTGTGTGTGTATGTGTTTCCTTTCTCAAAAGCATCAGATTTTCAATTATTTTCTATTTTTTCCTGGGTATGACACGATTCCTAATAAAACTTTATAAATGAATTTTGAAAAATTTCTTGAGTCTCTTTTTCAAGGCAATATGAGTTCTTTTTTTTTCTGAACATGTCAACATGGTGTGATTCTTAGTTTCAGTTCAGAATTTAGTCATTCTGTCTAAGAAAGTGATCCTGGATGAAAAGTTCTCCAAAATTATACCTAGCAATTAGTATGTACATTGATACCACACACCTTTACCTGAGGGCTATGTTTAATGTGGTACAAATTGACTTATCTCATGAATTCACTTTCCTCATATAAAATTAAAAGCAAAATCACATAATATTGGATACATACAAACTATTATGAGTAGATAATTGAAAAAAAGAACATTATAAAGTGCCAAGAAATAAAAGATCAGCACTTTCAGGTATATAGAATCATTTAAGTTGAGGGACAATGTTCTCTATTCAATTCCACTGGATGAAGCATCAAAACAAGTTACCTCTGTTATTTACATTAATTCTAATATAGAGACAGAGTCTCAACATTCTGCCATTATTTATAAAGAGGAAGACATAAATTTGCAAAGAAACTATCTTCAAAATAGTATCAGTATAACCTGGAAGTATATAGCATGATAAATAAATATTGAAATTTGAAAGGCTGAATTTGTCTAATGTGCTAAGAAATTGTGAAAATTTTCAAGTCTTGGGCACACAGGCCAAGTCCAGGTCAATTAGATATTCAATTTAAATTGTCATTTGCTAGATATTTTTGAAATCCATATAATATAAATAAGGAATTTTTAGTCCTCAAAATGTTCACACAACAAAATCACCATCTTGACTGGCATTAATTAGACTCTTTGTCTGGCAGTCTCTACAGAAAGACCAAAAATTGAGTGTGCTAACAATGCCACTAAATTAATTGCCTACTGTGACGGATGTATAAGCCCAAATATTCAAAGGGCATCTACTAATTTTCCTGGTGTGATGGAAAATTTGAGCTATTAATTTCAAATAAGGGATGCGTTGCCAATCCTGCTACAACAGAAGGAAAGAATGTCAGTGGAATGCTGTTAGAAATAAAAGGGTTAGAGAGTTATTTCTGAAATGGCTAAATTGAATGCCACCAGTCATGAAATTAAGAGGCTGTTTGCCTCCAAAGGCTCCAGTATGCTTATGTGATTCTGTAGAGGAATTATATGTTTGAATATAGTAGATTAACAGACAGAGAGAGATTACAAAATCTATTGCTTTGAAGACTATATTTAATTACATACAGTCTATTTTTTAGTAAAATGCCATGAAAATAAACAGAGTATGTAAATGTTCTTTTCTATGTTATTCCATATTTCCATATTAAAATAAAGCCTAGTATGACATAATTGATTAAAATTCAATATCTTGAGTGAAAATAATTATGTTCATACAGTAGAAAAAGCAGATATTGTATCCTCATAATGCTCATATAAATGTTGTGCTAAAACATGCTATTTGGGGACAACTATTATAGATGCAAAATGGAAGAATATAATAAATAAACATTATATTTTTAGAAGTTGAAAAATTACTTATAATATCTTAGGTATATTTTAAATTATGTTAGATATGCAAGATATATATGAAATAATATAAAATAGAGAATAATACAAAATATTTAGAGTCTTAAAATAAGTTGATTGGATTAAGGTAGTTTATGCAATATGTTCTCAAATATGAAGAAATACTACCATTAATTGTGGTTTTCTTTGGACATATGGATTATGCTTTTTAAAAAATATATATTTTTATGTTTTTACAATACATATGTGACAAATTTATAGTCTGCTAATAACTAATTATTAAAGAAAGACATTTCCTACTTACTTCGTATGCACCATTATCATATATAACACTTCATTGCAAACACTGGTTTGATTTTCAGAACTGGGTTTTTGTGGCAGATACAGGACTTAATGGTATCAAAATATTAAGGAATTCCTGTGAATGTTTGTTCTATCTGGTAATAAATATGCTATATTAATTCTAATGGAAAGGAAAGAATTTTTGGTAGGAACTTGGTTTAAATTTAACTATATTCTTTATCATCTATTTTAATACCATTAAATATTCATTTCCTTTTCATATCTGATTATTTGTATAAATCTTATTTTTGAGGTTGAATTAGAACACATAAAAGAAATAATTTTGAATAATGACAACAATATGGCTTTTGAGGCACTTATTACCTGACCTTAACCTCAGTCCCTTGCCTGACGTCAATCCCTTCAGCTACATCAATCACCACCACATAATTTGTGCTAGATTGTGCTATGGTTTTATTGTTTATTTTATTATTGTCAATTAAAATCAGGACACTCAGTTAAACTTGAATTTTAGATAAACAAATACTTTTTTCATTAAAAGTATGTCTCAAATATTTTAAGGTACATGCTTATATTAAACTTATTTTGTAGAGTATGGTATTAATCTGATGAAATCTTTGGAACTTATTGATAGTAAAATATATTTAAAATTAAAAGTTAACTGTATATCCTGTACTTTTATTAAATATATTCATCAACCTTAACAATTGTCATTCTGGCAAAGCTTGGAACTATGTATTCCAGAATCCCATTCATTGTATGTAGATTTGGCCAAAAAAGGACATTCAACGAGATTTAAACAATGCAAAGGAAGCATCTACTATTTCATTTTGTAGGTCTTTAAGTTCAGATACCGGGATGGACAGAGATACCTGTGGTGTTTAGCCTTAATCTCACTCTCCTCTGCTCTGTTTTTAGCTCTTCATCTTGATTGCTGACCTTACTGGGCAAAGGGTCCTCAGATTCTTGGTTATGGCAAGAGCCTCCATTGATCTCTCCAGGGGCTGGCAGCTGAACATACCTGGATTCTCCACTTCTCCCATAAACTTGTTATCCATCTGTATCAAGCCTCATGAGGACTTACTAGTTTAACTTTCTTTTTTCCTGTTACTCCAATCTTCACTTCTCCATTCATCTCACAACTATGTAAGATCAAACTCCTATAATATCAATGATTTTTATAACAATTATTTTAGCTTTGTTTCCCTGACTATATGCAGATGTACAGATAAAGGAAGTACCAATAATCCTACTTTCCCTGTTTCTTCCAATATAAACTGGCAAAATTTTTCAATTTAGTTAATGTGTGTAGTATCTCTTCATGGGTCATATTTTGTAACCAATCCCAATAAGCCAGCTAGGGCTTCAGCCTGCTTATTAGTTTGAAGCATCAGAAGAAGATTTTTCAAGGACTTCTGGGAAGATGGGGTTGGAGTAGTGTGGCAGGGCTCAACTCTTTCACAAAAACAACGGAAGAAGGGCAAAAACTGCCCAAGGTAGCTGATTTGGGGATCTGCAGATCAATATAGTGCTGCACATCCTCCAGGATGTCAAGGGACAGAGAGACAAAGAAGCCAAAATGAAAATCATGAGTTACTAACCCCTGTGGCTGAGAATGGCCCCTGACACCCTGAAGGTGAAGAGCCTGGATAAAGCCCAGGACTCACTGCAGCCAGATGAGAGGGGAACTGACATCTTTCTCCCTGGTAAGAGGGAGGGTGTGGTGGATGGCAGAGAGTGGTTTCTCTTCAGTGATATTGGCCAGAAGAGCCCTCTTTGAATCTCAGCTCTGGCCACAACAGAATAATGGGCAAGTGGAGGTTGAAAGAGACACCTCCATGGAAAGATTCAAGACAAACACCATCTGCTGGTGATCCAGGAAACTGCAAGAAGAAAAAAAAATGCTTTTTGGAGTCCTAGACCACTTCGATCAGATCTGTGCTCCACTACTGAGTCCTTGACCCTATTTTGATACCTTAAGTTGGGTGATTTTAAAGATAAGAATAAGTTGAACCAAAAATCAAAGAGCCATGAAGAAAAAATACTAGGCAAGAGAGAGAAATTGAAAGCATAAGCAATGAAAGCAATATTAGATAAATGGGATCTATTCAAAATTAAATACTTTTGTTCTTCATAAGACTTTTCCAAGAAAGTAAAAAGGCAGTCTACTCAGTAGGAAAAAAAATATTTGGAATCCTCATATCTGATAAGGATATGTTATATAAAGTATCCTTATTATGTAAAAGGATCATACAACTCAATGATAAAAAGACAAGCAACCCAATTAAAAGATGGGCAAAAGATTTACATAAACATTTTTCCAAAGAAGAAATACAAATGGACAAAAAGCACATGGAAAATGTTCAACATCACTAGCTATTAAAAATATGCAGATCAAAACTACAATCAGATATCATTTCACACCTTATAGAATAGTCATTGTTAAAAAAAAAAATCAGAAAACTAAGTGCTACAGAAGATGTAGAGAAATGGGAACACTCCTTCACTGTCCTGGGAATGCTGAATGGTGCAGAATCTGTGGAATTCAGTTTGGCAGCACCTCAGGAAGCTGAATGTAGAACTGCCATATGATCCAGCTGTCCTGTTTCTAGGAATATATTCAGAAGAACTGAAAGAAAGGACATGAACAGACATTTGCACACCGATTTTCATAGCAGCATTATTCACAATTGTTAAAATGTGGAAACAACCCAAGTGTCCACAAACCAGTGAATGGATTAAAAATTGTATTTTATATAGACAATGGAATACTATTCAGCTGTAAGAAAAAAAGAAATTGGGATACATGTGGCAACATGGATGAACATTGAGAACATTATGTTGAGTTAAATAAGCCAGACCAAAAAGGACAAGTATTGTATGGGCTCATTAATATGAACTAAATACAATGAGTAAATTCACAGTGATAAAGTCTACAGTATAGATTACTAGGAAATTAAATGTAGGTTGAAAGTGAGAGCTGGTGATTAATGTATGTAAAATTCTTAATAAGGTTTATTGTAAAAGTGTGAAAATGAAAAGAGTTGATGATAACACATTATAGTTAGTATAATTAACACTGCTGATTTATAACTGTGATTGTAACTGAAGGAGTAGCCTGTGGATGTAAATGTCAATTGGAAGGAAGCTAGAGAAAAATCTAGGGACTGTATAACATAGTGATTTTGGTGGTGGATGAAGATTATGGTTAATGGTATAAATATAAAAGTGTTCTTCTTTTACAAAGTATTAAGAATACAGTGATACATAAGAAAGTTACAAGTAATGTAATGTATGGACGATAGTTAACAGTAATATTGTAATATTTTCACAGCAATGGCAAAGAGGACATATCATTTCGAAGGGCCAAAAATAGTGGGATATAAAGGGTATGGGATTTTTCCTTTTTGAGTAATGAAATTATTCTATAATCCACTGAGGTGATGAAAGCACAACTCTGTGATGAAAATGAGAGCCACTGAGTGTACACTTTGAACAGATTTTACAAAGGATGGGACTGGAAAACTCATGGAATCCTGTGGTGGAACATGAACTGTGCTTGACAGAACAAATAGGTGAATGTTCTCTCATGAACTATAACAAATATATAATACTAACACAGGCTGTTATGAATCAGGTCGGTTGGGGGAAAATACACCAAATATAAAATATGGGCAATAGTAATAATATTTTGATGACATTCTTTCATAATTTGTAATAAATGTTTCATGCAAGGTGTTGGTGGTAATGTATGTTTGCCCTGTAAGATGATATGCATTATTGTTTTGTAAGTTCACAACTTTTACTATATGTGGCAGTATGAGATTATTTTTGAACACCCAAAAAGAGAAGGATTATGTTTGTAAACTGGTCTTTTCCTCTGAGTGTGATACCCTTTGATTGTACTAAATCAAAAGGTTTTACGTTTACATGATTAAATCAATTTAGGGCTTTTGATTTGACCATATCAGTAAGGTGTGACTCCGGTTAAGTCCCAATCCCCTTGGTGGGCTGATATAAATGGACACTCACTCAAGAAGACACATGGGGAGAGAGAGAGCTCCATAGATGTCAGAGGAGAAAAGTCTCAAACAGCTTACCCCTGGGGGAGAGATGAGCCATTTACCTGATAGTTTGCAGCTAAAGAAAACATAACATCTGAGCAGCTGAGAAGGCCCAGAAAGAAATGACCCTTATGAAAGCATACAGCTGAGATCAGAAGATGCTGGGCCCATGGAGCCTTAAGAGAAATAAGAAAGGAAAGATCAGGCAGAGATCACTTGCCATCTTGCTTCAACATATGCCAACTGACTTTGGTGAAAAAGCAACCTTAAGTTGGACTCTTTAGTGCCTTGGTACTGTAAGATTTTACCCCAATTAATACCCTTTATAAAAGCCAACAAATATCTGGTACTTTGTATCTGCACCCCTTTGGCTGACTAATACACTATACATTTATTGTTTATGTATTTTCATGTATGAATGATGTACTTCAATAAAATTTTGTATAAAACAGATTGTGCTCATCATTTTTCCAAATGTTCATCTTTTTCCAAATTATCAAGCAAATCTGTGA
Organism: Tolypeutes matacus; assembly: GCA_026826555.1. Classification (NCBI taxonomy): domain Eukaryota; kingdom Metazoa; phylum Chordata; class Mammalia; order Cingulata; family Chlamyphoridae; genus Tolypeutes; species Tolypeutes matacus. The sequence goes on along the minus strand of JAKSZT010010858.1, from coordinate 10,182,074 downwards.
AATCAACCATCTATGGATATATAGAATATCTAATTCACAAGATAGTATTCAAGACAACATTGTCACTTAGAAGGGATTTAGTTTATACCAAGGAAAGGATGGAAATGGGTCTATGATCATAGACTTTCATGTTCTTATCCTATGATTTTAGCCTCATGATTTTAACCATCACTGACATGTGTGGGGTGAGGGGATATTGGAAGCCACCAGACAGTACCTCACAGGGTTGGGGTAATGTCTCCAGGAGCAGTATATGCCTTGCAGCAGTGACTATTATACGGTGCTATGTACTCCATAGCCTATATTCACCCAAATAGGAATTAAAGGGGGATAGAAAAGAAAGGGAATGGATCCTCTTACTCTTAATTTCAGAGCTCCTCCAATAAAATATTCCTGTATTACAATGTTGACTCTGCTAGCTTAGAGGTATTATTTCCTAAAGGATGAAGCATGCCTCCAAATAAGGGATGCAAAAATTTTAATGAAAAAAACTTCCATTAAACTAGAAGTTGAGATTGCCACCTGACTATATAGATTTTCTTATGCCATTTAACCAACAAGCTAAGAAAGAGGTTATCATACTATTTGGAGTAGTTTCTTCTGACTCTCCAGAGGAAATTGGTTTCTACTTTACAATGGAGGCATTGTAAAGAATGCCTGAAATTCAGCAGATCTTCTGGGGTTCCTCTGAGAAATTACATGTTCTTAACTATAATCTAAAGGAAAAATTTAATAAGTCATATGGGCAAATATTCTGATTGTTCAGACTTTACAGCAATGAAAATTGGGTTACTCCATATATTAGTCAGCCAAAGGGGTGCTGATGCAAAATACCAGAAATCTGTTGGCTTTTACAAAGTGTATTTATTTGGGGTAGAAACTTCCAGTCACAAGGCCATAAAGGGTAAGTTACTTACCTCACAAAAGTCTGTTGCCACATGTTGTAGCAAGATGGCTGTCAGTCTCTGCGAGGGTACTGCCTTCCTCTTCAGGCTCTGTGGTCCCATCTTCTTCTGGTCTCAGCTGTAGGCTGGTATCAGGTTCGTGTCTCTCTCCCTGGGGCTCATTTCTTCCTGGGCTCAGCTGCTCTGTTCTCTCCACAAGGTCAGTTGTAGACTATCAGGATCTCTCTCTTCCTGGGGTCTCTGCCATGTCTATGGAGCCATCTCTATTCCTCCGTGTTCTTCTCCTGTGTATTTACTTCCCAGGGTTTCAGCATCAAAATTCCAACTCCTCTGCCGTGTCAGGGCAGGGACTCAATGTCCTACTGATATGGCTTCCAACCAACGGAATACAGCAAAGGTGATGTGATATCACTCCCTTGATTATGTTACATCATATATGACTCTTAGATGCTACAGAGAGATTCTTCTGGTGATCTTGAAGAAGCAAGGTGCTATGATATAAAATGCCTATGGAAAGAGCCACTTAGCAGTAAACTGGGAAGCCTCTAGGAACTGAGGCTCTTCTATCCATATGTTGCCCGGTCAGGACCTGGGTCCGTGAAAACAGTGCTGCGGATGAGAAAGAAAGAATAAGACAAAAAGAAGAGAAACTGGGATCAGAGGACTCTCCGTCCTCTAGGCACTATCAGCTCTTTGTTATAGCTGCAAAGAACTGAATTCTGACAAAAACCACATGAGCTTGGAAGAGAACCCAAACTCCAGAAAGGAACACAGCCTGGCTGACACTTTGACTACAGTTTTGTGAGACCTTAAACAAAGGACCCTGCTAAGCCATATCCAGATTTCTGACCCACAGAAACTGTAGGATAATGAATTTGGGTTGTATTAATTCAGTACGTCTGTGGTAATTTATTGAACAGCAATAGATATCTAATATACTCCATAATTTTCATTGTGATTCAGCTTCACTGACTGAAGCCTGATTGAGACACACTTATTCATATTGTGTATAAAAGTTGGGGTTTTACACTTACTTATTTTATTACCCTTTACTCTCCCCACTAAATTGCAAACTCCATGAAGGCAAAGTCTTTGTCATTTGGTTTCTTCTTTGTATTTGCATCATGCCTTGTACGTACAAGGCACCTAATGAATATCTGTTGAGTGACAATGACAGACTGGACCAATAAAATGAACTGAAAAAACTATTAGTTCACATCAGATTTTGTTTAGAGAAAAGGGATGAATCATGCTAGCTAAAATTACCCTGATTCTATATCAGGAAGAGAATTTCTAGAATTACAACTTACTAGTTAAATTTTCTTTGGTATGAATTTAAAGAATACTCTTTAATTCTCCTATTATAAGAGTCATTATGAAATACAGTGTTTGGCCTCAGAATCATCCACAGTGCTTATTTAAAAATACATACCCCAAATAAGCCATAATTGCTTGGAGTTTCTCAATGTAGGACATGAGAATATGAATTTTAAACAAAAACTTATAAAGTTATTTCCACTTGCACAAAAGTTTGACAACTATTTCTGGAAAATTGTGACTTTATTTTTAAATGAACAAAAATAGTCTGAATTTTTCACATAACCTACATGCTTCTTAGTACAAATTGAAAATCAAAATATTCTATACCTGCAAGGGGGTGATAACAATGAGCTGATACACTGTTCTTTATAGTCAGAAAACTAATTGAAGGAATGAAAAAAAAATGAGTAAGGGATTGATGCCAAAAATTGATGGCTCATGTAACTATCATCTAGAACTACAAGTTCACAATTTTATTTTATGCATTTTTGTGTTAAAAATAATACTCATGATTCAGTTGCTTTTTAGAATGTTAAAGTGCAGAAAAAAATATTTTTTTAAACTTAACTGTGAATATAGTGTCAGATTGTTAGCATGTTTCCATAATTTTAAAAAGAAACCCTGATTCTAATTTTGTTAATTAGATCTCAGGTTTATAAAAAGAATTTTAATATATTTTTCCTTGATACTTGTTGAAAGGATGATATTATGCTATATTTTCATTAGTATAATGATATATTAAAATATAAAACCTATTCATCAGAAAAAACATAATAGTATTTTACAAAAAATTAGTAATCAAATAATTCTTTAGCATATATTTTTATATCCAGTTCAAGAGTATATTTCTAGAGAAAAATATCCCAATGAACTTTTAATATATATAAAAATATATATTATATTTATTAATTAACAATAATTACAGTTTTCTAGAAAGGTGAGAAAGCTTGAGAAAAAATTATAACCAGAATAAAAGTGAAATGGTTTACAAAAATGTCATGAATGTAGTAACTGATAAAGTTCATAAAGTACTAATCAATTCATTTTAATTTTAAGTTGCCAATTAGAATAAAGCATCTGATATTAGCTCTTTTTCGCTCATCTACCCATCCTTTTTCTTTATAGGAAACAAAGCTCAGAACATAGCAATGTGATTTGTAAAATGAGGTGAAGCCATTTGATTCTTAAATAAATATCATGGGACCAAAAACTCTGTGAGTAAATATGATATGATTACCAAGATTGCAATATAATAAAATGATTGATATTTGTGTTTTCATGTATATATTAGTATAATTAAGTAAATCCATTTCTTAAATGTATTTATAGAAGTATTCTTTTATTACCTTTCCACTACTAGAATTTTTACTTGAAAATAAAATTTCAACTCTCAAATTTTGAAACTGGGAAATTAAATACACTCTAAGAAAATGGAAAACTCTTGAGAAAAGCCAGTCAAGCAAATCAAGTGACATAGTTCAAATATGGAAATAACTTACATCAATGCAGTTGTTTTTCTAAGAGTTTTTTAAAAAAAGATTTAAACATGTAAAACATGGTATAATCAAGGCAACATTTTAAGAACATGACATAATAGGGTTTAGACAGGCACCAATAAAATGTTGATGACACTCATTTTATTATTAGCCAGTTAGAGAAAGGAGAACAGAAATTTCTTCTCAATAGCTGCATTAGTTTCCTGGCTTACGAAACAAATACCATACAATACATTAACTCGACAATAGCAATTTTCCATCCCATGATATAGAAGCTAGAATGCTTGCTTTCTCTCAGGGTCAGTTGGTATTGTCTGAATGGCAAGCAATCTTTAAGGTTCTTTGACTTTTCTGTCACATGGTATAGTAGTTTGGTATAATTTATGAATTCCAAAAATAGATATTGTATTGTGTTTGTAAACTGGTCTGTTCTTCTGGGTGTATTAGATTGTATTAAATTCAGAGGTTTAACTTTTACTTGATTAAATTATGATTAAGACTTTGATTGGCCCATGTCAGTAGGATGTTGCATCCCTTCCCCCTTGGTGGGTGGGGACTTACAGAGACAATTACATGGCAGAGGAAACAGTGGAGTTTTAATGCTGGAGCCCTGGGAAGTAAACACAGAGAAGCAGCTATGTGAGGAAGGAGAGAATGCTCCATTAGGCAGAGGCTCTGGGAAGAGAGATGAGCAGTTCACTTGATAGTCTACAGCTGGCCTTGTGGAGCAAGCAGAGCAGCTGAACCCAGAGAGAAACAAGATCAGTCAGAGAGATGAGATTTATCTCAGCCTACAGTTGATACTGGAAAAAGCTGGAACCGTGGAGCCTTAAGAGGAAGAGGAAGCCTGAACCCTTGCAGACATCAGCAACCATCTTGCTCCAACACGTGGAAAAAGACTTTGGTGAGGGAATTAACTTATGCTTTATGTCCTGGTAGGTGTAAGCTTCTACCCTAAATAAATACCCTTTATGAAAACCAAACAATTTCTGGTATTTTGTATCAGGACCTCTTCGGCTGACTAATACAGAATTTGGTATTGAGGATTAGGGAAGTGCTTTTGCGATTACCAAATGCTGGGCTAGTTTTATAAATGGGTAAGGGGTATTTTTGGAGGAATTGTGAGATGCTGTGTAAAACATATGGATGCTTAAGAGGCTTTTAATGAGGACTTAGAAGTAAATGATGAAACTATTATTGGAAACTGGAGGAAAGGAGATCCGAGTTTTAAAGTTGCAGAGAACCTAGCAAGATTGACTCCTGATGCTTTATGGGAGAGAGAATTTGAAAATGATGAGTCTGGACATTTAGCTAAAGAAGTTTCCAAAATAACTCAGGGAATGCAGCTTGGCTTCTCCTTGCAGCTTATAGCAAAATGCTAGACATAGAGATAAGCTGAGGAAT
>JAKSZT010010858.1:10022435-10176939 GCA_026826555.1 Tolypeutes matacus | reverse complement strand
TACAAGCTTTTTGAGAGAGCTGTATGAACAAAACCACTGTTAGCTTGGACTAAAAGGGACATGAAAGGAAGAGATTGAAAGGGAATGACTTCAAGAGGAAAACTATGGAAAGTGAGTCCTGGAATTAAGATATCTCCTTGGGCCAAGAGAGGAACCCCACCCATGTGTACAGAGAGGGTGAATTTGCCCCAGCATTTGAAGATGGTGGATGTTCTTGCCTGTTGTTCAGAGAGAGTTTTGCCCCACCAGGGTGCAGAAAGGGTGGAGCACATTCCCAAATATTAGGGAGGTTGAGGTAACCACCCCAAAGGTCTGAGAGGGGTACGCTTGTCCCCATGGATTAAGGAAGGCCAGGTCACCAACTCATTGCTCTCAAAGGGTTTGGCCTATATGCCAAAGGTAGGGAGAATGTTGTCATCACTTCACTGTACTAGGCGGGCTAAAACTTGACCTCAGAGGTGAGGGAAGTTGTAGCCATCACCTCACAGTACATAGAGGGTGAGGCCTGGAGCTAGGTAGCCACCCAGATGCTTGATGACTGTGGAACCAAGAAAATTACTGTTGGGTAAGCCTGTGGAAAGGATGGATCCTCATGAGGCCCCAGGGAGAAGAAACCATCATCTTCAGAATGACTCTCCGACTTTGACATCTAATGAAGTATGCCCTGCAGGTTTACTGAAATGTAGAGGACCCATGACTCATTTTTCCCTCCCAATTTCTCTTTATGTTAATGCAAATGTTTATTTTTTGTTTGTCCCTTTGTATATTGGAAGTAGATAAATTGTTTTGTAAGTTTCAGAGGTCTAGAGCCAGATGGCAATTTGCCCCAAGACAAACCATATTTCTTAAAATTGATTGTGATATGATTTTGTACTTGGCATTGTACTGATTTAAGGTTTTTTTCAATACTGTATTGTCTTTTTGGAATTCAGAGGGTGGAATGTAGCAGTACGGTATATTTATGAATTCCAAAAATAGATATTGGATTGTGTTTGTAAACTGGTCTGTTCCTCTGGGTGTATTAGATTGTATTAAGTTCAGAGGTTTAACTTTTACTTGTTAAATTATGATTAAGACTTTGATTGGGCCATGTCAGTAGGACTTTGAGTCCCCACCCACCAAGGGAGCAGAGACTCACAGAGAAAACAACATGGCAGAGGAGACAGTGGAGTTTTGATGCTGGATCCCCAAGAAGTAAACACAGAGAAGATATGAGAGGAAGTAAAGAACGCTCCATTAGACACAGCAGAGGCCCCGGGAAGAGAGATGGGCAGTTCACCTGAGAGTCTACAGCTGGTCTTGTGGAGTGAGCAGAGCAGCTGATCCCAGAGAGAAATGAGCCCAGGGATAGAGACAAGACTTATCCCAGCCTACAGCTGATATTGGAAGAAGATAGGACCATGGAGCCTTAAGAGGAAGAGGAAGCCTGAACCCTTATACACATCGGCAACCATCTTGGTCTAACATGTGATAACAGACTTGAATGAGGGAAGTACCTTTCACTTTATGGCCTGGTAACTGTAAGCTTCTACCCCAAATTAATATCCTTTATAAAACCAACCAATTTCTGGTATTTTGCATCAGCACCTCTTTGGCTGACTAATACATATGGTAATACACATGGTGGTGTCTTCTCCTTTCTCTTCCGGATTCTGTTTACTTCCAGCATCTGGCTGTTCCATATGCCTCTCCTTCCATGTCCATTTTCTGTTGCCTTAAAGGACTGTAGCCACATTGGTTAATGCCCATCATTCAATGTGGGCATTCCTTAACTATTAGCATCTTCAAGGTCCTATTTACAAATGTGTTCACAACCACAGGACCAGGAGATGAACATGCCTTTTGGGTCCTGAACATGTCTTTTGTGGGAGACTTGAGTCAATCCCTAATAATAGCAATATATGAATGCAGACAATTTTTTAGATTCAATTTAAAATATAATATCTACATCAGCTTCCCGTAATTTTTTTTAAATATTGAAAAGTTTTAATCTTTTAAGAAAACAATTACTTTGCAGTACTGATAAATCTATTTAAGAAATAAGAGTAAGTATAGTAAGAAGAGAACTGGGCAAGAAGAGAATGGAGCAAAGAATTTGTAATGATTTTCCTTCTGGAAGATTGCTACCAATTATTAGAGATTTTATATAATATGAGGCTAATAGCTAAGTTAAATATGATAATGATTATTGCGTTGTTCTTAAATGGCTTAATTTTGTTCCTAATTTTCAATGGTTAATACTATTCTTTGTAAGGATGCCTTTTTAAATTATTTATGTATGAATTCAGAAAATATTTAAATATACTAAGTTAAAATTTGTCACCGTATATACAAATTTATTTTAAATTGATTTTATTCTTTCAAATAATCATAAATATAGCTTATTAGCAACTGATTAAGTTTAATCCATTATAAACAGAAACCTCAGCTGTAAGTATACAATGGGAAAAAAATTCACTCATTTGATATTAATTAGTCAATCGAGGCCAATTATTTCATTACGTTTCCATTTTCAGACACAGTAGCATGTTCTTAACACAAGTTTAGAATAGGAATGACAATGCATTATTTTTAAAGTCCAGTAATGATGGATTTATATCAAAGCTAATGAAACTTAACCTAAGCATCCCTTAATGGCATAAGAATTAATTAAAGCCTTGTTCCGTAATTCAAATTATTTTTTCTTAAAAATCAGGCCCTCAAAATGTTTTAAGCCTCAGACACTCTTATGCAAACCTAGCTACCGAAGATTAACTCCTTTACCCCCTATTCCAATGTATGTATGTGTGTGTGTTTGTGTGTGTGTAAAATTAAAATTCTCCTAGGAATATATAGATTTTCTTAGGGAAAAAAACAGGTGGCCTAGTTATTAATAGTTTGCTTATCCTAAAAGTTAGAAAAAGATGTATTGAATCTACATTACATCCAAAGACTTGGAGTGCAAGAAAGAACTTCCTGAAGAAAAGGGTGCTGTTCCAAAAGATTATTGGACAGACCAAATACTAGAAGAGAAAAAGCACATCTACTTCTGAAAAAATAGGGCATGAGTTGGTAACAAATGAGATTAGTCTTCAGAAGAAGCAGTGGCCAAATCATAATAGTCTTTAACTGCAGAGGCAGTTTGATTTTATGGAATCCGGCAGCAAAACTGAATAACTTGTTATGGATTTTGTCTTTTAAGTCTACCTGGATAGAGTTTAGAGAGAAATAAGCATATTTCTGTACTGGAAAATTGGATTTGTAGTTGAGCTTTTCATAGACAATGGCATATGTGAAAATGGCAGACTTAAAGAATGAGATGACAAAAGAGAATTCAATAGTAGCAATTTATATGGCATTCAGAACAATAAGTTTATTGTTTTGAAGACTTATATTTTACAAAAATTGGGTCAATGTTAACCAATTTAGCAAGTTATAGAAAATATTTGTAATCGACCAATCTCTTATTATATTGAAATTATTTATGATACTATTTTAGAAATTTACATTTACATTTTGTAAAAGGATTTCAGCACGGTGTAATTATCTCATTCTAGCTTTGAAAACTAATTTAATCTTGTAAGAATAACAACATTAGAAATGTAAATAAAGAAAATTTTAAATTCTGCTATCAAACAAATACAGGTTCTAGCTGTTATTAAGATGAATAAAATTTATGAAATGTTGATCTTCAATTATTATGAATGTAGTTTTAGTATTAATAACTACAATATTGATTTAAGAAGCTAATTTGAAGAATATTTGTGAAATAGAGGCAAAGTTGTTTTCTCTACAAATATTGACTTGCTAAAATAAAAATGTTGAGGAAAGCTTTTTGTTTATTCTTGTTTTTCTTGATTTGGGCAAATAACACTGGAAAGATTGTGTGTGAGTACAAGGGTGTGGGTCTGGTTGTGTGTGTTTTTTAAGGTAAATCCATTAAATTCTTATCTATTTAAAGGCTATTTTTTTTTTCAAAAAAATCAATACTAATATTTATTTAAATGTTTTTTAGTCACTTTAATCTAAAATTCTGATGGGAATAGTCATAACTTTTACAGTTTACAAGGTTTTATATTATTTTATATATCACTCATTTTACACCACACAGAATGACCATTATTGAAAAAAAAAAAAAAACAAAGTTTGGAGGTGAAGTAGAGAAATAGGAACACTCCCTCACTGTTGGTAGAGTATAAAATGGTGCACCCTCTGTGGAAGATGATTTGATGGTTCCTCTGGAAGCCAAATATATAACTGCCATATAATCCAACAATCCCACTACTAGGAATATATTCAGAAGAACTGAAAGCAAGGATGTAAACAGACACTTGCACACTAAATAAAGGGTATTATTCATAATTGCTAAAAGATGGAAACAACCTAAGTGGTTATATACATATGATGGAATACTGTTCAGCTGTAAGAAGAAATGAACTAGGGAAGCACATGAAAACATGTATGAACCCTAAGGATATTAGGTTGAGTGAAATAAGCTAGACACAAAAGGACGAATATTGTATTAGTAAGTATTAGTAAGTAAGTATAGACACTGATATGAAATAAATATGATGAATAAACTTATAGAGTTGGACTATAAAGTATAGGTTACAAGGAGACAGAATGTGGGTTAAGAAGGAGAAGCTGATGCTGAATGCATGTAGAATATTTAATAAAGTCAATTGTAACCATGTAGTAAGGGATTGAGTTGATGGTAGCACATTGTAATGAGTATAACAAATACTTCTGATTTAAAAATGTGATTTTGGCTGAAAGGGGTAGTCTAGGGTGCTTAATATAATTAAAAGACAGCTAGAGGATAATCTAAGGACTAAAAAACATAGTGATTTTGGTGATAGATGAGAATTACAGTTAATATAAATACAAGAATGTTCTTCCACTACAAGGTATTAAGAATATGGTGATAAATGGGAAAATACAACTAATGTAATTTATAGACTCTAATTAATAGTTATATTGTAATATTTTGGTAGCAATAGAAAAAAAGATACTATGTCAAGGCTAAAAGTGAAAAAAGAATATGGAGTCTATTGTTTTGAGATATGAATACGATAACGCATTTTACTTCATTTTCTTCATTAACAAGTAGACCTTGGTCATGTCATAAAACCAATACGTGCTCATTTAGGTATATTTCTTAGCACAGGAGAAACAATTGACTTTGTTTTTAGGATTAAATATGATAAATATGTCTGGACAGAACTTTTTAGAGTAATGATTCCATAATTTGTTAAGCTGCGTTTTGACTGTTTTTTTTTTTCTTTTGAATTTGAAATAATGTTAGAAAAACCAATTTATATGTCACTCATTTGCTTATTAATTCATTCCACAAATATATTTTGTTATATTATTACAAGCCAGGTATTATAGGTTACAGAGATACAGCAATGAACAAAGCAGAATAAAAGTCTTTGCAGTTTTTCATTTAATTATTTCACTTGATTTTATTCATTTTATGATTTTAGCTTTTTATATTTTGAAAAATATTTTGTAGTGGATGCAACTACTAAACAAAGTCCACTTTCAAATAACATTTTTCTGCTTCATGTGTGGCACAGGCACCTTATTAGACTATTCCAAATCCCTCCCTCTCATCCTTTATGAGATAGTTTTCATTCATTTCGCTTATGCACAATGTATTCTTATATTTATTTGATAAACAAAAGTTTTCATTTGAATCAATTAATAGAAGAAAATTTTAAATATATATATATGTGTGTGTGTATATATATATATATATTACCTTAATTGATTCCTTCTCTGACTCTTCCTCTATGTGGATGTGAGCTTCTTACCTATCTCATTTTCCTTCTCCATAAAGAATTTCTTTTACCATTTCTTGCAGGGAACCTCTTCTGCTAATGAATTCCCTTGGCTTTTCTATTATGATAAAGTCATATTTTCTGCTTTGTGTTTGAAGGAAACCTTCAAGTTTAGTGAAGTTTTTTTTTTTTCCTGTCTACACATTAAATATTTCCCTCTGCTATTTCTTTTTAAGGTTTCTGATAGTCTAATGTTTTAAGGGTTCCTCTGTGTTGTAGAATGTATCAGTAATACATTCTATTTATGGATGAATAACAGTCCATTGTGTGGATATGCCACACATTGTGTATATATTGATTAGTTGATGAACATTTGGATTGTTTCGAACTTTTAACTGTTTTGAATATTGCTGCTATAAAACATCTGTGTGTGAATTTTTGTTAAAACCTCCATTTTCAATTATTTCGAGTATATAGCTGAGAGTAAATTGCTTTGTCTTATGGTAATTCTACCTTTAACTTTTGAGGAACCCTCAAAATATTTTTCATGAAAGATCCAACATTTTGCACTACTTCCAGCACTGTATAAAGATGCTAATTTCTCCATACCCTTGCCAATGTTTGCTGTTTTTCTTTATCATTATTAATCATATAGTGATCCTAGTTAGTGTTAAGTGGTGTATTATTATGGTTTCGATTTGCATTTCTCTAATGGCTAATGGATTTGATCATCTTTTAATGTAATTTCTGGCCAATTATATATCCTCTTAGGAGAAATGTCTATTCAAGTCCTCTGCCATTTTTATGGGATCATTTGTCTTTTTTCTGTTGTCTTAGCAGTTATTTTTATATTAAGGATACTAAACTCTTATGAGGTATACATATTGCAAATATTTCCCCTTTCTGTGAATTACCTTTTATTTTCTTCATAGCATTTTTGTTGCACATTTTTTATTGTGATGGAATTCTTTTCATTATTTCTTTTGTTTTTTTGTTCTTTAGTGTTATATTTACGAAATCATTGCCAAATGCAAAGTCATTTAGATTTACTCTTATGTTTCCTTGTAAGAGTTTTGTATTTTTAGTTTCTACAGATGGGTCTTTGATTCATTTTGCAGTAATTTTTATATATGGTATGAAGTGAAGATCCAGCTTCATTTTTTTGCCTGTAGATTTTTATTTGTCCCTGTATCTTGTTGAAGAAAACATTCTTTCCTTCATTGAATGGTGTTAGCACCCTTACTAAAAATCAATTTTTATACAGGCTTATTTTCAGACTAAAAATTCTATTCCATGATTTATATGGCTATCCATTTGTCAATAACATACTGGATTGATTATTGTTGCTTTGAAGTCAATTTGGAAATCAGGAGGTTTGAATCCTCCAACTTTGTTCTTTCCAACATTGATCTGGCTTTTCAGGTTCTCTTGCAATTCCGTACAGATTTTATGATCTGGTTTTCAATTTCTACAAAGAAGGCTATTGGAATTGTGACAGTGATTGCATTGTATCTCTCCTAATTTCAGATAATATTCTGATTTTGACAATATTGCCTTCTTATCCATTACCATAGTAGGCTTTTCCATTTATATAGATTTTTCTTTAATTTCTTGGAACAATGTTTTATAGTTTTCATTGGGCAAGATTCTCACATCCTTGGTTAAATTTACTCATGTGTATTTTATTTTTTTCTTATGCAATTTCAAATGGTATTGTTCTCTTACTTTCTATTTATGGTTGTTTATTGAAAGAATAAAGAAAAACAACTGATTTTTGCATGTAGGAACTTTATTTTGTACCGTTTTGAATTTGTTCATTAACTCTAATAGTTTTGTGTGAGGGATAAAAGTTCTTCAGGATTTTCATAAACTTATCTCATTTGCAAATAGAGTTTTCTTTCTTCCTTTCCTAATTGGATTCCTTTTACTTCTTTTTCTTTCCTAATTGCTCTAGCCAAAACTGCTGATACAAGCTTGAGAATAAGTGGTGAAGGACCCCAAATAAGTAACATAACTTTAACCTTTAAGAACTAGAAAAAGATGTGCAAAGTAAACCCAAAGCTAACAGATGGAAAGAAATAATAAAGGTATCAAGATTTATAATCTTCACACATATTTTAGAACTCTATATAAATAATTTCATTCTTTCGAGTCGAACATTAACATTGCTTAAATTATTAATGATGTAATCAATTAATCAATAAAATAAGTTACAACCACTTCTCTATTCTCTTCTCTTCTTCTATCTTCTTAAAACTCAGTATCATTTGAATGTCAAAGCATTATGAATCAAGTAAAATGTATTCATCTTTTTACTTTTCATTAATTATTGAAATTTATACCAGATTATGTTTTGATGCATATTTATGTCATGGCTCCCTTACATATCTTTTGCATTCTGAAGTTTTCTTTTCTTTCATGTTTCATATTGATAAAATTGGGTATGCTTTCTTTACCATAATAGTCTTTGAATATCTTTCTATCTATTCTAACTTTGACTAACTTCTGCTGGGTATCTATAAATCTGCATCAGTTATGTATTGCTACAACAATGCAGTGTTATCAAGAAATTACAATACTTCAGTGGTGTACAGCATGAGTAATTACTTTTCATGAATATAATGTGTTCTTCTGGGCTCTCTCACATAACAGGATTGGCTAAGTATCTGCTGAGGTAACTGCGGTGATCCACCACATATCATGGCAGCAACTGAGGTATAAGAGAGAAATAAAGCTCCAATATGCAAGTTCTTTTCAAGCCTTTGCTTATTTGTCATATTTACTAACATCTCATATGGCAAATCAATTTCACGGATGATTCCAGAGTCAAGCAGTGGGCAGGGCAGCTGGCGCGTGGTGGATAGTCATAGTAATGTTATACTATAAAGAAAATGAATGTATGGAGGAGTGAATAATTGATGCCATGAGTGCAGTCTTTCAAGAAGTATCCAATACGTTCTTCTTGATATAACTAATTTTAGCATCCACCTACATCTCTTGTAATTTGGACTCATTATTTTCTAGATGGGCTTTCATGAATAAAATCATGGTCCAGTCTTGGTATGCCCTGCCTCCTGCCTCTATATCTCTCTTGCTTTTCACTGTTATTCTTTATAATTAAACCCAAAATAGCATTTAAAAGACTGGATATATTTTCATTTTATTTTCATCCTTGATCGATAATTTATGTATTATTCTACATTGACAATAATATGTCCTTATAATTTGAGATAATTTCCCCTCTCTTTTCAATTTCTGAGTTCTTGACCAGAAGTCTAATGCTATTAGGATTCTTTTCCCCCTGTAGATGAATGGGTTTTCTCCCTTGAAGTTACTAGGCCATTTCCTTAAACTTGATGTTTCAAATATCACCAGAATGCATCTAGTGGAAGTTTTGCTTTCTTGTCTTATCATTTTTAGTATGTTCATTCATTTGATTTAACAATTAAGTTGATATCCTTGCCATTTTTCCTTTAAGAAAAAAAAATATTATTTGATATAAATGCCTCCTCTTAATTAGCCCTTTGTATTGGTCTTTTCTTAATATTTGTTATTTGCCTTTTTATTCTAAGTCCAGAGCAATATCCATGATTTTTTTCCTCTCACTGCTGTATTTTTTTTTCCTAAATTTTCAAGGGCATTTTCTGTCTTCAAGTATCACAATTGTTTGTTTTTCTTAATCTGCTGCTGCTTTGTGGCTAAAATTTTATTGACCTTTAGGCCTCTAAAATGCTTTCAAATAAGTGTTACTCTCTGAATTAAATCTGCTAACTAGTTTTTAAATATATCTTGATTTTCCATACTACCTCAACTATTTTCTCTGACAAAGTAATGTGATCTTTGAGTTTTCATTTATATTTAAAATGTAGGACATGCTTAAAATTTCCTAAGTAGCTGTGTTTTCCCATTATATGTAGAACTAATTTCCCACCATTTATCACCCTCAAGTGAAAAAAATTAATTGGAAACTGTGTGTCTGCAGTTGGAAGTGAGATTTTCATTTAGCACATTACACTATAGCACTGGTTGATGGGAAAGAGAACCTTATTGGGAGGGTTTTTCTATGGCTACCATGATCCTCATCTCAATCTTTTGAGACTAATGCTCTGGTATTTTGTCCAGTTATGAATGCAAGCTGTACATGGTGTTTGATGGTAGAGGTGGCATCATTTTTGTAGGCAGATATTCAGTATTCCCTTATTTCTAGCTTCTTTTTTTGTTCACACTACCAGTACACAGTAGACTGAAAGTTTTCTTAGGCTTCTATTTGGCAAATGAACATGTTTCCCTGATATAGCACTTGGTTTCATTTATTCTGGGCTCTGAATTCATGCACTTTGTTTCAATGGTCAACATCTTTCCACTATAAACTTATCTTTTAGAAACTTAGTGTCATCTCTTGTTCATTCTCATATTTTTTCATTCTTATGCTATTAATGCTTTTGATTCTTTTTCAGTCATTTAAATACGATCTCAGAAGGATGAGAAAATAAAAAAAAAAAAACATTATGAGAGTTGGCTTTATAGAATTGAAAGTCAATGTACATCTTCCATTTTCAATGAGTTATGAGGCCTGTGATTGCTTGAGGGTTTAATTGCTTTGTACAACTGCCTTATTGGCATTGCCATTAATTTTACATTTCTTTGCCTCTCTCTCATCAGTGATTTTAAGCCACTGACTAATTAAGTAAAAAGGATGTAAGAATAGGATGTTCTTTTTTCATTCAATAGGCATTTATGACATAACTACTCTGTTCTGAGCACAGTGTTGGATCTGATGACATACAAAAATAATAGATATTTATTCTTCATGTATATGTCTGAGGCACTAGGTAAAAGCACAATATAGCCATCACTTAATTTAATGCTCATTTTATCCTTTTGAGTTAGATAACATTTTTTCTCTTCTCCAAGAAAGAACTCTTAACATTCATACAAGACAACTTATTTTCAGAGCAAAATAAGGAGGACCACAGTTTTTCTCTCACTCAAGGTTGTGTTGTTATTCACATCAAAATACTCCGATATTTCTTTCATAGTCCTTAGGCTAGTGAAAGAAACACAAAGATAAATAAACATATTTTAACATGAATGCTTTTGCATTCTCTAATCTCGTCTTTTTATTGATGATTTCTTAGAAAAATCGAGAATGTCCTTTGGGCTCCCCAAACCAAAGAACATCCACAATACTGGCTCTTCTTAAGTTTTTCAGTTAGGAGACACAAAGCCAGAAACCTGCTATGATGGCAATGTGAAAGAATTTGTTCCCTTTTTTCATAAAATTCTAATTTCTGAGAGTGAAATTTGTGAAGAAATCTATCTTCAAGAAAAATACTGTTTCATGAAGATAATTTAAACTCTCAAAAATATGGCTTAATAAGGCAGATTTGGTACAACCCTCCCACCTTAATTTCACTGAATATGTTTACCTGTAATTCGAGTATGTGATAATGAAATGGATGTAAATTGTAAGACCAGATATTTGGATGCATTTTGGGAAGATATACTGTCAATATGGTTGACTTGCATTCAAAGATGAACCATTCCAAGAAGCCATACCATAATATTAATAGATGTTTGTACTAGGTACAGGAGTAGAGGAAGTAAATATTTGAACTGAGCTGCCCAACTATTTTTCCCTGTCCCTTATATCATAAAATATAACCTGTCAATCACTGTACCATACTTACACCATAAAAACCTTTGTCAAAATTCACAGGCTGGGAAAAAATATGCTGCATAAAAGATCAACACAACTGCAGAGGAATTAAAAACAGCTCCCCATTTTAAATGTTTTAATACTTTATTCATAAAATGAATGGTCAAGAAAGAATTACCAGACATTTAAGACAAATAGAAGAACAAATTTAAATGCACAAGTAACATGAAACATACAGAATAAGTTTCATGACGCAGAGTCGAATCAATAAATAGAAAAGAATTTAAAGGAATTCTAGTTAGTTTCAGAGAGATTCAAGAAGATATTGTATCCATAAAAATGGAATAAGTTACTATAAAAAGGAGAAATGAGATTCTATGGAAAAGTTCTGAGATATTGAATATATGATTGCTTAATATCATTTTTTCTTCCAGGGCTGGAAGAAAAAAAAAATCAAGGTCATCTGCCAAATGTAGAAGCAAAAAGAAAATACAGATGTATAATGTGAAGGAAACATTGAGAGGCATAGATCATTAAATTAGAAGGACTAGCATTCATCTAAAAGGAATTGTAGAAAGGGGGATAAGAGAGAATGTGAAAAGGAGAACTTTATCAATAAGATAATAAAAGCAAATTTCACAAAAATGATACACATGCCTTGAATTTTCAAGTGCTATCTTAGTAACTATCAGGATAGATGAGATAAAAAATATGCAAAGGAAAAAATACTGTACTGTGAAGAAAACTGATACATTTCAGAATTAAAGAGAAGCTAAACTTTTCTTTATTTCATTCATTCACTCATCCAGCACTACTAAGTTGCAAGAACTGGTTTTAAAATAGTGAATTAAAAAAAAAAAAACAAGAATAACCTCTGCACTCTACTTGAAATAACAAGAAAATACATATAAACAAATAAAAATCTAATATAATTTTGATTACAATGAGGCAAAAATAATATATGGAATGGGTTGGGGGGAATGTGATGGCTATTATTTTATGTAGGCTCACCATTGAAACCATTTATGATGAATGGATTTTTGAGTGGAAGATTGAATGATGTGAGACAGATGAAGACATAGGGGAAGGATATTTGTTATCGAGGTCAGTGAATGCAAAGTCTGGAGGAAGAATTAAATTATTTTTTGGAGGAACAGAAAGGAAACCAGAGGGTTTGAAACTGAGAAACAGAAAGTAGCAGTGATGGTTTCAAAGATGAGGTCAAGAGTAACATCATGAAGTAACTTGTAGTCCAAGGTAAAGGGTCCGAATTTTGCCTAAAGTGAAAAAGTGAGATTCATTGAACGGCTTCGCTAAAGTGTCATCATCTGTTTACATATTTTCAAACTTCACTTTGGTTGCTTTATAAATATTAAACTATAGGGGTGATGGTGGTATGAAGCTGTATGTACCTCAGAAAGACAAATTCTTAAACTTAATCTATCACTGTGGGTGTGAATCCATTGTAAGTAGGACATTTTGATGAGGTTATTTCACTTAGGGTGAATCCCACCTCAATCAAGATGCATCTTAATACTATTACTGGAGTCCATTTTAAGAGGAATGAAATTCAGACAAAGAAAGAGAAAGTCAGAGGGAGTAGCCAGAAGCTGAGCATGAACCTAACAGAGAAAGGAGAGACCTGGGAGGCACCACCATGTGCCTTGCCATATGACAAACAAAGGGCCAAGGATCACCAGCAGCAAGATTAAAAATGCCACAGTCTTTGGGAAAAAAATCATTGCCTTGATGATACCTTGATTTGGGTGTTCTCTTAGCCTCAAAAACATGAGCAAATAAATTCCCATTGCTTAAGCCAAACCATTATATGGTATTTGATTGAGCAACCTAGGAAACTAAATCAGATTTTGGGACCAGGAGAGTGAGGTGTTGCTATTGCAAATACCAATAATATGGAAATGGCTTTTTAATTGGGTAAAGAGTAGAGGTGGGGAAAATTGTGAGATGCTTGATGGAAAAGGCTTAGATTACTTTGAAGACACTGTTGGTAGAAATATGGAAATTAAAGTTTCTTTTGATGAGACTTTAGAAATTATTAAGATGTCATTGCAAAATGGGAAGAAAACTGATCCTTGTTTTAAAGTAGCAGAGAATTTGGCAAACTTGAGTCCTGATGTTGGATGGCAGGCAGAAATTGAAACTGATTAGCTTGGAAATTTAGCTGAAGAGATTTCCAGACTAAAAGTGAAAAGTACAGCCTGGCTTCTCCTTGCAGCTTATACTAAAATATGAGAGGAATAGAATATGCTTGGAACTGAACTCCTGGATACAAAGAAATCAGAAATTGATGGTTTGGAAAATGCTGAGCTTCTAGAAAGTGAGTCTCTGAGAATAATGCTCCATGTGAGGGTTTAACTGAACATGGATCCAGTCAGCCATTTCAGTGCAGGTCAGACTTGGAAATGCAGTTATCCAGGAAGGATCTGTGGAAGGTACTGTCTGATGCTTTGTTCCCTTGTGTACTACATGTGAAACCATCAAATATTTTGCAAGATCTGTATGAATGGAACCACTGCCAGCTTGAACTAAAAGCGACAGAAAAGGGAGAGATTGAAGGAACAAATGATTTTATTGGCAGAAACATGGAAACTGAGGACTGGACTGATGACATCTTCTCTTGCGAAGAGAGCAGACACACACATATATGTGGAAAGGGTGAGTATGCCCCTAATCTTGGAGAGGCTGAGTCTTCTGTCCAGTTGTTCAGGAAGAGCGCTACCACCCCAGGTGTGATGGTTAGGTTAATGTGTCAATTTGGCCAGGTAATTGTGCCCAACTCTTTGGTCAAGCAAGCACTAGGCTAATTGTAATACAAGGACAATTATGGGCTTTAATCATTGGTGAGTTTACTGCATAGATAGCTGATTACATCTACATTGACCAAGGAGATTGCTGTTAGCAATGAGTGATGCTTTATCCAATCAGTTGAATGCCTTAAAAGGGGAAGTTATTTCAGCATTCAGAGGGAATTTCCCAGCTCCTCTTTGGACAGCCAACATCTCCCAGAAACTCATCAAGGACCTTCATTGAACTTTATTCAGAGCCCCTGGTTTACAGCCTGCCTGCAGAATGTGCCTTGTTCATCCCCACAGTCATGTTAGGGAATCTTATAAATCTCATACTCTTTACAGATATCTCCTTTTCATTCTGTTTCCCTGGAGAACCCTGGCTAATACACTAGGTTTCTCAGATATCTCAGGCATTGTGGCAAGGCTGGCTGCCACCCAGATGCCTGAGGAGTTGGAACCTAGAGTCCAGCCACCACCTTGATGCTTGATGAGGGGGGAACCTAAAGTCTGGCTGCTACCCTGATGCCTGTTGAGGGCAGAGCTGAGAGTCTGGCTGTCACCCCAATGCTTGAAGATGTTGGAGCCTTCACCCCATTGTTTGGGGGAGAGTATGGCTGCTGTGCAAATCATTGGTAAAGGCGGGGCTGATGATCCATCAAACCCAGAGGAAAAATCACTGCTCTATAGATGACTGTCAGACCTGGAAGAAAAAGGAGAGAACAACAACTGGGCCATGTGCCTTGCCATGTGATGGAGGAGTCCAGAATTGCCAGTAGCTTTTCTTTAGGAAGAAAGTAACATCTTTATGATGCCTTTCCTTGGAAATTTTCATGGATTCAGTACTGTAAGCTTGTAATTTAATAAATTACCACTGTACAAGTCAACCCATTTCTGGTATAATGTTTTCAGCAGCGTAGCAAACTAGAATACCACATAACAAGCTAAGGACCAAGGTTTGCCAGCAGCCAGCCCCAGAATGCCACAGTCTTTAGGGAGAAAGCATCATCTTGATGATTCCTTGATTTAGATGTTTTTCTAGAACTTAATTTCCCATTGTTTAAGCCAAACCATTGTAAGATGCTGCTTGAGCAGCAAAGAAAACTAAAACAGGGTGGAAGTGGAAGTAAAGAGAATGTTAGAAAATAATTCCAATAATTCATATGAGAGAGCAAATTGCATGATACAAAGATAATTCAAGGTCATTTCAAATAATTCCAATTAGTAGCTATAGTGAGATGTAACATGATATTTTATCAATATGAAAATGAAAACCTGCTATAAAATAGAGTAATGAGAGAGAAAATTCTTGGAAGTTGAGAATAAGGTTGACTAAATAAAACATTCATGGTTGCTGAGATGGAAAAGAGAGTCTGGGTAAGGGATACTGAAAACTTACTGTGACCCAGAAATGGCAATCACATTTTTTATTTTGAAAAGAGCAGGAGGTAAAGCATCATGAACTGGTCACTGGTCCAGGATATACACCAAGTACTGTTCATTAGAGATAGAAGTCTATATATAGTATGAGACAAAGAGGTTCTACCTACTTCTAGCTATCCATTTAATTTCATTGAAAATAAGATGTTATGATTTTATATTGTTTTGTTTTGTTTTATTTATTTATTTTTTGGTCAATCTGGCTGTTCTAGGTGTTATCTACTATGTTAAGCAAAGCCTGACTCCTGTTTATATTGACCATTTTGAAAAGGTTTTGTTTTGTTTTTTTAGTGGTGATTCATTCCCTTAGTTGATGGTTGGTTTTATTTTTGTAGATGTGTTTGTCAACATTTGAGAGCAGACACATTGTTAGATCATTCTGCTCTAATATCCAGGTCTGCTTAAAGGTTGTGAAAGGATTAGGTTATTTTTTCATGGCATGAATTTCTTAACAATTCATGAGTTTCTTGCTCATTTTACTAGCTCTCAGTTTATCCCTAAATATTAACTAGTGCTTTGAAAACCACTGCCTTTTAAAAAGGAGGAGGTAGGTCCAGTGTGGCATATTATAATTATACATAGTTAGGGCTGTACATGGATCCAACACTACATCAGGGACTGGTTTACCCATAAGAGTTTCCCAGGTGTTTTTATCTTAAGATTAAAATTCTAAGTGATTCTTAGGATTGGGATCAGCATATTGAGATCAGAAGAAAAAATGTGAATGTGTGTAAAATCAATCCATCATGAGATGTTTCTGCTTTATGTACTTTGATTTTTTTTTTAAGTGTTTGAGTATGTAATACAAAACCTAGGTACATTTCTTTAATGGGCAAAACCAAAACACATCTTTTGCTTTATGAAACTCATAGCTATCAACAGGAAATTAAAATCTCTACTCCTTTTATAGTGACAAAAGCCTATTTGGTAAGATTCTAATATATTCATGATATAAATTCATTTTATTTTTTATAGCAAGTGGCATCTTATTTAATTATAATTTATAAATAACTTATTAATTATTTTATTAATAACTTCTTTATAGAAATAAAACAAAAATAATTATTGAGAACTATCTCTATATTACTAACATATAAAAGCTTGCTTCATTCTAAAATAATTAGATTTTTGAAAAAGACAACATACAAATTCATGAAATGCTTAATGGGAACATATTTTATTTTTGGATTTACAAGAAAAATGTAGGTTTGAGTAAGAGAAATAACAATACGTATTGACATAAGAGATCTTTACAGAAGCCTAAAACAAATTCCAAATTCTAGGATGACCCCAACATTTCTCACCCCTGGTGTACATATCACAAGAGGGAGACCTCGGAATATGATGGAATATCACTTGGTGATTAGATTACTAATCAGATTAATTTTAATTAGTTGGAAGGAGGTTCTCCTTGGTGGGACTGACCTAATTCAGTGAGCTCTTGAAAAGGATTGGACTCGTCCTGAATGAAGAGATTCAAATCCTCAGAGCAAGAGAAGGGCTCTGGAGAGAGACACAAGATAATAGCCTCAGGGTGGTCTCTAGTAGCTGAGAGTGAATGCAGGCCAACAGGTAGCAAGAAAAGGGATATCTCAGTTGTTGAAATGTACCAACTTAAATGAGCCAACTTCTGATGAGAATTCAGGTCAACCGACAGCTTGTTTTCATTATTGTTAGATCCTGCACAGAAAACCCAGTCATGGTTTGCCTCGGCTCCTGACATCCTGGACAGTGAAATAGTAAATTGGTCTTATTTTAAGCCACCGAGGTTATGGCAATTTGTTACTCAAAAATAATTTAAAAAAATACAAATTGTAAAAAGGAACTGGACATCTTAAATGTAACTTCATAATCAAATTGATTTTAAATGTTCCAAACTTTCACACATCAAGTAGTTTTAGCTTGAAGTTATTTGCATTGAGATGTGCCTTAGTGGGATTGAGTTGTTTGGGAAATCACAGATACTTGTTAAGCAGTTATTGCCTAGACTTCACTTATCCTTGCCTGCCTCTTTCTCTGGGGAAGCCACAAATTAAGTGGCCATCCACTGGGAGCCTTCTGCTACCCTCATCTCCTTTTCTATTGTGTGCTCTTCCACAAACTGGGGGAGGTGTTAAGTCTAATGTAGAGGCACAGCCAGATATTAACCAGAAACCAGGATCAAACACCCCAAGTGCTTATCAGACCTGGAATTTTTAGTGGTAGGGACCCCTTTCCCGGAGGTGGATAAAAACCACACACAAACACTATAGACTGATCTCTCTTCTCTGGCATAAAGTGGGTCCAGTAGAGCTGCCATCTAGCAACCAGACCTGGAGCAGTTTTCGGCTACCCAGGGAGACTGGCTGTGATGCAATTTCTTCCACTGCGCTTTTGGACTCTTTTATTTTGTCAGTGGCAAAGAGATCATTAGTCCTTTCTGGACTCTTTATTCTGTACAAGTAATAAAGGGGTCATTTGCTCAAAGTTTCTGTTGTATCCTGAACCTGTGTTCCTATGGCAAACTGTTGTATCATCTCTCTACACATGAGTTCTCCTTTTATTTATTCATTTTTTAACATTTTAGTGACATTTTCTATGCATATTTGAAGGGTTTGTTGCTCACTTAAAGAAAAAGACAGAGATAGAAATGAAGGAAGAGAGGAAGGAAGGAAGGGAGGAAGGAAGGAAGGAGGGAGGGAAGGAGGGAGGGAGGGAAGAAGGAAGGAAGGAAGGAAGAAAGGAAGGAAGGAAGGAAGGAAGGAAGGAAGGAAGGAAGGAAGGAAGGAAGGAAGGAAGGAAGGAGTAGGGAAGTAGAAAAGGAAGGAAATAGAGAAACTACAAAAAAATAGAACTTAACATTAGTACTTCCTAGAAACAAAATAAATGGGAACCTTAATAAGGAGCCTTTCATAGGACGTCTCCAAATCCATGATTCTGTCTCTCATCCAAGAGGCAAAGGCTCTGTAGACTTTTATGTACATGATGATCTCAATTAATTTATTTGGATTGTTCTTATGACTAATTAGTTTGAGCATCATTTTATATTATAGTAAGAAATTTTGGTATTTTCTTTTATGAAGTTATTTTTCCATGTTTTTCAATTTAGTTTTCTTTTCAACTGAATATTTACAGATCGTTACTCATATTTTTATATGAATATTAAATTCATTGTAGATTATGAATACCCATTCATACTTTGTGTCTTGCTTCTTCACTTTCTCGTGTCTTGTGCTAAATTTAAGTTCTAGAGTTTATGGTAAGCAAGTTTATGATTTTCTTCCAATTACAGTTAGTAATTCTTATGTCTTATTTGCAAATAACTGGCAATAGAATAAAGGATTATGTATTTATTGCTACATTTAAATCAAAATTCAATTTCAGAATTTTCCAAGTATCAGTTTGAATGGTAAATTTTGTTTTATTCCCTTGAAATTCATCTTTTATTGCATTTTATTCACATGCATTTTTTATCATTTTATTTTTGTCAAAGGTAGAGCAATGCATGACCATGTAATTTCAACTATTTAAATGATGGAGTTCTGTAGAAATTACATTATTTATCGGATTTGAAATTGAGCTGTTTCTTTCATCCATGGCAGGGTATTTTATTTCCTAGAAGTACTCTGTCATCATCTGGCCAGATACCCAGATTATTTACCTCTGAGTTGATTTAAGTGTTCACTTAATCATCAGATTATATTGTTTTTCTCTCAGAAACATCTTCATGTAATGTCTCCTATCCCATTCTCTTCCATACATTTGTTTCTTAATTTAGAATTTAACATTGGTATACACTGTTTATTAAAATAGTCTCTACCTGGATTATATGCATCAGTCTCTATGCTATCTTCTTCACACCACTCTACAAACTCCAGATTTTTCTAATCCCAAAATATAATAAGGTTAGACCCTTATATGATGTCTATAAAAACTTCTATATTTCCTACAGGGAAGCCTGAAGCTTTCTTGCTTGGCAAAAATACTCTTTCATGCTGGGGTCCAATCAGTACCTGGAATCCCACCCATTTCTAACCCTTTTCTACCCACTTAACCTCTATGTCTCAAGTCCTCACTGCTCTACAACGCTGCTCTTCCCTTTTATGCGTCGCAGTATCCAATACACTGTCAGGAATATTTTAGAAAATCATTAAATGTTTGTGGAATGAATAATTGGCTGATGGTCATGGAGCTGGAAAGAATGTGCTATCTTTTAAAAGTTACATAATGTTAATTTAAATATTTAAGCATGGTAAGATAAATATACTCAATAGAAATATTAATTTAACAAAAATGACTAAGTGGACTTGTAAAGATGTGAAAAATTCTGGGTTACAACTCTGAAAGAAGGAATTACTATTATGTAATGAATTGAATGTTTATTAAAAGAAATGGATGTGAATGTGTTTAATGAAATGGGAAAAAAATTTAAAATGTGTGAAAATAGCTTCTTTGTGGAATCACCTTGTATTTAATGTGTGGCAACTGGAAAGTTTGTGACAAAAAGTTCATATTTAGATAATCTTAGTAGGAGTAAAAATTATTTTCCAGTGATAACCACTGTGCTTACAACTGAAAAATTATCATTAATTTTATTTGTTTTTGTAGTCAATTTTTACAGAATATTTCAGAAAGATGGACACATTTCTTGAGTGACAATAGTAGCTTACTTATTCATACAATGCTTTCTACGAGTGTCTACTAGGAATCAGGAAGTATTCCAAGTATTGGGAATCTAGCAGTGAGTACCATGATAATTCCTGCCCCTGTGGAACTGATGTTAATTTGGTTTTGATAATACTTAATTTATAATTTTTTTATATCCAATAAGACATAATTTTCCTCATTTCCTTTTGATGTGCTTATTTGATCCTATAATTTTAATATACATGATAAGAATTCATTGTATTTAATGATGAATGTATGCATGATTAAGCTTTTATAAATGGAAAATGGGGAAAATAATAGATGATTAGTACTCTGACTATATTTCCCTTCTCATAGGACTTCAAATTCTTTTTTAGCCTGTATCTGTGTATCTATTTTATTAATTTTTATTAAAGTAGGGAAATATGCACATTTAAACATAATTAAATTTCAAACAAACCAAAAATGTTTTTGAATATTGTGTTGTGTAGAAATTTTGTACCAACCTCAGCTAGGATTATAATAGAACGTAGTATATTTACATCGGTAGCATTTTTTATAGCTTAGGCAAAATAATGCTAAGACTATTTTTATATAGATTAAAAATAATAAATGAATTTTGGAGTTTTGAAATAATTGTAACTGTTTTCTTATTCTTCTTTAAATTGATTTTGGTTCTTCCTTTCCAAATCTTGATAGTTCACATCAAAGAGTTCTTTCCATAAGTGGATAAACACCTGATTGGGTAAGGTAGCTTAGATTTTTGGAAAGAAAAATTAGCCCAATAAATGAAAGAGGGAAATAAATCCCAGGTAGGGGCAGCATAAAAGGCAGGAACAGCAGTAAAGAAATGAAGGAAAATAATAGTGTGGGGAAAATTTTTAAATTTTTGGAGCACTGTAACAGAAGACAAGAATCTATTTGAATCTATTGTTTTGTTCTGAATGTATCTAAACAGTTTATTATAATACCAGACTACTACTGTTTTTTAACCTAATTATTGATTTTTTCCAGCTTTAAACAAGTGGTCTTCAATTAGGGTTTTATTTTCTCTTTTGCTTAATCTAAATTGTTTGCCCTGTTCTGAACCCATTTTTCTGCATGTTAGTTTGTGAGTCATATTTCTATATAAACGTGCTCCTTCCCAAACTACAATATCTCTGCATATTTTCACTCCATTATCAATGGTTTCTTGTATCTACCCTGTTTATTAAAGTTTTTACCAGTAATATTTTCCACAAAAAAGGTAAATGAATTATCTTCAATGGTAGAGGGGCTGCTTGGGCTACCCACAGCCTGAGATGCTGCTATGAGTAACCTGTAAAAATGTAACAAATTGATATTTTAATCAACTGTAGGAAACACAGCATTTTCATAGATGTTGTCTTTATTGTTGTTGTTTTTTTACTACAAGTGAGTTGTACCCTATTTAGTCGGATTCCCTCATATTCTGTAGTTAAATCTTCACCCCCTTTAGGAAATGTGGGTAAGCAGGTTATGAAAACAACAAAAGATCAAGAAACACAGGAAGCCCTCCTGACGTTGTATTCATTCTTTGCCACCTATAGAAGTACAGAAGAGAAGAGTAGACATATCCAGAAACGCTTTCATCCATGCAATTAAAACTGTGTACACATATTTATGTCTATTATAAAGTTGTTTTTGTTTTTTTTCTTTCCAGAATTCTAAGAAATATGCTGTGCCAAATAAAATGGGGTAAATATAAAAGTACTCAAATTTTTCCCCCAGAAACTTATAATTTATTTAGGGGAATTAAGATTACAAGAAAAAGAAAAAAAAATGTTAAAAAGATGAAGAGATGGATACACAAAGCTAGGAAAGTATTCACAAGGCATTAGTAAATAAATATCAATATAGAAGCACTTGTTGAAGCAAAATCAACCATAGGATGGAATAGTGTAACGTGAATATTTAGCTCATGGCAAAATCATCAGCAGGCCATTTAAGAATGAAACAAACTCTGAGGTGCCAACAACCTAAGCAATAGCAACCTGTGGTCACATGGCGCAACATGGCGGACGCCACAACATGGCGCAGACACAAAATCTGCTTTGTCACTTCCTTGTTCTTCTTCCTCCTTGCTCCTTTGTTCTCCGGTTCCCGCCACTGCCCAGGTGAATGCAACAAGTACGCAGGCGCAGGGCATGAAAGTAAGATCTGCCCACTACTCCAGCGATAACACCCTCCAATCCCGGAGCGCCACCCGACCCGACTCACTTCCTCTCTCCAAACAGCATATAAGCCCTGCTCCCTCAAATAAAATTTGCAGCTTGATCAGAAAAAAAAAAAAAAAAAAAAAAAGAAACAAACTCCATCTAAATAGTATTGAATAATTGAGATATTCATTGCTCTCTATGATTGTATTTAAGGGCAGATAATACTAAAAAACTTTAAGAAGAGTCTCCTTGAATTGTCTTGACTACGCCATTCACCATTTATATTCTTGGCAAGAGGTTGCCACATGAGTAGACATGTCACTCTATTTCTCTCTGTTATGTCCAGGATCACATGGGAGTTATTGTTATTCTCCTACGATGTTTATAAAGTGTTTACTGATCATTATGGATTACCTTCCTTAACTTTCATGATACTCTCTAGTTAAGAATATTAAGTCTTCTTTAGATAAATCGATAGTACCTCAGCAATATCCACTACCCAAGCCCAAGTTAAACCTTGATCAAAAATACTTGGTTTTGGGAAGTGGCTGTGGCTCTATCAGTAGGACTCCCGTTTACCATATGGGAGGCCCCGGGTTCGGTTCCCAGGGCTTCCTGGTGAAGGTAAGCCCGCCTGCACGGCATGGTTAGCTGACCCAGCGAGCACAAGCAGCAAGGGGGGGATAAATGAATAAATAAATAAAATCTTTAAAAAAAAAAAAATACTTGGTTTTGATGCATTGTGAAATCTGGCAAAACTGTCATTGACTCCATATATGAAAATTATATGTAAAATAAAGCTAAATTTATTTGCAATTTAAATTTTTCTTAAATAAATTATCTAATTAAAACGTCCCTTATTTTAAAAAATATATAAAAATATGTCTAATTGCAACTTAATGCCAGTTTTAAGCAGTTTCAGTGATTTCAGAAAAGCAGTAAGCTGGACAAAAATTATGAGTTGAGTATTATATTTAAAAGGTTAATTTTTTTCCTGTTAAACATGTTTTTCCTGTTACTCCAAATAAACATCCACAAAAGAACCACAAACCATACTTGTTTAAAATGCAGTAACTTGCAACACCCCTTCAAAAATTTTTGAGTTAATAAACTGGCAAAGGGAGGGAAGGTAGGAATTGGAATTAAACATATACTCCGGGTAATTATGATGTGTGTTATTCTTGGATGCAATTTGAAAGATGTAAGAAATTTGGGATCCTGATTGGTTACAAAGGAAATGCACATGAGGAAAATAACAATGAGTCAGTAAATATCTATGTCATTTCTAGGAAGTTTAATCAATGTGTTTCATATGCAAATTTCAAGAGTTGTCAAGTGTCACTTTCAATATGCAAGAGAGTATACCATTATTTAAGAAATGCATGAGCATTTTAAATATATAGATATTTAAAATACTTAAGTGCATTATTTCATCTTTCTAATGACCTTATCCAGCTCAAATATTTAGAAAACATAAACCAATCTGTAGGTCTTTATTCATTAAAACTCTTCTTACTTTTTTGATTCGTTGAAAAAGTAAATTGTAATATACTTTACATTCTGATGCTCTATTTCTTTTGCATAAAATAATAAATTTTATTTGAAACTTCTATATGACCAATTATAAATTGCAAGTTTATTAAAAATTCTGTACCTAAATATTTTCACTTATTCACATTTTTAGAGTACTTATTACATCCTATATTGTTTTGGTATATACATATTTTCCCTGCCATACCTTCATAAAATCCCTGATGGCAGGGGCTTCTAAATTTATCTTTAAGCCCACTAGAATATCTTGAATGAAAAGTGTATTGAAGAAGGTATAAAATAAATATCATTTCTAAAAATCTTTATTACCAAAATTACAACATTAATAGTCAAAAGAACACTTTTTTTTACCTGATTAAAATTTTAATTTAGTTGATTTCTTTGATCTTAAATAAGTGGAAAGAAACTCTTTTTTCTTGGCTCATTCTACTGAATCACTTTTGTTTTCCTTATTTAGAAACCAGGTTCATTAACAGGTGTCATTCTTAGGCTTGTTGCTCTACTAATCTGGGACTTTATCCTTGCATCTAAGAATAGTAACAGAATTAGAGAAGAAGGATATTATTCATTTACCTAATTGACTGTGATCAATTTGCCCAACCTGATTAACAGCAGCAGTTATCACTTCAGTTCAAAACTCTAAAACACAGAGTTCAGAGAAACCATAGTGAGACAGACCCATCACAATCTTCTGATGATCTTAATTGTACAATTATAAAAACATTCTTCACCAATTGTGACAAACGTTCCACACCAATACAAGTTGTTAATAATAGGGTGGTATATGGAATTCCAGTATTTTATGCATGATTGTTCTGTAAACCCACTTCTCTAACAAAGAAAAAATTCTATAATGAACTAATACAGATGTTAGGATCCAACCCACAAATGGAAAGCAGACCATTCCTCCACCATCACACAGGCATAAACATTGGCACCCATGTGGTAGAAGCTATAGGCACACCATAGGAAAAAAAGCTGGAGGCATCCTTCAACCAGCAATCTCTGTGCAAATGAAGAAATTGGGCTTATATTTCTCAAGGATTAATTTGTACCTATGCCACCCTGTACAAGT
This sequence comes from Tolypeutes matacus, assembly GCA_026826555.1. Lineage (NCBI taxonomy): Eukaryota > Metazoa > Chordata > Mammalia > Cingulata > Chlamyphoridae > Tolypeutes > Tolypeutes matacus. Next base: position 10,151,842 of record JAKSZT010010858.1, on the reverse strand, counting down.
TAAACAGGCAGACAATCAAGATTTAGGACATCAGGATTTAAAAGCGAGAAAATCAATGAAATCTGTACTTGTAGGAAATTGATGATGGTCAGTGTGCTTGGCTTCTCAGTCAATTTGACAACTTTTTGACTTTGTGCAGAAAATTGAAAATGACAGTATATTTTGAACTACTGCATAGAGCTCTAACCTCACCAATTTGTCAAGTTGAACAAACATTTTCAAAGGTCCACAAAACTGGAATTTTTTTGTCATATATCTGGAATGTACAGACTACTTAAGAAGTCAGATATTTCTTCACTAAATAGATATTAAAGGGAACTGTTAGATACCAGTTCTCTCAATGCGTCTCATAGCAAAATATGCATTTTATATAGCATATTTGTCTTCTACATCCCAAATATGAATAGGTAGTTGTCTTAATTTCATCTGAGCTGCTAACAAATAACATACAATCATTTGCTTAAATAGTAGGAATTTATTGGCTAGAAGAATTGTTTCCTCTTAAAGTCAATAGTGTTCTATGTGTATGTCTATCCTTGCTTTCCTTGGCTTGTATGCCTGCCTCACGTGACTTGGTGATGTTCTTTTCTTCGATTCCGTTGACTTCTGGTTTCTATGTCTTCCCTCTGGCTTTCTCTCACTCTTACCACCAGTTTCTATCTCTTTATAAGGCCTATAGTAATCAGGATTAAGACCCAACCTCTTTCAATTGGGCCACATGGAAATTTAAAATAACATCCTCAAGAGATTCTATTTACAGTGGGTTCACACCCTCAGGAAGGTGAATTAAGAACATGTCTATATGAGGGTACATAGTTCAATCTACCACAGCAGTCATAAAAAAACATTAACAGAAATGAAATTTCAATGAAAATAAAAAAGAGACATAGTATAAAATAGTGATTAAGAGCACAGAAGCTGGAGACAGCCTGCTGTACTGAAAAATTCTCTTGTGTTTTACTAATTTTGTGACCTTCAGAAAGCTACCTAACTTCTCTGGGGCTCATTTTCTCAACTTTACATTAGCAACCTAACTCCAGAGTTGCTATGAAGATTGGGATACATGCTTATGTCACATAGAAGTAGTGTAAGCACTCAATAAATGTTTGCTATTATTTACATGTCCTCTCCTTCAGCTTTCATTTCCTTTACATTAAAAATCCACTCTCATAATATTTTATATAATCTAGACCAGATAGTTAAATAAAACAATTTAAGTTTACTCACTCCTACTTTCTCTATTTCCAGAATGCATTGCTTTTTCTTTCTTTGTCTCCCCTGTCTCATGAAAACATCAAAAACATGTAGGCTTATTATAAGTTATGACACAAGTAAAACAATTTCACAGGGAAACAAAAGCATGCAAACAGAATTTATCAGCAGTGTTTTCTACTGTTGAAATTGCAATGGTTCTTGGACTTTGGTTAAAAATCAATTTTATCAATACATTTTAATAAAGCATACAATTTATCCAAAGTGTACACTCAGTGGTATTTGATATAATCACATAGTTATGCATTCATCACTTCAATTATTATTAAAGCATTTTCTTTATTTAAATAATAATAATAATAAACAAAAAACAGAAAAACAAGAAAATTCCTCACCTCTCAATCTCTCTGTTTCTCTTGCTGTACATAGCTGTTATTTCTGGCTATTCTTGCACAATTATTTATTTGTTTATTAAGCAGTTTTACTGAGATATATTCACATACCATATGATCTATTCAAAGTGTATAATCAATGACTTTTAGTATAATCAGAATGTTGTACATTCATTGTCTCAAAAATTTTAGAACAATTTCATCACTCCCAAAAGAAAGACTCCACACCCCTTAACATTCCTTCCTCAGCCCTACAAAATCACTAATGTAATTTCATCTTTATAATTTGATTTATATTTAGATTTTATATGAATGGAATTATACAATACGTAGTTCTCTGTGTCTGATCTCCTTCACTTAGTATAATGTTTGTTTTTTGGTCTGATTTGTAGTATTAACCTACATTTGTTCAGCTCCAAAGAAAAATGGTCTTATATATGCAATTCTGCCCATATTCTTGTTTCACATAATATATTTAGTTCATAACAGGGCAGTCATAAAATATTTATCCTTTTGCGGGTTCTTGGATTTTTGATGATTGCTTGGGGTTAACTGCCACCAACCCCCCACTAAATGCAGTGTCTTGTGTTAATTCTATGTTTTCTAGTGGGTATATCAATCAGATATCATTCCTTAAACCCAAGTCCACACAAATGCTTTGACAATACTTTGACTATACCCTGCCACAGAGATGTGGGGAGGAGGGAGACCAAAGAAATAGAATTTCAACCTGAATTTTATGTATAGGCAATCTGAGTTGCAAACAGCCACACAGCCCTTGCTTCTCTGATCATTGACCTGCACAATTCCAGAAAAATTCTGTCCTTCCTCACATCATAATTATTGTCTTTCTCAGGATCATTAGCAGGTGAATTACCCACTATCTCAATAGAAAATCCTTATATTAAAACAATGTGATATTAGTACTTCTGGTAACACCTGATGGTCAACATTTTAATATATTTGGAAATTGCATTTTCTCACTTAGCATGAATCAAAGAAAATAAAGTTATTTGTCATTGTACTTCTTCTCACCAAACATTTTTGCTTCCTATTATAAAATAGAAAGAATAAAATGTTGAATAACAACATGAGTATCCTCTCCCATATCAGCCCATTAAGCTGATGCAAATACAGAATTGGAGCTAAGATTTATTGATCTTCTATAAAGTGCTAGGAAATGTGTTGGCAATTTTATGTAAATGAGGGCATTAGTATTCTCTATACCCTAGGGATTATAATACTCAGTTTATAACTCTATAAAGAAAAGGGACATTGCCTATTGATATAAGAATATGTAACATATAATTAAAATAAAGCACATCACTTAGCTAATAGTCATATTTACCTCCAACTATAGATGTTTAACTTTTGAGTGACTTACTCAATTTTTGATACCAGGTGAAAACCTGAATGGACTCTGTGCTCTTCCTACTTGCTTTTATTATTCTGGGAGACAGGAATCACCTACAGATACATGTGTGACTTAGATGATCAGTAAACATATCACTAGTAATATAGAGACATGTATTTAAATAGATGAAAAGTAGTAAAAATAAGTACACAGATATAAAATTAAAAATGAAAGATAACATTTTTCTCTTAAGAAAAAATCTAAGGATATTGCGATGCAAATAACCCAGATTGATTCTAATTAGAAGACAATAAGATGTTTTAAGTAAAATAAAATGAAGAGACTATGAAATGAATTTTCATACTATTGAGTTTGGAATACATTTTGTAATTAGGTTTACTTTTTAGATATAGATTAGTTCTTTTTATTTTCCTACTTTCTTTGTATAACTTTCTCTCTATTCAGTTACAGACATATATTGTCTTGGAGAGTATTAAGATTTTTATAGATGACGTGCAGAGAAATAAAATTTTAAAATTCTAAATTTACTTCCAATTAGATTGTTGATGCTCATTTAAGGGAAACATAATTTTGAAAGTCAAGTACATGAAATAATAAAATGGGTTAGGTATTAAGCCTATATCATGTATCTAAGTATTATGCTTTGGTCCCTAATCCTTGAACTATAAGGTCAACTTTGGAACTTGTGGACTTTCTCTGGATTGTGCTTTCTCTGAATGTCATTAATTTTGCACACATAAGGACTGAGTCATCCAAGATCAGAACTGGTAAAATGAAACTAAAGAAGTTTTTGAAATAGGATTAAGCTTAACTTGATAAGTGTGTTGCCCCAGTCTTCAGCCTGCTGGATTCTGAATTTGGCTTGCTGTGGTTCCTTTCATTTATCCTGCTTGGGTCCATAATGTGTTTTGAATCTGTGATGCCTTGATCAGTTTTAGAAATAGCTCAGTGATTATTGACTCTGAACCATTATCTCTCTCTTCTCCTTCAGAGTTTCAATTACACATTTGATTTCTTTATCATATACTGTTTGTTTTTTCAATCCTTTCTTATGTTTCCTAACTTTTGTCCTTTTATTGACTTTTGACCTATCTCCAGTTTGCTATTTCTTAAATTATACATATTTCATTGAGTTTTTAATTTCAGATTTTATATTTTTAATCTCAGATTTCTAGTCACTCTTTTTTTTTTAATATTGTCCAGTTCTGTGCTGAAATTCTCAATCCTGTCATATCTCTTTTAATATATTAAAGTCAAGTAATTTTAAGTCTCCTTCCCATAACTTCATTTATTGCATCTTGTTTCTTTTGTGTTTCAGTCGTGTTCTGCTTTTTCTTCAAGTGCGGGTAAATTTTGATTGAGTGAAAAACATCATACAAGAAAAATTGTAAAAATAAGCTCAAAAAGTAAAAAAATTACTTTTGGCAGGCTGCTAGAACACTATTAGCCTGTTCTATTTGAGAAATTAAGATAAATTTATATGCAGGTATCTGTCACTTTGGGAGCCAGTCTACCTCCAGTTGGTTGATACTTTTAGGGCTTCACTATTTAAGCTCCTCACACAAAGCTAGTGGAGTTCATCAGCGTTCATGATTAGTGGTTTTGAACTCCAGTTTTTCTTCCCTTTTTCCCCATCAGTCAGAGGCTTTTATGGGAAAAGTATCCTGGATGTAAGGTTTACCTTCCTTTGCTAAATCTTCTCCTTGATTTTATCTCCATAATTCTTTACTGTTTCACTAGTGCTGTCATAATTTCAGGTAGGTTGAAAAAATACCGTGGCCAAGTTACCACTGTGTCCTCAATGGGAGCTTTGTACCTAGTATGCCATAACTAGAAACAAGTTCTACTTGCCTTCATCTCTAGAAAAAAAAATTTTTAATGTTCTTTTCTTCAATTAACACCATAATTCCCAAATCATTGGCTTATTCATGATTTGTTATATTTTCAGCTACCTAAGCTGGTCTACAGGATGACAATTCTCTGAAAGCTTGTGAATCCACTGAGAGTTGAACTTTCACTGCTTAGCCGTTTTCTGGCTGAGACTCTCACCTTGAAAGTCTGCTGCACTATCCTTCATGTCCATTCTTGGAAAGTCCTGCTAATATACATATTCTGATGTGACAGTGTCGTCTACTCTACTTGGCCCTTCTCAGGATTAAATCATCAGTCTCCATACTACAGATTTCACAACCTTAGGACATAGATGTTCACCAAAAAGCCAATGTTACTTATTTATTTTGGGGGGTACCTTTTCTGCTATTCTAGTGCTCATGACTCACACAGCAGCAGAATCGTTCCTTGAATTGCTCAATAGAAAAAGAAACATTATGTGAATTACTTATACAATAGTTTGCTTCAGTTATTTACATGGAAGTAACCATGAATTTTCTTTTTTGTAGAATTTCCTTATTTGAAAGAATAAACTAACTTTGGTTGGCCTGGCCTCCTTGGCTCTCATTTCTTTCACTGGGAAATGCCTACCTACAAAAACTGGTTTTGAGACTTGTTCTCTGACAAGCAATAAAATTATCTGCCTCTAATGTTAAGGCCTGTGGTTTGCCAGCTATGCCTGTGTCTAGGTGGAAAAGTCTGTCTAAGTCAATAGCAAACAATGACTAAACTTTCCTGATATAAAACATGTCTCCAGAGATTTTTGTCTGGAATAAAGCAGATATAATAGTCTTGATTTTTCAGACTACTTTGTCTAAATTTCATACGGTTTTGAAGTTGGATGAAGAAGAGAAGACTACCGTATTTTTTGTCCCCTAATACTTCAACTCCATTACTTTGAACATTTGATATTTTAGAAAAGGAGTAAAATATGGGAACTAAATGGCATGTAAAAGGAATTGAGACTTCAGGCAAAACATTATGCTTCTTTCTTTGATGTTGCTATGGTTATCGTGATATGTGAGGCCATAGAAGTCTAGTGACAAACGACAATTTTGCCAATTGCCCCTAGGCCCAGGCATTTGCATTTTTAACAAATTCTATATTTTGTGTTGTAAGCAATCAGATGGTGAAGCATCATCAGCAAATTCTGGATCCTTCAGCTCAAACGAATTCCAACCTACACAAGTTGGATTATTCCTGTCAAGAAGTATTCTTTCTCTGTAACAACATACAGCTTACATACAATGCAAAACAAAACTTATATTCACTTGATAATATAGATTCAAAGTACATAAATCAAATATTGATAGAGCTTCAAGATAATAATTGTATAAATTGTATTTGTGAGACTTCCTAACATCCTTGCTTTTGCATGTCCTCCTTCAAGTAACTGTGAATGATGATTTTGTCAGAATTATGGCTATATTGCAGCTGTGAATCACTTTAAAATAAATAATTGGCCTGAAAGTTTTTCTTCTTTCTGGTAGTGCATTTCTCTTCCCCTGTCCCTTTCTAAGGAGCTGTACACGTGGTATGAATTTAGTCCTTAAATCTTCATGATAGTCAATTTGTAGTAAAAAATACTTAAGGGATTATTTGCCTTCTGTGATGGTTAGGCTAATGTGTCAACTCAGGCAGGTAATTGTGCCCAGTTGTTTGGTCAAGCAAGCACTGGGCTAATTGTAATACAAGGACATTTATGGGCTTTAGTCATCAGTGAGTTTACTGCATAGATGGCTGATTACATCTGCACCAACCAGGGAGATTGCCATCAGTAATGAGTGATGCTTTATCCAATCAGTTGAATGCCTTAAAAGAGGAAATGATTTCCACATTCAGAGAGAATTTCCCAGCTCATCTTTGACAGCCAATGTCTCCCAAAAATCATCAAGGAACTTCCCTGGACTTCATCGGAGGCCCTGGTTTGCAGCCTGCCTGCAGAACCTGGACCAGTGCGTCCCCGTGGTCATGTGAGAGACACTTATGGAATCTCATACTATTTATACATATCTCCTGTTGATTCTGTTTCCTTTGAGACTCCTGACTAATATTGCTTGGTACCAGGAGTGCTTCTTGAGGAACAGAATCTTAAACATGGTGTATTAGTCAGCCAAAGGGGTGCTAATGTGAAATACCAAAAATGGGTTGGTCTTTATAAAGGGTATTTATTTGGGGTAGAAGTCCACAGATACCAGGCCATAAAGCGTTGTGTTTCTTCTCTCACCAAAGTCCATTGCCATGTGTTGGAGCAAGACAGCTGTGGATGTTTGCCAGGGTTCAGGCTTCTTGGGTTCCTCTCTTCCCTGGGCTGCATTTCTCTCTGGCCTTAGCTCCTGTTTCCTCCACAAGGTCAGCTGTAGACTATCAGGTGAACAGCTCACTTCTCTTCTCCTGGGGCCTTCTCTCCAACATCAAAACTTCAGCATCAAAACTGCTTCTCAAAAAACTGCTGCAACTCTGCTCTTTGTGATGCCTTTTATATTTTCTTCCCCCACCCACCAAGGGGTGGGGCTCAACACCCTACTGACGTGGCCCAGTCAAAGCCCTAATCATAACTTAACCATGCCCAGATTAACAGATCAGTTTACAAACATGATCCAATTATATTTTTGGAATTCATAATTACACCAAATTGCCCAGTGGCTATACATGGGATGTCTGAGGTGCTTCTGGGAGTTTTGTAATTGGGTCTCTACTCTAATTGAACTCAAGGCTACTAATGACTCCCTTTCTAATAATAAAGAGGTTGCTAACAGTCCATGGCAATGGAGATACACAAAATATCATCACTGGATTCCCCTACTTCCATGCTTATAAGAAGCAAGGATCTGGGTGAGAGTGTTTTCAACACCTTAGCAGAGTTTTGTGGAGTCAAAAGGTATAATGATGTTGGCTGGCTCTTCCTAGATACTCTAGATATTGTTACAAAAGAAAAAGATTAGCTGAAGTCTTCAAATATGAAACTCAAATGCCACCTGAATGATGTGAAAATTTCTATGTGTGTTCTATCTTGTCTCCTGCAGCCTCAGGCTTGAGATATCTGAGAACCAAACTAAAATTCTCATTGTAGGAGTAGCAGAGACTAAAGTCTCAAGCCCACAGGGTTTCTGCAGATAAAGTGAGGGCATTGATTGGAAAGGAGTAGAACCTAGAGGATTGGGATAGTGATAATATTGGTGGAGATATTGGAACCCTAAATTCTGCTGAGACTTTACCAGATAAACCTGTGATGGCCTGCCCTCTGAAGACCACACCTTTCAACCTTGTATCACCCAGCCTTCAAGCTGCTCTAGGGAGTCTGGACCTCTTTCCAGCCCTGGGGTGGGTACCAGCCAAACTGAAGCCTGTACTGCCCAGCCTCTGGCCTGCACCAGGGAAACTGGATGCCTTTCCAGCACTAAGGCAGGTATTAGCTTGACTACAGCATGCATGGCTGAACCTCTACCCTGCCCTGAGGAATCTGCCTTCCAACCATTGCCTGAAGAGATTAATCCTGTCTCACCAGAACAAAATGCAAAGGAATGCCCTGAAGTCAGTAGATGGCAATACATTTCTAATCCTTCACCTTCCCCACCCCCACCACCCCTTTTCCCTTCCAGACCTATTACTGGACTAAAATCACATCAAGCCCCCAAAGGTGAAATACAAAGTGTGTTCCATGAGGAAGTATGCTATACTCTGAAAGAACTGCATGAGTTTTGCAACTTATATAGACAGAAATCATGAAAATATGTGTGGGAATAGATACTAAGTGTATGGGATAATGGTGGAACGAATATAAACTTGGATCATGCTGAATTTATTGATATGGGCCCACTAAGCAGAAATTCTGCATTTAATGCTGTAGCTCGAGGGGAGAAAAAGGGCTCTGACAGTTTGTTCAGGTGGCTGACTGAAACACGGACCAAAAGATAGCCTAGCATTTCTGACATTAAGATGCCTGATTTGCCCTTGTAAAACAGTAGAAGAGGGAATTTAAAGGCAAAGAGAGATTGGAATGTTAGAATGGATTTACCATTTAAGACCTATCCACCCACCCCAGGAATGTCCAGAGGACACAACATTAACTAGGACCGTGAGGAATAAGTTTGTAAGACTAATTCCACCTTCCCTGAAGAGCTCTGTGGTTGCTCTTTCCTGTAGTCCAGATATTACTATACAGCCTGTGATGGTTATGCTAATGTGTCAACTCGGCCAAGTAGTTGTGTCCAGGTGTTTGTTCCAGCAAGCACTGGGCTAATTGTAATACAAGAGCATTTATGGACTTCGATCACCAGTGAGTTTACTGCGTGGATGGCTGATTACATCTGCATCAATCAGGGAGATTGCATTATCAATGGGTGGTGCTTTTACCCAATCAGTTGAATGACTTAAAAGTGGAAGTGATTTCAACATTCAGGGAGAATTTCCAAGCTCGTCGTTGGACAGGCAACTTCTCCCAGAGACTCATCAACGATCTTTCATCAGGCTTTCATCGGAGCCCCTGGTTTGCAGCTTGCCTGAGGAACCTGGACTTGTGCGTCCCCACGGTCGCATGAGAGACTCTTTTAGAGTTCCATATTATCCACAGATATCTCCTGCTGATTCTGTTTCCCGAGAGAACCCTGACTAATACACAGCCCTACAATGGAATTAGAATCCTTGAACATTATGGGGATGATTGGATCTGGGGCTAGTAAAGGTCACGTACCTGCACTTAATCACCAAAGACAAGGTGGGTGTGGCTAACACAATGAAAGGCAGATTCAATGCCGCACTCAAAATATCCTGAGTTGCACAGAGTTATGGCATTGACTAATAGATCACGGGGCACCTAAAAGTGAAAGAGATGGACAGTCTGCTAAATTTCTTATGGATCTATATAAGCAGAAGAGTTCTAGGCCAAGTGAACAAAACCCTAACTCAAATTACAGACACAGAGAATCATGGCTCCTTTATCAATTCCCACACTTGAGACAGTTTACAGACTCAGAGCCCCTTGAATGAGGAGAAGGCCAGGTCTCCTTGGGAAAGGATCCTGTTAAACCACCAAAAATTTTATACTGTTAATATTCCCCCTACCTTTCCCCAAGGAGACCTATGGCTTTTTACCAGAGTAACTGTGTACTGGGGACCAGAGCAAGAGGAGGCTCTGCCACAGGTCCAGGCTGCTGTGCAAACTGTACTACCACTTGAGCCATATGATCCAGCAGATCCAAAGGTGCTAGAAGTTTCAGTGGCAAATAGAAATGCTGTCTGGAGCCTTTGGCAGGCCCCTACAGTAGAATCACAATGCAGACCCTTAGGATTTTGGAGCAAAACCCTGTCATCCTCTGCAGGTAACTACTCTCCTTTTTAGAAACAGCTTTTGGCCTGTTAAAGGGCCTTAGTAGAGACAGAAAGCTTAACCATGGGCCATCAAGTTACCATGAAATCTGAGTTGCCTATGATGAGCTCGGTATTGTCTGACCCATCAAACCATGAAGTTGAGCATGCACAGCAGCACTACATAATAAAGTGGAAGTGGTATATAGCAGATAGGATTCGAGCGGGCCCTGAAAGCACAAGTAAGTTACATGAGGAAGTAGCCGAAGTGCCCATGGTCAACACCCCTGCCATGTTACCTTCTCTTTCCCAGCTGACAGCTTTGGCCTCTTGGGGAGTCCCTTACAATCAGTTGACTGAGGAAGAGAAAACTGGGGCCTGGTTTACAGTTGGTTCTGCATGCTATGTAGGTACCACCTGAAAGTAGACCACTGCGACACTGCAGCCGTTTTCTGGGATATCCCTAAAGGATAGTGGTGAGGGCAAATCCTCTCAGTGGACAGAACTTTGAGCCAGTGCACCTGGTTGTTCATTTTGCTTGGAAGAAGAAATATCCAGAGGTGTGTTTGTACACAGATTCATGGGATGCTGCCAATGGTTTGGTGGGTGGTCAGGGACTTGGAAGAAACATGATTGGAAAATTGGTAACAAAGAAGTCTGAGGAAGAAGTATGTGGACAAACCTTTCTGAGTAGGCAAAAAACATGAAAATATTTCTGTCCCAAGTGAATACTCACCAGAGGATGACTTCAGCAGAGGAAGACTTTAATAATCAAGTGGATAAGATGACCCACTCTGACTAACACTGAGGCTCTTTCCCTAGCCACTCCAGTCATTGCTCAATGGGCTTATGAACAAAGTGGCCATGAAGGTAGGGCTGGAGGTTTTGCATGGGCTCAGCAACATGAACTTCCCCTCACCAAGGCTGACTTGGCTACAGCCACTGCTGAGTGCCCAGTCTGCCAACAACAGAGACTCACATTCAGCCCTCTATATGGCACCATTCCCAGAGGTGATCAGCCTGATACCTGGTGGCAAGTTGACTACATTGGACCACTTCCACCATGGAAGGGGCAGAGATTTGTTTTTTTGTTTGTTTGTTTGTTTGTTTTTTAAAGATTTTATTTATTTATTCATTTATTCCCCCCTTGCTGCTTGTGCTCGCTGGGTCAGCTAACCACACCGTGCGGGCGGACTTGCCTTCACCAGGAGGCCCCGGGAACCGAACCCGGGGCCTCCCATATGGTAAACGGGAGCCCTACTGATTGAGCCACAGCTGCTTCCCCCAGAGATTTGTTTTAACTGGAATAGACACATATTCTGGATATGGGTTTTCATTTCCTACATGCAATGTTTCTTCCAAAACTATAATCCATGGGCTTACCAAATGTCTTCTCTACCACAATGGCATTCCACACAGCATTGCTTATGATCAAGGAACCCATTTCACAACAAATGATGTGCAGGAATAGGCACATGCCCATGGAATTCACTGGTCTTACCGTGTTTCCCATTACCTTGAAGCAGCTGGATTGATAGAATGGTAGAATAGTTTTTTGAAGATTCAATTACAGTGTCAACTATGTAGAAATACCTTGCAGACCTTAGGTAATTTTCTCCAGGAGGCTGTGGATGCTCTAAATCAGCATCCACCATATGGTCCTGTTTCTCCCATAACCGGGATTCATGGGTCCAGGAATCAAGGGGTGTAAATGAGAGTGGCACCACTCACTATTACCCCTAGTGACCCACTAGGAAAATGTTTGCTTCCTATTTCTGCCACCCTAAGCTCTGCTGGTCTACAGGTCTTAGTCTCAAAAGAAGGAGTGCTGCCACCAGGGAACACAACAGTGATTCCATTGAACTGAAAGTTAAGAATGCCACCTGGCCACTTTGGGCTTCTTTTACCTCTGAATCAACAGGCAAAGAAGGGAATTACTGTACTGGCTGGGGTGATTGATCCTGACTATCAAGGGGAAACAGGACTGCATCCACATAATGAGGGTAAAGAAGAGTTTGCCGGAATACAGGAGATCCTCTAGGGTGTCTCCTAGTAGTGCCTTGCCCTGTGATTAAAGTCAATGGAAAATTTCAACAACCCAATCCAAGCAAGACTAACAATGGCCCAGAATCTTCAGGAATGAAAGTTTGGGTCACCCCACCAGGCAAAGAGACATGGCCAGCTGAAGTGCTTGTCGAGGGTAATGGGAAGATGGAATGGGTAGCAGAAGATAAACATGACCTTCGTCCATGTGACCAGTTACAGAAGAGGGCTGTAATAGTTGTGAATCTTTCTTCCTTGTTTCATTATAAGCATGATTGTATATGTACACAAAATGAATTTCTTTGTTTTCTTCCACAATCTTTCCCCTTATCATATGACAAGTTGTATTAGTTTCACATCATAATATTTAAGGATGTCAAGTTTAAGAGTGAAATGCGTATATTCTCGCTGTACTAATTTTGTGCAAATCAGGATAGGCTAAACATTTGCTATATTAGAAATCATGCATGTGTCCCCAGACCTAGCTTTTCTCCCTAGGTCTGGTTTTTAAATGCTAGTGATAAACCAAGCCTGATTTAATATATGACCATCGTGTATGGGAAATGACTGTAACTCTACGTATCTTTGGTCAACCTTAAGAGATATAACAGGGGGGGCAGATGTGGCTCAAATTGTTGTGCGTCCATCTCCCATATGGAGGGACCTGGGTTTGATCCCTGGGACCTCCCAGTGAAAATTTAAAAAGTAAAAATATAGAAGGTACGCAGTCCACCAGGCCCCGAGCATGGGTGCGCCACCAGGCCCCACAGCCATGCAGCAAGATGATCACGTAACAGGAGAGTGACAAAAGGGAGATCCAAGACCTGATGTGCCAAAAAACCAGGAACTAATGTGGCATAGGCAATAGGATGCCTCTTTTCCACATCAGATTTTCCAAGGATCGAATCCTGGTGAAGACAGGAGAAGAAGGATGAGAAGAGAGGGCAGGAAACACATAGATAATTGCCCAGCAAATGGACACAAAAACAATAAAAACGGGGGGGGGTGGTAAAAATGGATAAAAGTAAATAAATAAAAAAATAATAATAGGGTGGATTGGAGGAAAATACAGCAATTGTAAGGTACAGACTATAGTTAGTACTGTAGTAATATTTTGACAATGTTCTTTCATAATTTCTAACAAATGTTCCAGAGCAATGCAAGGTATTGGCGGTAGGGTGATATATGGGAGACCCGTATGATGTCATGAATATTTGTTTTGTAAGTTCACAACTTTCGCTACACACTTATTGTTTATGTATGTTCATGTATGAATGATATACTTCAATAAAATTTAAAAATAAAAGTTTAAGAGTGAATATTACCCAAGGACTTGCACCCTAATCTGTAGGGAATTAATGCAATTCTGGTTGTAAGCAAGAGAGATAAACATTGTTAGGCAAAAATACATATATATGTGCATGCCTGTTATTGTTTTTACTTAGAGACTAAGTATGGTTTAATGTAATGTGTATGGTTGCTGAGTTGACAAGGAGTGGACTGTGATTGTTAGGCTCATGTGTCAACTCAGCCAGGTAATTGTGCCCAGTTGCTTGGTCAAGCAAGCACTGGGCTAATTGTAACACAACTATATGCTTTAGTCATCGGTGACTTTATTGCCTAGATGGCTGATTACATCTGCATCAACCAGGGAGATTGCTGTCAGCAATGAGTGAGGCTTTATCCAATCAGTTGAGTGCCTTAAAAGGTGAAGTGATTTCAATATTCAGAGGGAATTTCCCAGCTTATCTTTGGACAGCCAACGTCTCCCAGAAAATCATCACGGAACTTCATTGGGCTTTCATCAGAGCCCCTGGTTTGCAGCCTGCTTGCAGAATCTGGACTTGTGCACCCCCACAGTCACATGAGAGACTCATAAATCTCATACTATTTACAGATATTTCCTGTTGATTCTGTTTCCCTGGTGAACCTTGACTAATACAACTTCCACCATCCAGAGTGGGGTTGAGCCAAGTTTCCTTCTTATTCTATTTCATGAGGGTTATTTTCCCCATTTTCTGGTTCACACTTTCATAACCTTGTGGGAAAAAGTTTGGTTTGGGGCTTCCAGTCCATATCTTTTATTGTTGTTGTAGTTTATCATTCATACATGAACATTCATAAACAATAAGTGTATAGTATAAGTTATGAAATTACAAACAAACATGCATATCATCATTCAAGGCTCCCATACTTTACCGCACCATCAATACCTTGCCTTGTTGTGAAACGGTTGTTACAAAGTATGAAAGCCCATCATCAAAACATTACTACAAACTATAGTCAATATTTTATATTTCATGTATTTTTCCCCCAACCCACCTGCTTAATGACACCCTGTATTAGTTTTATATACTTGTTATAGTTCATGAGAGAATGTTCTCATATGTGTTCTCTTAACCCCAGTCCTTCTTTCACCACAGAATTCATTGTGTTATACATTTCCCATTCTTTGTACAATCCCTTTAAGGTGTACACTCAGTGGCTCTCATTTTCATCACAGAGTTGTGCTGTCATCATCTCAGTAAATTTTAGAATATTTTCATTACAGCAAAAGGAAACATCCCATGGGAAGCGGCTGTGGCTCAATCAGTAGGGCTCCCGTTTACCATATGGGAGGCCCCGGGTTCGGTTCCCGGGGCCTCCTGGTGAAGGCAAGCCCGCCCGCACGGCGTGGTTAGCTGACCCAGCGAGAGCACAAGCAGCAAGGGGGGTATAAATGAATAAATAAATAAAATCTTTAAAAAAAAAAAGGAAAAATCCCATACCTCTTTGTGAGGCAGGCTAGTTAGGGAATCAAGAGATGGATCTGGAACCTGGCAGAAAATTCACCTGGCCATGAATACCCTACAAGGTGGATGATGGAAGATCCTTGTGAGAACCCCTATTCAGATGGAGATTTCCTCTGTAATTAAGGAGAAGCTCCAGATATTCTCAGGGGCCTTATCTTGGGGCTTTCTGGGGGGTGTGGGGAGATTGAAGATTGGGGTAATCAATCAAAACAGCAAACAACTGGGATTCCTGCCCCAACATTAGCAAAGGGGTGGAATAATTAATGGTTTAAATAGCAAGCACAAAAGCCAAACCTCTTCATTCTTGCCGTTTTTCCACCTGCCTGGATCAGCATGCAAGTAAACCTGGGGATTTGTAATATGTCCTAGGGAACTGTAGTCTGTAAATCAGCTCTCTTTATCTCTTTTCAACCCCTTTTCTCTTTACCTGGGACCCATAATCTGTTATTTTCTCCCATTTCTCTTTGCTCAGTTCCTTAATAAATCGCTGGCCTAACTAAATTGGCTTGCACTTAAAATTCATTTTTTGTTCCTTTTCTTTTATCTGTTATTTCTTTTTATTTTTTTGTCTTTTTGCTTGAATAAGGGCTAGGTTGGAGAAAATGCAAGAACAGGGGTGGTTTGGTTTTTGTGCCTGCTTTCTAATATATATATATATATATATATATGGTATTTAGATTACATAAATGTTACATAAAAATGTAGAGGATTTTCATATGCCCCGCTTCCTACACCTCCCACATTAACAACATCTTTCATTAGTGTGGTACATTCATTACAATTAATGAAAACATTTTAAAGCATTGCAACTAAGCATGGATTATAGTTTACATTGTAGTTTACACTCTCTCTGGCACGATTTTGTAGGTTATGGCAAGATATGTAATGGCCCATATCTGTCATTGTAACGTCATTCAAGAAAATTCCCAAGTCCCCAAAATGCCCCCATATTTCACCTGTATTTCCCTTTCCCTGCCCTCAGAACCTTTAGTGGCCACTGCCTGTACATTAATGATGCAGTTTCTTCCATTGCTATAATCACAATAAGTCTATAGTAGAATACAAGTAAGTCTACTTTAGTCCATAGTTCATTCCCCAATCCTGAAGATTCTGGAATGGTGTTGCCCACTCCCCTTCTAATTGAGAGGAGGCTTTGATCCCATGGGGCACATGGATGGGACTCTCTTGCTTGTTGTTTTAGACTCTCGGTTCTGTGGGATGGTCGTTGTCCATCATCATCTCCTTGTTAATTGTCCTGGGTGAGTACAATGAATTGGAGAGTAGGTTTTGCAACTCCATTGAATGTCAGGGCCCAACTGGCACATGGACAGCCCAGAGATTAAAGTCTCTTGGATGAATACCTACCAACTCCAGCACCAATTGTAGGTTAAAATAAAAGGGAAAGAAGAGGCATGTGTAGAGAAGTCACATCTAAGTCCAACTTTGTCACACTTGGGAGCCCAAATTCCAAAGTAGGACCACTGGCAAGGCACCAAACTCTGGAGCTATTGGCCGTGGCCATAGGTCCTGGATGTCTCCAGAGCCCTCAGGATCCCCAGTATTTGCTATAGTATCTACTTTGGCCATCTATGAGATCCTGTTAAGACATGCTTAAGTGTTACCTCTCTGATGACCTCCCGACTCACTTTGAAGTCTCTTAGCCATATACACTCATTTTTCTTTACCCTTTCCCCCTTTTATTCAAGATCTTTTCCCAGTTGTATCACCAGCCCTAGCAGGTGCTTGGTAGTAATTCCTTGGTGCCAGGTAGGCTCATCCTCCAGGAGTCATGTCCCATGCTGGGGGGAATGTGCTTGCTTTTTAAACCATTAATTATTCTACCCCTTTGCTAATGTCAGGGGAGGAGTCCCAGTTGTTTGCTGTTTTGATTGATTACCCCACCCTTCAATCCCTCAGGAAGGCCCAATGATAAGGCCCCTGAAGAATATCTGACACATCTCTTTAATTCCAGAGGAAATCTTGTTCCAAATGGGGGTTCTTGTCAGGCTCTTCCCCTTCCATCTTGTGAGGTGTTCATGGCCACATGGCCAAGCACTTTGATATTATTTATGAATTCCAAAATTGATATTGGATTATGTTTGTAAACTAGTTTGTTCCTCTGAGCCTATTAGATTGTATTAGATTCAGAGGTTTCATTTTTACTTTATTAAATTATGATCAAGGCTTTGATTCAGCCATGTCAGTAGAACATTGAATCTCTGCCCCATTGGTGGGTGGGGACTCACAGAGAAAATGATATGGCAGAGGAGAGAGTTGGAGTTGTAATGCTGGAGTCCTAGGAAGTAAACACACAGAGAAGCAGATACATAAGGAAGGAGAGAAGGCTCCATTAGACATGGCAGAGGCCCCAGGAAGAGAATTGAGCTATTCGCCTGATAGTTTACAGCTGGCCTTGTGGAGAAAGCAGAGCAGCTGAGCCTGGAAAGAAATGAGCCCCAGGGAGAGGGACAAGACTTATACTAACCTATAATTGAGAAAGGAAGGAGCTGGGACCATGGAGTCTTAGGACGGAGAGGAAGGCTGAACCCTTGAAGAGACTGGCAACCATCTTGTTCCAACACGTGTCAACAGACTTTGGTGAGGGATGTAACGTATGCTTTGTAGCCTTGTGACTGTAAGCTTCTACCCCAAATAAATACCCTTTGTAAACAGATTTCTGGTCCTTTGCATCAGCACCCCTTTGGCTGTCTAATACACCCTTATACCTCACTATTGTTTTCCCTTAGAATTGATATAATATCTTCTTTGCCATTGCTGAAAAAATATTACAAAATTACTGTTAATTATATCCATAGGTTATATTAGTTATAATTTTCCCATATATCATCATATACTTAACACTTTGTAAAGGAAGAACATTGTTATACTTATACTATTAACCACAATCCTCATCCACCACCAAAATCAATGTTATACAATCCCTACATTATTTTCTAGCTCCCTTTCCATTGAAATCTTACATCTACCAACTACCCCTTTCAGCCACAATCACAATTATAAATCAGCAGTGTTAGTTTTATTCTCTATAATGTATTACCATCAGCTCTATTTCTTTTCCACACATTTACAATGCAGCTTATTAAGAATTCTACATAAAAAAAGAATTCTACATACATTAAGCATCAGCTCTCATTCTCAACCCACGTTCAATTTCCTCTTACTCTATACTCTAAAGTTTACCTCCATGAGTTTACTCACCTTTTTATTTCATGTTGGTGAGACCAAACAAAATTTGTCCTTTTGTGTCTGACTTATTTCACTCTACTTATTATACTCAAGGTTCATCCTTGTTGTGATATGCACCCAATTTAATTACTTCTTACAGCTGAATAGTATTCTGTTCTAGTATATACCTCATTTTGTTTATCCACTCATTGGCTGATGGACACTTGGGTTATTTACATATTTTGCAATTGTGAATAATGCTGCTATGAACATCAGTGTGCAAATGTCAGTTCCCATCCTTGCTTTCAGTTTTCTGAATATATTCCTAGTAGTGGAATTTCTGGACCATACTGTAGTTTTATATTTATTTTCTTAAGGAATGGCCAAATTGTCTTCCACAAAGACTACACCATTCTACATTCCCCCCAACAGTGAAGAAGTGCTCCTATTTCTCCACATCCTCCCCAGCACTTATAGTTCTCTGATTTTGTAATAATGGCCATTCTATAATGTGTGAAATAATATCTAAGTATAGGTTTGATCTGCATTTCCCTAAAAGTTAATGATGTTGAACCTTTTTTCATGTGCTTTTTGCCATTTGTATTTTCCCTTTGGAGAAATGTCTATTCAAGTCTTTAGGCCATTTTTTAATTGAGTTGCTTGTATTTTTATCATTAGGTTGTATGATCTCTTTATATAACATGGATATCACCCTTATATAACATTTGGTTTTCAAATACTTTCTCCCACTGAGCAGACTGCCTTTTCAGTTTCTTGGCAAAGTCCTTTGAAGCACAAAACTTTTTAAGTTTCAGAAGATCCAATTCATCTATTTTTTCTTTCATTGCTGGTGATTTTGTATAAGGCTTAAGAAACTACTGCCTACACAAGATTCTGAAGATGCTTCCTTACATTTGCTTCTAGCTTTATGGTTGTAGCTTTTATATTTAGGTCTTTGATGCATTTTGAGTTAATTTTTATATGAGGTGTTGAATAGACTGTTCTGGCCCAGCTAAGTGGACTTGATAGCCTTACCAAAAATCACTTTGCCATAAATTTGATGATCTATTTCTCAACACTCGATCTTATTCTATTGGTCAACATATCTATCTTCATGCCACTACCATGCTGTTTTTACCACTGTAACTAAGTAATATGATGTAAAGTTATGAATTGAGAGTCCTCGAACTTTGTTCTTTTCAAAGATAATTTTAGCTATTCAGGACCCTTCCACATAAATTTGATAATTGCTTTCCCAATTCTGTAAAAAGGGCTGTTGAAAGTTTGATTAGGATTGTGTTGAATCTGGAGGTAAATTTGGGTACAGTTGACATCTTAATGATATTAGTCTTCCAATTCATGAACATGGAATGTCCTTCTATTTATTTGGGTCTTCTTTGGTTCCTTTTAGCAATGTCCTGTAGTTTTCTGGATATAAGTTCTCTATTTTCTTGGTTAGGTTTATCCTTAAATATTTGATTCTTTTAGATGTCAATTTTAAATGGGATGTTTTTCTGGACTTTCTTCCTCAGATTGCTCATTAGTAGTATATAGAAACTCTCCTGATTTTTGCATATTAATCTTGTATCCTGCCACTTTTCTGAACTCATCTATTAGTTCTAGTAGCTTTGTTGTGGATTTTGGGGGAGTTTCTAGATATAGGATCATTTCATCAGTGAAAGTTTTACATCTTCCCTTCCTATTTGATTGCCTTTTACTTCTCATTCTTACTTAATTGCTGTAGCTAGAACTTCTAGCACAATATTGAATAACAGTGGTGATAGAGGGCATCCTTGCCTTCCCCAATATCAGCTGGTTTTGGTATTTAGGGTGGTGTTGTCTTTATAGAATGAGTTTGATAGCGTTCCTTCTGTTCTAAATTTTGGATGGTTTCGAACAAGATTGGTATTAATTCTTCTTTGAATAATTTGTAGAATTCACCTGTGAAACAATCTAGTTCTTAGATTTTCATCTTTGAGAGGTTTTTGATGACTATTTCAATCTCCTTACTTGAGGTCTTCTATTTCTTCTAGTGTCAGTGTAAGTTGTACATGTGTTTCTCTGAATTTATCGATTTCATCTACATTGTCTAGTTTTCTGTCATACAGTTGTTTATGGTACCTTATGATCTCTTTTATTTCTGGGGTTCAGTAGTAATTCTCCCCCTCTCATTTTTTATTTTATTTATTTGTATTTTTTATTTGGGGAGCATACAAGCCAGCTAGAGGTGGCACCAGAAAGAGGGGAGAGGTGAATCTGCTGAGGCAGTCTGATTTAACTAACTGCCCTGGGATAAAGAAACTTGGCCTGGGAGAGAGAGGAGTCAGGCAATTGACTAGTCCTGTACTGAAAACTATCAAAATTTCAACTCCCCTAAGGGAGATGGGCAGTAGGATGCACTTAATGAGCCTGGGAAGAGGCGGTGGTCTGGAAGAGGGTTGAAAGTCATTTTTCTGCAGTGAGTTCAGTTGCCAGGATGCCATTTGAATTTCAGAAGGAAACTCAACCTAACCAGGAGAGGTGAGGGGTATCTGCTCACACAGGCTATTGTGTCCTGACACCCTGGGAGAGAAAGGAATAAGAATAGAAAGGGGGCAGGGACAGACAGGTTTCTAATCAGCAGGAATCTACCCAACTTCAGAGTCAAACCTGCCTGAGGGAAAGTGACTGGATAGCTTTCTGAAAAGCTAACAGACCCAACGAGAAAGTTGGTGGAGGAATTTCCACCTTGAATATACATGATCCCTAGTTCAATTCCTGGCTCCTCTTAGAGTAGTGATCCACAGGGATACTAAACATCCAGCTGATACTTATTTTACTTGCTAAAACCCACTTCAAAACCTGCAAAGGATAGGGTGAAGGGTAATCGGTTGATGAACACCACCAGCCTGAGATGCTTCTCAGGGGCCTAAGAAGGAAGGCTGTTTTTCCTTAGTTTGTGTTTGACTGCTTGCTTGTGTGTTTGTTTGTTTGTTTTTCTTTCCTCTTTCTTCCCCCCATCCTTTATTAAAAATTAGGTGCTTCTGGCTTGTGTCTTGTTTGCTGTGTTTCCTCTTCCTTGATTTCCCCTTTTCTGTGTATACCAATTTTGTCTACCAATGCTGTCTCTTTTCCTTTCTTCATCTTTCTATATTCCACTTTCTGTTGTTGTTCTTACATTCCACCTCTTTGTTTAGTCTTCAGTTTTTCTGGTTTTTATTTCTATCTCGTCTATCCTGTCTTCTTTCTCTTTTTAACTTTTTTTTTTGTATTTTCTTTTCTCTTCCCCTCTCTCCTCATCATTCTAGCCTTTTAATTCATTCTATATATTTTTCTCTGAAGTTAAAACACACAAAAAAAACCCAGCAACTAAATAAAACTCTAGAATAGAGAGAAGCTAATCAACTGAATGAACCCATCAAGATGAAGAAAATGAGACAGCAACAAATAATTACAAACCATACTAAGAAACAGGAAGACATGGCCCAGTCTAATGAACAAAATAAAAAACCAGGAAACAATGCAGAACATTGAACAACTAATCAAAACTGTACGAATAAATATCATAGACCAACTTAATGAATTGAAGGAAGAGATTAAGGATATTAAGAAGACACTGGGAGAACATACTGAAGGAATTGTAAACATACATTAACAGATATGATGGTGATGAATGGCACAATCCAAGAAATTAGAAACACACTGGAAGGAGATAACATCAGATTTGAACAGGTAGAGGAAAGAATTAGTGAAGTGGAATATAGTACATCTGAAATAAAACAGATAGTAGAACAGAAAGATGAAAAGATAGAAAAAATCCAGCAGGGACTTAGAGATTCAACAATAACACAAAACATACAAACATACACATCATAAGCATCCCAGATGGAGAAGAGTAGGGCAAGGGGACAGAATGAGTGTTGTAGGAAATAATGGCTGAAAATTTCCCAAACCTATTGAGAGAGATGGAAGTACATGTCCAGGAAGTGCAGTGCACCCCAAACAGTATAAATCCCAACAGGTCTACTCCAAGACATGTACTTGTCAAACTGTCCAATGCTCAAGACACAAAGTAAACACAGCAAGCAGCAAGAGAAAAGAGAACCAACACACACAAGGAAAGCTCAATAAAATTAAGTGCTGATTTCTCACCTGAAACCATGGAGGCAAGAAGGCAGTGGTATGACATAGTTAAGGTATTAATAGAAAAAAAAAAAAATTTCTAACCAAGAATTCTCTATCCAGCAAAGCTGGCATTCAAAAATGATGGGGAGTTCAAAATATTTACAGATAAACAGAAATTAAGAGAGAATACCAATAAGAAACCTGCCCTTCAAGAAATACTAAAGGGAATTCTACAGGTTGAAAAGAAAAAAAAAACAAGAGACATAGAGTCAGAGGAGAGTGCAAGGATAACTATAAAGACAAAAAGAGAAATAAAAATAACATATTACATATGGCTAATGTAAGTAATTCCTTGAAAGTGATAACATTCAATGTTAATGGATGAAATTCACAAGTCAAGAGACACAGATTGGCAGAATGGATAAGGAAATATGACCCATTTTTATGTTGTCTACAAGAAACCCACCTTAGACCCAGGGATTCAAGGAGGGTGAAAGTGAATGGCTGGAAAACAATCTTACAAGCAAACGATAACCAGAAAAGGGTGGGAGTAGCTATACTAATATCGAACAAAATTGACTTTAAGTACAAAACTACTGTAAGAGACAAAGATGGACATTATATATTAATAAAATAGGACAAGAAGAAAGAACAAACATAAATATTTATGTACCTAACTTGGTGTGCCTCAAAATACATGAGGCAAACACTGGAAAAACTAAATGGAGAAGTAGATGCCTCTATAATTATAGTGGGGTATTTTAATACACCATTATCACCATTAGACAGAACCTCTCAACAAAGAAACAATAAACAAAGACTTTGAATAATAAAATAGAGGACCTGGATGTAATAGACATATACAGAACACTACACCTAAATACACAGGGATATACACTCTTTCGAGTACACATGGATCATTCTCCAAGATAGATCACATGCTAAGCCACAGAAAAATTCTCAATGAATTCAGAAAGATTAAAATTATATAAACTAATTTATCTGACCACAATGGAATGAAGCTGGAAATTAGTAAGGACCAGAGAACCAGATTAGGCACAAATATATGAAAGTTAAACAACACAATTAGACAAACAGTGAGTCAAGGTGGAAATCGCAAAATAAATCAATAACTACCTTGAAACAAATGAAAAGTGACAACATAACATATCAAAACTTATGGCATGCAGTAAAACCTGTACTGAGAGGGAAATTCATAGTCATAAATACATATATCATAAAAGAAGAAAGAGCCAAAATTGAAGACCTAACTGCACACCTGGAGGAATCAGAAAAAGAACAACAAACTAACCTCAAAGGAAGTAGAAAGAAGAAAATAACAAAGATTAAAGCAGAACTAAATGAAATAGAAAATAAGAAAGCACTAGAAAAATGAACAAAACCAGAAGCTGGTTCTTTGTGAAGATCAATAAATTGACTAACCCTTAGCTAGGCTAAAGAAAGAAAACAAGAGAGAATATGCAAAGATGCAAAATAAGAAATGAGGAAGAGGGTATTATCACTGAACCCACATAAATAAAGAGTGTCATAAGAGGATAATTTGAAAAATTATATTCCAAAAAAACAGGATAATTTAGAGGAAATGGACAAATTCCTATAAAATCATAAGCCACCTACATTGATGAAAGAAGAAATTGATGAACTCAACAGACCAATCACAAATAAGAAGATAGAATAAGTCATCAAAAACCTCCCACTTAAGCAGAGCCTAGGACCAGATGGCTTCACAGGTGAATTCTACCAAACAGTGCAGAAAGAAATAACACTAATCCTGCTTAAACTCTTCCAAAAAATAGAAGTAAAGGAACATTGTCTAACTCATTCTATGATGCCAATATTACCCTAATACCAAAGCCAAACAAAGATGCCGCAAGAAAGGAAAATTATAGATTAATTTCTCTAATGAACCTAGATGCTAAAACCCTCAACAAAATACTTGCTAATCATATTCAACAACACATCAAATGAATTATACACCATGACCAAGTGGGTTTCATTCTGGGTATGCTAGGATGGTTCAACTACGAAAATCAATCAATGTATGTATTAGTCAACCAAAGGGATGCTGATGCAAAATACCAGAAATCGGTTGGTTTTCATAAAGGGTATTTATTTGGGGTAGAAGCTTACAGTTACCAGGTCATAAAGCACGAGTTTCTTTCCCCACCAAAGTCTGTTGCCATGTGTTGGAGCAAGATAGCTGCTGAAATTTGTCGGGGTTCAGGCTTCTTGGGTTCCTCTCTTCCCAGGCCTCCGTTTCTCTCTGGGATCAGCTCTTCTGTTTCCTCAAGGTCAACTGTAGTCTATGAGGCTCTCTAGGTTTTGCCTCTCTCTACAAGGCCCGCTGTGAACTGTCAGGCAAATGTCTTGTCTCTTTTCCCAGGGCCTTCTCTCCTTCCTCATGAAGTAAGCGTGCTTACTTCCCTGGGATGCAGCAACAAAATTCTGCATCAGAACTCCAACTCAAAACTCCAACTAACTCCTCTGCTCTGCCATGAGGTTTTATCTCTGAGTCCTCACCCACCAAAGGGCATGGACTCAACGTCCTACTGACATGGCCCAATCAAAGCTCTAATCATAATTTAATCATGCCCAGAGGAACAGACCAGTTTAGAAGCATAATCTGATATCTATTTTTGGAATTAATACTGCTACATTACACCACATAAAAAGATACAAAGAAAAAAATCACATGATCATCTCTATATATGCAGAAAAAGCATTTGACAAAATACAGCACCCTTTTCTGATAAAAATACTGCAATATAGGATTTATAGGAATGGAAGGAAACTTTCTGAACATGATAAAGGGTATATATGAAGCACCCCTAGCTAACATCATGTTCAATAATGAAATCCTAAAAGCCTTCCCTCTAAATTTGGGAACAAGTTAAGGATGCCCACCATCACTGCTCCTATTTAACATTGTCTTAGAAGTACTTGCTCGAGCAAGTAAAATTTCACTATTTTTAGAAGACATGATCCTATACATAGAGAGCCCTGAGAAATCTACAACAAAGCTTCTAGAACATATAAATGAATTCAGTAAAGTCACAGGTTATAAGATCAATGCACAAAAATTAGTAGCATTTCTATACAACAATAGTGAGCAAACTGAGGAGGAAATTAAGAAAAAAAATACACTTTACAATAGTAAATAAAAGAATCAAATAACTATTAATAAATTTAGCTAAAGATGTAAATGACTTATACACAGTAAACTACACAACAGTGTTAAAGGAAATCAGAGAAGACTTAAATAAGTGGAAGAATATTCCTTGTTCACGGATAGGAAGACTAAACATCATTAAGATGTCCATTCTACCCAAACTAATCTACAGATTTAATACAATCCCAATAAAAACCAACACAGAATTTTTTACTGAATTGGAAATAGTATGAAAATTTATTTGGAAGGGAAAGAGGCCACAAATAGCCAAAGATATATTGAAAAAGTAAAATGAAATTGGAGGAATCACACTACCTGACTTTAAAACATACTACAAAGGTACAGTAGTCATAACTGCATGGTATTGGCACAAGGATAGACATACTGACCAATGGAACTAAATTGAGAGTTTTGATATAGATCCTCACATATACAGTCATCTGATATTGGACAAGGCCACTCAACAGGGAGAGAATGTCCTCTTCAACAAATGGTGCTTCGAGAACTGGAATGAGAGAGGAAAACCATCTCATACCTTATACAAAAACCAATTCAAGATCAATCAAAGATCTAAATATAAGAGCCAAGACCATAAAAACTCTGTAAGATAATGTAGGGTAACATCTACAGGACTTTTTAATAGGAAAAGTTCTCAAGAACTTCACACCCAAAGCATGAGCAGCAAAAGAAAAAAATAGAAAAATGGGAGCTCCTCAAAATTAAAAATGTTTGTGCCTCAAAGTAGGTTATCAAGAAAGTAAAAAGGCAGCCTACATAATTGGAGAAAATATTTGGCAACCATATATCTGATAGAAACTTAATATCCAGCATATATAAAGAAATCCTCCACCTCAAAAATAAAAAGACAAACAATCTATTTAAGAAATGGGCAAGTGACTTGAAAAGACACTTCACCAAGGAAGAAATACAAATGGCTAAAAAGCACATGAAAAGATATTCAACATCACTAGCTATTAGGGAAATGCAAGTCAAAACTACAATGAGATACCATCTCATACCCATTAGAGTGGTGGCTATTAAAACAAACAGAGGGGGAAGTGGCTGTGGCTCAATTGGTTGGGCTCCCATTTACCATATGGGAGGCTTGGGGTTCGATTCCCGGGGCCTCCTGGTGAAGGCAAGCTGGCCCGTGTGGTGCAGTGAGCTGGTGCACCAAGATGACACAACAGAAGCAGACAAGCAGACACAGAAAAAGAAAAGAAAAAAAAAAAATGGAGAGCAAATGGACACAGTGAGCACAAGCAGCAAGGGGGGAATAAATAAATAAATAATAAATCTTAAAAAATAAAACAGAGGACTACAAGTTTTGGAGAGGTGGTGGAGTAATGAGAACCCTCATCCACTGCTCGTGGGAATGTAGAATGGTCCAGGCATCGTGGAGGACAGTTTTGTGGTTCCTCAAAAAACTAACTATAGAACTGCCATATGATCCGGCAATTCCACTGCTGGGTATATACCCAGAAGAATTGAAAACAAGGACACGAACAGATATATGAACACCAATGATCATAGTAGCATTATTCACTATTGCCAAAAGTTGGAATCAACTCCAATGTCCATCAACAGATGAATGTATAAACAAAATGTGATACATACATACAATGAAATATTACTCAGCTATAAGAAGGAATAGAGTGTTAACACATGGGATAACATGGAGGAATCTTCAGGACCTTATGTTGAGTGAAGCAAGCTAGGCATTGGAGGACAAATATTACATGACATCACTGATATGAATTAAGCAAATCGAGCAGACTCAGAGAGCTGTTATCTGGAAGATAAATTTACAGGAAGTAGAAAGGGAGAAGGTTGTGAGCCAATGCTCATATGGGCATAATCTATGATAAGGGCATTGAAGGATATGACAGGAGAGTAGTGATACTATCGGATTGGGTGGTGCAGTTTTACAGATGAGTAGAGTGGGAAGGGTGTGTTGCATGATCCATGACATTGGGGGAAAGTTTGGGGAAGGGATCAGCTGGACACTGGAGACTGGCAGTATGTGGTTGAAAGTACAAAGTTGAGAATGCTTATATGGGAATATGATAAGGAAGGGTTACTGGTTTAGGGTGCTGGATGGGGTGGCATTCGGGACAGGGCACACCTGGGGCAGGCTTCTAGAGAGTGTGTGAGTGATCATTTTATCATAATGTGTTGTACAGTTGGTGGAGACCCATATAATGAGCGGGAAGGACTTGGACTCCCATTCTGGGGAAGACTGATAATGTTCTCAATCAGAGGGGTGGGAGTCTCTTGAGAGCATGGGTGGTTCCTAATAGGAGAGGCCAAACCAGTGTGCCAAGGCCTCAGTATTGCTGCAAGTAACTATGAATCTTGTCATCCAAGGAGTAAAGCCTGGAGTCACCATGGGCCCTGAGGGAAGAGGGAAGGAGGAATAGAATAGATAGAACAGGGAGCATTTAGTGGGCAATGGAAGTGTTCTCTATGATCTTGCAATGATGAACACAGGCCATGTTAAATATCATCAAAATTTATAAAAGTGTACGGTATAAAATGTAAACTATAATATAAACCCTTGACTATGGTTAGTAGCTGTTTCACTATTTGAATATCAGGTTGTAACACAGGTACCATCCACATGTGTAGCAGTTTGATATTAGTGATGAATTCTGAAAAGAAATATTGGATTATGTTTGTAAACTGGTCTTTACCTCTGGGTCTAATAGAGTGTATTGGATTCAGAGGTTTTTCTTTTACTTAATTATGATTAGGGCTTTGATTGGGTCACATCAGTAGGGCATTGGGTCCCCGCCCCTTGGTGGGTGGGGACTCACAGATAAAAGACATGGCAAAGGGCAGAGTTTGGAGTTCTGATGCTGTTTTGAGCTGGAGCCTGGGAAGTAAACAGACAGAAGAAGTACACAGAGGAATAGAAATGGCTCTTGGACATGTCAGAAGCCCTGGGAACACAGATTCATTTGCCTGGTAGTCTACAGTTGGCCTTGTAGAGATAGCAGAGGAGCTGTGCCTGGAGAGAAACAAGGCTCTGGAAGATAGAAACCCAGGAAGCCTGAACCCTCATAGATGTAGGTAGCCATTCTGTTCCAACACGTGGCAATAGGCTTTGGTGAAGGAAATAATTTATGCTTTATGGCCTGGTAACTGTGGGCTTTTACCCCAAATAAATACCCTTTATAAAATCCAACAGATTTCTGGTATTTTGCATCAGCACCCCTTTGGCTGACTAATACAACATATAGAAAGGTATTAATAGGGGAAGGGGAAAAAGGGGAGGATGTTGGGTATATGGGAGTCCCCTGTATTCTGTATGTGACTTTACTGTGACCTAAAACATCTTTGAAATCAAAATGAAAAGAAGTAAGACACTGGGGAATAACTGGAAGAAAATGTCACTGTACTTACATGACCAGAGATATTACATTGATGAAAGGCAAAATGACAAAAAATTTTTAAAATATTTTTTATTATTTTTAATATCTCAATTTTTCTATTTTATTTTCAGTTTTTTTAAATTTTATGTATTTTATTTTTTATATTTAAACATATCATTATTATTTCATTTTCCTATTAAGTATATTTGGCTATTTTATTGGCTTCATTTTTGAAGAAGCTTTTTATCATAGAAGGGTTAAAACTGGGGCAGGGGAGGGTCATTGGTATGGGGTGTCAGTGATGGGAGATACATGGGATGAAGTTCACTGGAAAATACATATAAAGTATATAAATTTGTTCAAATGTTCATGGGGCATTGTCACAGTGGGTGGAGAGTCACACAATAACTGAGAGGATATTGAATTCCCATCCTAGAGAGCTCTGCCACTTTTTCTAATGAAGTAGCAACAGACACCCAAGTGCAGGGGCAATGACTGGCAAAGGAAGATGGTCCATTGATGGACCCTTGATATTGATGATTATGCTTGTAAGTCTTTGCTCTTGAAAATGAAACTTAGCCCACTGTTGTGGGGTGCCTGAGAGTTGCCTCCTGAGAGCCTCCTTGTTGTCAAATGTGGCTTCTCTCTAAGCCAAACTCAGGATAGAAATGCATTACCTTCCCCCCAGCATTGGACATGACTCCCAAGGATAAGCCTACCTGGCATCAAGGGATTACTACCAAGCACCAACTAGCAATGCAACTGGAAAAAGACCTCAAATAAAAGTGGGAAATGGTACAGACAAATGAGTTTATAAGCTATGAGACTTCAAAGTGAGTGGAGAGGTGATCCCAGAGGTAATACTTATGCACATCTCAGCAGTATCTCATAGACTGACAAAGTTTGTACTACCTCAAATGATTGGGCTCCTGAGGACTCTGGAGACATCCAGGTCCTATGGTCAGGGCAGACAGCTCCAGAGTTTGTTTTTTTGCCAGTGGGCCCTACTTTGGAGTTTGTCCTCCTGAGAGTGACAGAGTTGGACTCAGTTATGACTTCCCTACACATTGCTCATCTGTTCCTTCTGTTTGAATCTATATCGGTGCTGGAGTTGGTAGGTGTATGTCCAAGAAACCGAAATGTTTGGGCTGTCCATTTGCCAGCTGCGCCCTTAGCCTCAGTGGAGTTGTAACTCCCACTCTCCAGTTCATTGTACTCACCCAGGACAACTAACAAGGAGGTAAGGATTGACAACCACCATACCAAGGAAATGAGAGAGCCTTCAACTGCAAACAAGAAAGTCCCATCCATTGGCTGTATGGGATCAACTTCCCTTCTCAATTAGAGGTGGAGTGGACATCACCATCCCAGAATCCTCTGGATTGGGGAATGAAGTATGAACTAGAGTGGACTTACTTGTATTCTACTATAGACTTATTGTGATTCTAGCAATGGAAGAACTATATTAATGTGGAGGCAGTGACTATTGGAGGCTCTGGGGCATGGAGAGGGTAAAAAAGGTAATAATACAGGGGCTTTTTTGGGACTTGGGAATCATCCTGAATGACATTGCAATGACAGATATAGGTCAATATATATCTTCCATAGCCTGCAGAACTGTGTGGGAGAGAGTGTAAATTACAATGTGAACTATGGTCCATGCTCAGTGGCAATGCCCCAGGATACATTTATTAATTGCTATGAATGTGTCACACTAATGGATGATGTTGTTCATGTGGGAGGGTGTAGGATGTGTGGGGAGTGGGGCATATGGGAATCTC
This sequence comes from Tolypeutes matacus, assembly GCA_026826555.1. Lineage (NCBI taxonomy): Eukaryota > Metazoa > Chordata > Mammalia > Cingulata > Chlamyphoridae > Tolypeutes > Tolypeutes matacus. Next base: position 10,121,196 of record JAKSZT010010858.1, on the reverse strand, counting down.
TATATTTTTGTGTAACATTTATGTAATCTAAGTATCTTTAAAAAAACAAAAATATGTATTTTAATAAAATAAAATTAAATATAGCATTTGCCATAGACAACTGATACCTATGAAAATAAAGCTGATAAAATAAAGTGGGGAAAAAAAGTGTGTGTCGTTTAACCTCCATATATTTGTGAATTTTCTCTTTCTCCACCTGTTGTTGATTTCCAGCTTCATTCCTTATGTTCAGATATAGTTCTTTTTATAATTTCAATCTTTTCAAATTTATTGAGGCTTGTTTTGTGACCCAACATATAGTCTATCCCGAAGAAATATCCATGAACAATGAACATTTGAGAAAAATATATATCCTGCTGGTTTGTGTGCAATGTTCTATATATGTCTGTGAGGTCTAGTTCATTTATCATATTATTAAAACTGTTTCTTTATTTATCCTCCATCCAGATGTTCTATACAAAGACAAGAGTGTTGTATTGAAGTCTACAACTATTATTGTAGACATCTATTTCTCTCTTCAATTTTGCAAGTGTGTGTCTCATGTATTTTGGGTACCCTGGTTAGGTGCATAAATATTTATTATTATTATTTCCTCTTGGTGAATTGCTCCTTTTATTAATATATAACATCATTCTATATCACTTACAGCAGTTTTTAAAGTCTATTTTGTCTGATATTAGTATCACTAATCAATCTCTTTTTTGATTACTGTTTTCATGAAATATCTTTTTTCTACTTTTATTTTCAGTCTTTGTGTGTCCTTGTGAGTAAGGTGAGTCTCTGTTAGACAGCATATAGATGGCTAATGTTGTTTATCCATTCTGCCAGTCTGTTTCTTTTGATTGGGGATTTCAATCCATCAACATTTAACATTATTACTGTAAAGTCATTACTTCAAACAGTATATGTTTTGACTTTCCATTGACCGATCTTACTATTATCTCATTTTTTACCCTTTTTGTTACTCTTACTAATAATCTTCATTTCTACATTCTTCTCTAGGTCTCTTTCTCCTGTCTTTTCTTTTCAGATTATAGAACAAACATTAGTAGCTCTTGTAATTTCTGTCTCTTGGTGACATATTCTTTTAGTTTTTGTTTATTTCTGAAGACTTTTAAGCTCACCCTCAGTTTTGAAGGACAGTTTTTCTGGATAAAGAAGTCTTTTCTAGCAATTTTTCTCTTTCAGAACCTTTAATATATCATATCACTGCCTAATCGCCGCCATAGTTTCTGTGAAAAATTGGTATAGTCTTATTGAGTGTCACTTGTATATGATGAATTAATTATTTTCTCTTGCTGCTTTCAGAATTCTCTCTTTATCTCTGGCATTTGATATTTTGAATAGTAGGTGTCTTGTAGTAGATATCTTTGGATTTCTTCTGTTTGGGATGCGTTGTCCTTCTTGGATATTGATATTTATGTCTTTCATAAGGGTTGGGAAATTTTGGGTCATTGTTTCCTCAAATATTAATTCTGCCCCTTTTCCATTCTGGTAACACTGATACCACAAATTGTGCATTTTGCATTGTCATTCAATTCTCTGATACTCTGTTCCTTTTTATCCATTCTTTTCTTTCTGTTTTCCTGTCTTTTCAAATTCAAATGATCTGTCCTCCAATTCACTTGTTTTGTCTTCAGCCAATTCAAATCTTTCATTATATGGCTCCAATGTATTTTTAATGTCTTCCCTTGTGTCTTTCATTACCATAAGATCTGTTATTTTCCTGGCAAATTTTCAAATTCTTCTTTGTGTTCAACCAGTGTCTTCTTAGTATCCTTAATCCTTTTTGCCATCTCATTGAATTTATTAAGGAGATCTGTTTGGATATCTGTGTTTAGTTTTTTCAAATCCTGTGTTTCATCTTAAGGTTTAATTTGTTACTTTAGCTGGGCCATATATTCCTGTTTCTTAGTATGGCTTGTAATTTTTTATTGGTGGCTTGGAATCTGATTTTTTTATGTGTTTATTCTGTACTCAGATTCTCTCTTTAAACTATGGCTTTTTTATTCATTGGTTTTTTGCTAAAGTTTCTTCTGCTTCTCCTCCATAAATATGAGTCTGTTTATTATTATTATTTGACTTCATATATTTTTTAATACTCCTCTTGTCTTCTCTTTCTCCTATTCCTGGAGGGCTAATTTTGATAGAAGTGTTCCCCTGGAGACAACCTTCCCAGATCTGGTTTCCCAGTCAAAACAGGTTTGGGGATCTATGAAGGGAGTATAGATTAAATCCAATGTGCTCTGGAGAAGAGACCCTAAAGCCCTCCAATCTTCTCTTTGATGTCTCCCCCTAATCTAGGCTTTTAAAAGTACCCAGCATGTAGCATTCTTTATCCATTTATTCCCTGCTGCTCTAAAGTTATTCTGTGCCTTTAATTGTCAATTGACTTTGCTCCTGTTAAGGCATGGTTGAGGCTGAGGTTACCAGCCTATCTGGGATGAATCTATTACACAGCTCCCATTCCCTGAGATCTGAGTTCTCTGATCAACTGCCACCTCCTGTGCTGGTCACCATCCCCACCAGGTGGGCAAAATGACTCTGCCTGCACTGTCTTGAGAGAGAGAGAGTTATCAGAAGGCTTTTGTTTCCTTTCTTTCCAGGAGTCATTATTGCCTAGTATGCACTGGTCATTTTAAGGTGGATGGGGTGAATATGCCTGCCCTGCCTGAGAAAGCATGTGTGCTTTTCTCTCTGTCCTGGGGCACCGAGTGTGCAGCAGCCTTTTCAGGTGGGCTGAGTGAATCTGTCTGCTAGAGAGTGCACTCTTCCCATGCTTCCAGGGGTCTCTGAGGGCCAGTGAGAATCTGCCTGCCTGAAGAAATTGTTCAAATTGCACCCTATTTCTACATGTGCTGGGTGTGAGGGCCTAAGCCAGTTTGTGGCTTTCCAAACTGGGCATACAGGATCTGATTTCCACCACCCCAGGGAACAGGTATGTTTATAGTCACCCCTGCTTCCATTCCTGCTGGGGTGGAGACAGCATAAGTGCTGCTGCCTTCTTGGTAGCTTGGACAGGTTTAAACCTCAGCTGTGCTCAAGACTGAAATCCAGGTAGCGAAATTTGCCAATCAACAGCTGTAGCTGGTGCCAGGCCACTACCCCTTCCCTGCTTTCTCGAAGGAAGGATTCTGTTTCCAGCTTCAGAGTAAGTCCAAAGGCTGTTCCCCTCACCAGTGGGGTTGGGAAAGCACCTCTACAATATGGAGGAATCTACTCAGGAATCTTCAATGCAGCTGCTCAGTATCCTCTTCCTTGGATGGTACATTATGTTCTTCTGGTCTCTGGAGTCCCTAAACAGTTGCTCTGGGCAGATTTTAGCTGATTATTAGTTGTCCTGTGGGATAAACTGATTGTTAGAGCTTCCTACTCTGTAGTTATTCCCCCCAGTTCATTTCTTTCCCAATTATTCAAATGGACTATCTAAATGGACAGAAATCGTCATATTATCTATTGCAGTCTCTGGTGGCATGCTTCATGTGGACTCTGAGAAGGATTTTCCTTCATTTTTATATATCAGAAATGCCTTTAAATTTGTTTTATGTATCTTAATATTTTTATATATTTCCAAAATTTATAAAAAGGAAGGCTTTCCAGAGTATGTATGTGGCCATGTAGTCAGAATTAGAAGTCTCAGATCAAATCTCTAAAAATGTATTAGCATAAGAACTCATTCTATAATATCTGTAATTCTGTCTTTATCTCACTCAAAATCACTGGTAACTATAGAATCAGTATATGAGAAAGTTATCTCATTCCTCAATAAAGCGAAATTCTTGCAAAGATAACCCCAATTTGCTTAGGAAAAAAATTTATTTTCAGTTCATAGGTATCATTAACCCTTATGAAGTTAATAAATACAAACACGATGTGGGACATTAAATGTTTGTTAATATTATGTTTCTATTAAAGTAAAGGATAACTAATATAGATTTGTTATTTAATAATTGCAATGTATAGGATATTTTTTATATTAAATTAAATCTAATTGATTAATCCTGTACTTCCAATTTAGATTTGGACTTATAATTTTAAGTTATAGAAAATTTACTGAGTTTCTCCATAATATTTCATTGTGTCATTAAACTTAATATGTATAATATATAGACTTTTAGTTTATTAGATTAATAAATATTAGTTAATACTCGGTAAGAGTGGTGTGCTCTTAGAGCACTGAACCTTCCAAATATAAAAACACATATAACAAAGAAGTTTAATTAATTAAATCTTGTATTAGTCAGCCAAAGGGGTGCTAATGTAAAATACCAAAAATGGGTTGGTCTTTACAAAGGGTATTTATTTGGGGTAGAAGTCCACAGATCCCAGGCCATAAAGCGTTAAGTTTCTTCTCTCACCACAGTCCATTGCCACGTGTTAGAGCAAGACAGCTGCCGGCGTTTGCTAGGGTTCAGGCTTCTGGGGTTCCTCTCTTCTCGGGGCTGCGTTTCTCTCCGGGCTTAGCTCCTGTTTCCTCCACAAGGTCAGCTGCAGACGGATCAGGTGAACGGCTTGCTTCTCTTCTCCTGGGGCCTTCTTTCCAACATCAAACTGCTTCTCAAAAGACTGCTTCAACTGTGTTCTTTGCCTTGCCTTTTATATTCAATTCCCCACCCACCAAGGGGTGGGGCTCAAGGCCCTAATCCTAACCTAATCATGCCCAGATTAACAGATCAGTTTACAAGCATGATTCAATTATATTTTTGGAATTCATAATTACATCAAACTGCCACAAATCTCATGAAGTTAAGGTAAAAAAAAAAATGTACAAAGTGGATGAGAGGACAGTGGAAATGTATAGAACTGCCAGTTGACCAGAGATATTGACAATAAAGTATGTCTCTCTGGCTCAGTGACTACTGCCTGCAACCTTTGCATTCCCAGACAACATATAATAAGTAGATTCTCTACAATGATTCTCAGGAAACAGAAGTGGGAATCATGTAGAGTGCATTTGCTTTATCTCAGTCATGTATATGTTACAGTAAAGATCAATGATCAGAAACAAAGATTAAGTGCAAATTCCAACAACCTGGCTTAACTTCACTTGAATTACCATACATGAAACCACTATCTAAACTTCAGGTTCTTTTAATTTCAAATGACATCTATATTTCAGCAGTATGTGTTTAAGTGGTTATTCAAAATTTTTAAAAATGTATTTACTTAATAGTAAAAAATTAACAGTAAAGATATATAAAATTTGATGTGCATTTTTTCTCACATTTCTATTTTATTGGCCTTAAATTCTAACTTGTATTCTGATCTAGAAATAAAAGGGGTAATTCATCTTCTATTTCAAGCTAGTCCAAAGGATTGAGTTGTGTTAAATGATGCACTGCAGTTTCTTTGATGTTCATTATTGCTCTAGAAAGATTTTGCTGAGAGGAACAAACTTACTTACAGAAAGCCTTTATGTTAGATTCATGTATTGAGCCAAAACTTGAAACTATTTCTTTGAAGTATGGAGAAAAATTTCTTAATATTAAAAGATAACATTTCCCTCCACATATTTGTAGGATGAAGATCTAAATACTCTAAATCCAAGCTACTCTTTATTTTCCAAAGGCATGCTTGGAAGTAATTTCTGTGATACAATAAAATTATATATCCTATAGGGAATGTAGAACATAATAATAAGTCACAAATTTTATTCAATGTTCATTAGATTTATAACAAGTTCTTAAGATTTTACCTCACCTCTTCTATATATCATAATATGCATACTATCTGAGATCCTTCATAAACCAATATCAATGGAATACACATACACATGCATATGTGATAGCATATAGCATGCCTAGGATTGGACTTACATCATTCTTTTCTTCCTGAATACCACCATCAATTTTGGTAGGAATAACTGTATTAATCAAGTTCTCCAGAGAAACAGAACTGACAGGATATATAATTAAGGGATTTATTATAGGAACGGGCTCACATGACCATAGAATTGGCAATTCTGAATACCATCTATCAAGCTACAAGCTGCATTATTCAAACGTGGTGATTCTGAAATCTAACATTTCTGAATTTTGTAAGGCAGGCTACAAGCTGGAAACTCCAATGAAGGTGAGTTTTGTTTTGTTTTTTCCACAGAAAAAACTGGCTGGCTGAAGAAGAGGCAGATATTATTCTTTTTCACTGCTGAAATCCTCAGTTCTGCTTTAAAACTTCTAACTGATTGGATGAGGACACTTTCCTCATTGCTGAGAGCAATCTTCTTTGTGGATTGTAGATGCAATCAGCCACAGATGCCATCAACTGACTATAAATGCTAATTCATCTACACAATATCCTTAGAGTAACAAGTAGGCAACTGCTTGCTTTACCAAACAACTGGATCCAATAACCTAGAGAAGTTGGCACATGTAACTATTCCAAACTGTAATATGAAAATCACCATAACTGAGACTAGTTTGCCCATAAGACTAAGTAGTAAAGAGATTATATATTCCAAATATACAATTGTGACCATATTAATGGAAAATATAAATTATACATTGTTTTTCATTTTAAGAAACTTTATTGTCAGAGCTTGTGTTTCATTTAAGAGGAGCTGTGGAAAGGCATTTGGTGAATATCCCAAACTTGATAATTGCTTAATATGAGTTCAAGGAGTACTTGAATGTTGACAAATCAATGGCTTCTGAAATATAGCAGGGAAATTTAAGTCCCTGAGAGGTGGACAGTATTATAAAGGATTCCTTAAATCCCCTCTAACTCTTTTCTCTAGTTGAAGAAAGCACCAGAAGAGAATAATTGTTCTCCTTTATCTCCTATAAACAGTTAGGGAAGGTCACCTACTCAGTACTTTTCTCCAAAGCCTGAATTTCTTAGTGCCTTTTAAAAACTACAGAATTGGCATATGGCTCTTAAGAAACGATAATCAACATCTGTGGCAGTTTGATACTATTTATGAATCCCCAAAAAGAAAAAGATTGTTTGTAAACTGGTCTATTCCTCTGGGTCTGATACCCTTAAATGCATGAGATTCAGCTGACATGTCTTGATTAAATTACCTGTTAAGATTAAGACTTTGATTCTACCACATCAGTAGGGCATGGCTCACTTTGAGTCCCTGTTCCTTTGGTGGGCTGATATAAATGGGCACTCATTCAAAACACACAGGAAGAGAGAGGACTCCATAGGCATGAAAGAGGAGAGAACTTTGTCGTTTCAGTCCTGTCAAGTGCAAAGGAGAAGACTCAAACAGCTAAAGACCCCAGAAGAGAGATGAGCCCTATGCCAGGCTACAGCTGAGATGAGAAGAAGCTGGGCCTATGGAGCCTTCAGAGGAAGAAGGAAGGAGAGACCAAGCAGAGATTACCTGCCATCTTGCTTCAACACGTGGCAAAAGACTTGGGTGAGAAAACACCTCTTATGGTACTTTGAGTTGGACTCTTTAGGGCCTTGTTAATTGTAAGCTTTTACCCCAAATAAATATTCTTTTATAAAAGCTAACAGATTTCTGGTTTTTTGCATCAGCGTCCCTTTAGCTGACTAATACAACTTTATTCAAATTGATTTTAATTGCTTATTGAAAAAATATATTGTTCAATAGTCATGGCTGAGTTCTAGAGGAGAATCCATTAAATTGTGTGGTAATGAGGATTTTAATAGAACAGAGCTCTCCAACATTGATCCAGATAATCAGAATGCAAAGTAATGAGGTAACAAAGGAAAAGAAAACATTATAACTGAAGAATGCATGTCCTTCTATATGTATGCAAGCTTGCCACGCAATTTAGAGTTCTCTGTACCAATGCTATGACTTTGAATTTCATTTAATTGAATTCAAAGGTCTCATTTTTTTAAAAGTATAACAGTGAAATATCACATTATAAATTAAAGTTTATTGAGGTAACATCCTTTTTGCTCACATAACTTAAAAATCACACAATAAATACAAAGCCAGGTCCAATAACTAATTTTCTATTTGGGCTGCAGCCATATTTATACTTAAATATTTCCATCTGTTTCCGAGTGTAAAAGTTGCTTGAGATTTGCAGTGATAATCCAGCAAAATAACATTAACGTAAATTTTCTCTAGAAAGTTTCCCTGGCCATGCCCCCTTATCACAGACACTAATTAACTAATATTTAAATTATCTGTTGCATTGTCTCAATTTAAATATCTCTTATTTTGTAAAGCTACTTCCATAAGGACTTTAATTCAGAGCATTGCCCAGTAATTTAAATAATTTCACAATAATAAAACCATTCAGAAACATAAACTGTGGTCTGTGGTTGGTGGCTAGGCCCCAGGATGTGTAAGTCCATTGAGGGTGGTGGGCCACAATTGTGGGAGATGTTTGTGTGGGATGTGGTGGGAGGTGTGGGGGGTGGGCAACATGGGAATCCCAGGGGGTTCCGTGTAATATTTTCGGTAATCTAAGCACCTCTTATAATATATTTATATATATCTAAATAACATTTTTGTAAGCAAATGTACATATATGCATATATATTTATATATCATTTTACAAATAGTGGTATGTATTGTGAAAATTTTGATTTTTACCCACAATAAAAAATTAATAAATTAAAAAAAAATTAGATATGATAATTGAATTTTTACTTTGTACTTATCTGATCAAAAAGTTTTAAAATATAATGTTAAACAGAAGAATAAATATTAAATAGAGGTGTACAAAGAAGTAAGAAAAGAAACATGGATAAATAAAATAATGATTAAAGACATTTTGAAAGATTATCTGACTATATATAGTATAGGTGGACATTTCTAATTCCACAGAATGGTTTCTTTCTAAGCCTGTTTTAAAAAAAAAAGTTTATCTCATTATTGCACATTTTCTGTATAATGTTACTCACAAATTTTTTTTTGTTCACAAGATAAACTTTATTTTAATATTTTGGTCTATTCCAAAATGTGTATTTATTTCAATGAAACTGATTTAGCGATACATTAGAAATCACATCAAATATAACATGTATAATTGTATTTAAAATCATATATCAAGCCAATTATTTGATGGTTTGCAGTTTACTCCCTAGAATGAAAGATCATGTTCTATTATTACATTCATTTATTATTTTTGATGGTCTTATTACTATTTTGTTGCTGTCGTCAATACAAATAAAAAATAGACCATTGTTAGAAAGGGTAAAGTATCTTCAGAGTAAAGTAACACACTTGCAAATAAAATACTAATTTAATTGCATAAGACATTCTAGTACTTATAAGCAGCTGAAATACCCTTATAGGTTCACTTAGCCTATATTTATGTCTTCCAAAGTATATTTCAGAATGTTTCAATCTTATTTGTGTTGGCTCATTTTTTTGTTGGAATAGAACCTAGAACCATTAGATTCACTTATGACAAATAAACAAGGGTAGATGGGACATTTGTCCTATGGTTGGAAATGCTGGTGTGGTGAGCAGCATTTCCAGAATATCTTTAGAAGGAGTTCTTCCTGAATTCCATAGTTATTTGTTCTTTACATATTATCATTCGCATTTAGCTGCCATTTCCCTTAATTGGTAAGTTTTAACTAATTTGAACAAATTAAAATACTTAATGAATATCTTTGATTTTGTTTCAAAGTAAAATACACAGAAACAAAAGCCATGCAAGGAAGTTAATCACTCATTGCCTACCTTGGAGTGTGAACAGATGTTTTAATTAAAATGGACTGTGAGATAAATTATTCCATAGTGTAATTTAATAAATTGCCATTGGAACAATAAATTACAATACAAATATTTACTTGATCATTATTCTTTCACTCTTCTAGTGCAATAAAGACCACATTCGCTCCATTGCTACTCTTTATAATCTTTTGTTAGGAAAATACTTTTGATACCACTAATGCTAATTTTTTTTTTTTTTTGGAAATATGATAGAAGCAATATTTATTTTTAAATCTTTATTTCAATTTTGATATTTATTTCATTGAAAAGAGGAAATCTTGATAACATTTACAGGAGACTTTAATATGTATATTTTTAGAGTTTGTAGAAGGGTCAAAATTAAATAACCCCATTTAATTTTGAAAAGATCAATACACATTTATGTTAATCTTCAGGTAGCTTTTCTTTCATTTACTCTCCCTGCCCACTTCTTTGGTACCTGACATTAATAATTTACATGTAACTTGCTTTGTAAAATATATTTTTAAAGGTTTTAGGGATTGTTTTTTTTCTAACATTTCAAAGAAAACACAGAACACTCTAAACATGACTTTCAAAGATTAGGAGAAATATTTAAAAATTTTACACAATATATAATCCCTTGAACAAAATTACTTCATTGCACTAAAGCAGGGGTTCAAAACTTTTTTGTTCCATGGACCCCTTACTAACTCCACACTATACTGCATATTATTAATAAATATATAACACTTCCCCACAAGAATAATGTTTTTTTTTAATTTTCAATTCAAGTTCATGGACCCCCTGAAATTATTCCACAGACCCCTCTTAATCTATGGTTAAGAACCCCTGCACTAAAGGATTTCTGACATAAAACAGTGTTAATACTATTCTAACCTTTTAATTTCTGATATTTCACTAAGTTTGTCAAAGTTATGTTGCTTTGATTATTTACTTCCTATGAGGCACTAACATCCTTTTAAGATCATTTGATCCTTTTAAGATCATTAAAATAATTAAAACATTATGCAAAACTGACTTTGTTATAGGTTAGAAAAAATATATCCTGAGTAGTTATTTTTGTTCAGTTGGAAAATCAGAAGTATAGCAGATGTATATTAAATGCATGCTTTCCTTTCAGTATAATAATAAATCCTAAGTAGTCTCATATTTTGAGACTTGCAGGGAATTTGCATGCCAGAGGTTACTGGAGAATGTTTTCATGATCAACAATTGGAGCAGAATGAAAAATTGTACTGTAATGCAATGTCATACAAGGTCGTAGCACACTCTATGGGAGCTCTGGGGCTAGATGGCATGTAAAAATTCTCTCAACCTTGGATGAGGGGCAAGGGCTTTATCCCACATCAGCCCCACATCATCTAGCATTGGATCCAAATGCTCCAGGAGGCTTGACTTGGATGATACAGCTTAATCCAGCTAAGGGAAAGTCCAGGAGCAGGACTCAGCTGAAAACTGTCAGTCACCATTTCCCCCAGAAGCTGGGGAAATGAATGACTCAAATATATGTGGTGGGGTGGAACTGGGTGGTACAACGGCATCCACTACATTGTAAATGACTGAGTAACAATTCATTAAAAACCCACAATTTCTTTTAGCCTCCTAATCTACCAGCCTTGACTTGGTTTTTGTCCTTTTAAACTCATGAAGACAGTTCCATTTCTATAGGTTGTGTCAGAGATTAAGTTAGAATGTAGAGGTAGGACGAATGTGAAAGACTTGTACTTCCATCTTTTTCAACAATTGACCCCTCCACCTGGAAGATAAATTGAGGAAGCGAATATGAATGAATAGACCTATTGCTAGTGCAAATATAATAGATTTCTCTTTTTAAAGAAGAGGAAGAGAATGAATATAGGGTGGGAAGTTAGCCTAATTTCATTTCTCCTGTCAAGTTTTCGATGTTTATTTTATAAACAACAGTGATCATCCATAAAGTGTTGAAATTTATAAATTACAATGATTTTACCTATTTAAAACAATCTTAAATCCATACATAATATATGGATTTTAAAATTTTTAATAAGTTACCTGACTTTCCTACCCTCTATTTATATATCTACCATTTCCCACTATGTTCTTACTAAAGATGAATGCCTTCAAGGTCTTGGATATGATCACACCATGCTATATTTATAAATCAGGCCATATAATTAAGTGGACTGGGAGATGTCAAAGGGAGCTGGCTCTCTTTATGAATATACAGAGAACTCCTATCATTTATTTAAATGATCAAGTATTTGAAATTGTCTCTCAGCCAAGATGCAAACAAATGATAATTCGTGGTCATTCAACCTTTCATATCACATTTCATTGAACATATATATTGATAGAAATTGGGGACCCCTTTCCAGCCCGAGCATATGTACTTCCATGGTGATTTCTTTTTCTTTAGCTAATTTGTAGTTTATGGTACACCTGTAACTTATATCATTATTTGGGGGATAAGCATATGTATTTCCCTAAGACTTGGTGGTCTAGTAAACATAGTCTGGTTTAATTTGTTTTCTCATAATTGTTGAGAATCCCTTGAAGAGTAATTTCATTGATGTATTTTGGGAATTGATTGAACATGGACTCTATCGGGAGTTAGGGGCTTTTTGGAAAATCTCTATATCATTTGTTAGATAATTAAAATAATTCCATTTTGACAGCTGTGTTAACTACTTTATAAATGCTATGATAAAATAAATCACTTATACTTTTGAAGAATTAATTCTTTAATGTTACTTAGCCACCTAATGCATTACCATGATGAAGAGATGATGAATTCTAATTAAAGTAAACATGGATTTTTTTCCTCATACAATACTAGTTTCAATAGTAAAGGTATAAAAACATAGTAAAGGTATAACTTCTATGCACTTTTTCTGCCTCTCTGCAAATATAATTTCATCAGATTTTAAATGCCTAATGTGTTTTCCTTGGTTGAAAAATTATAAAAGAGAAATCTCATCAAAAATTGTAAAATGACCCCAGAAGTTCATACTGTGACTTATATTCATATTATTTTCTCAGAAATAAAATTCTGTGCTTGTTGTATTTATTTTAATAATTCTCATGGTTAGGAATAAAAGAGGAAATTATAGAAGACTCATATTCATATGATTCTCTAAAAATTCTAATAAATCAGAATAAAAAGGAAAAAAAGAGATATGAATCAAATGTAAGATCTTCATCAATTCATTATCTACTTTTATGTAAAACGTGGTGGAAAAGAGCTATATAAGTTTGAAAGTTTGCAATTAAATTTCTAAAATGGGATACTATTATTTGGAGTGTGCCCAAAGTGGCCCTTGTTTCTACCATTTTAGTGTCAGTCTATTGCAACTGCTGACCTACTTTTCTGTATCACTCACTAGAAGAAATGAGCGATTGTGACTTAGGAGCACGAAAAATATGCGTTAATTAGTTTAGATATCTGTTGATAGCCTAGTTTCAGTAATGCTGTGGTAAAAATAATACTCATAGTTTTGAAGCTTGCAGGCATTTACTAAGTTTCTTTTCCTAGAGCCTGATCCTGAGTCTACCAACAGGCATTTAAAATTTCAGATCAATCTCTTATATCAAGAACAATTCATCCATGTCCTCTAGATTACATTTAATGAATCAGTTGGAAGACAGTCAAGAGATATGATGTATTAGCCACATTTTTAGTGTGAATGTCAGAAAATTGGCTCTAATTTCAAGTAGTCATGAATTTTTATAAGGGAATGTATAGATTCTACCCTAAGAGGCAATCCTTTCAAATTAATTGGTATACCCATATTAGTAGAGTTTGATCTGAAAAGTTGACTTTTTTTTTCTCTAAAAGGTTTCAAACATATATCACAGAATCTTACACCTTGAGATTTAAAAAAAAAAAAAAACTATTTATATATGATATCTGGACAAAAACTATTCTAGTCACATAGAATAAGTTTACATTCTAATTTGATGTGTACCCTGGTCATCATTATCATTACCATTATCATTATTATAAAAATAACTTATAATCAGTTTATAAGTTTTATTAGAAAGTAATCACATTGCTCACTGAGGAAAGTTTTAGCAAATAGTGAATATATGTAATTACCTAATTTTATAAGGAAAACATAATTTCAAGTATATGTTAAACCTTTGAAATATGCACAAAAACAATTTACCCAAATTATGAAACACATATTTTCTTCATTGAATCAAGAAAAGAAGAAAAATATATTTTCTAATGAAATGCAGTAAGTTATCTTTCAAGTTTTTGTGATCTGACAGTTACCATACTCACATTTCAATCATGTTTTGCTTATATAACTCCTTCCATAGGGCACAACTTCTTTTTATGTAATATCCAAATCAACATATTTTTATTAAGATCTCTAAATACCTAAAGGCATTTTGTAAGTTATATCACTATGAAAACAGAATATTTCTGTGGGTGAGAAATTTTGGTCTTGATCTTTTTGTTATAACGACTATAATCTAATTTTAAGTAAACTGCTTGGAATCTGATCTCATTTTATTAACATTTATAGAAAGGTAAATAGATAGGTACTTAGATTAGATATAGAGATATAGATAGATAGATAGATGGATAGATAGAGTGATTGATAGAGAAATATATTTTTTCTATTATCATCATTTTATCTAAATGACATGCAATTTGCCTGGAAACCAGCATGTATAGATAAGCTCCAATTCCTTAAAATCAAACACTGCTCATCTTATTCATTGCACCATCTTGACTACATATATGCTGACACATCTTAGACAATAATCAGATGTTCAACTGAACATTTTTAATTGGATTATTTTCTCCTCTCATAAAGAGTTATTAGTGTAAGAAGATGACAAAAGGTAAGGCAACGATTAAACAAAAATGGTCTAAAAAATCTTTCTCCATAACTAGTACTTAAAATATAATTCTCAGCAGATTATTTCCATGTTCATTTGCATTTTGGCCATTGTATTCAGAATGATGATAAATGTTGACTATCTCTTCCTGCAAAATTTCTTCCTCAGAGGGAAATTATTCTGGGTTATTGAATTATTTAAGTACTAAATTCCTGAGGATTCATCTATAGTAAAGAAAATTTAGTGATCATCATCACTATAGGATGCGAAATATCTTAAATTTAGTGAGAAATACCAGCACCTTTAGTAAGAATTTTCCAAAATCTTGAAAAAAGTCCAAGTGATTGAGGGGGACATCATTTCTTTGTCATAGAGAGTAAAGACCACCTAGAGATTATTTAGGGAAATTAAATTATCTAATTCAGGGTTCACTATTGATTGAAGGTCTCAGAATTGATGAAGTTGCATGTTACATTGTAGATTTTTGCCTGTATAAAGGCAAGTAGTTTTCAACAGGTAGAACAAATGACCACAAGGGTTAGAGTTTATTAATCTTTAGGATGTTAACCAGTTTTGTATCTAACCCAGCTTATCTTATCATTGCATTACTTTATTAAATTTCACATATATGCATATATTATAAGATACCAAATGCATTATATGAAATATATACAGACATAAAACTCAGAGATATTGAGGGTTTGGTTCCACACCACTGCCATAAAGCATGTTTCTTAATAAAGCAAGTCACACAATTTTTTTGGTTTGGCAGTGCATTAAATTTTATGTTTACACCATAATGTAATCTATTGTGTCCAATAGCATTATTATAAAAATGTGCATACCTTAATTAAAAAATACTTTATTGCTTAAAAATGCTAATCCTCACCTAAGTCTTCAGCAAGGCATAATCATTTGCTGGTGTAGGGTCTTGCCTTGATACTGATGGCTGCTGACTGGTCAAGATGGTGGTTGCTGAAGTTTGTGGTGGCTGTGGCAATTTTTTCAAATAAGACAACAATAGATTTTACCACATAGATTGACTCTGCTTTTCATGAACGATTTCTCTTTATCATGCTGTGACTTTTGATAGCATTTTACCCACAGTAGAAATTCTTTTAAAATTGAAGACCATCCTTCCAAAATCTGCAGCTGCCTTATCGCTAGGTTTATATAACATTATAAATCCTTTGTTGTCATTTCAACAATATTTGCATAATCTTCACCAGGAACAGATTCCAATTCAAGAAATCACTTTCATTGTTTATCCATAAGAAGCAACTCCTCATCTAGTAAAGTTTACCATGTGATTGCAGAAATTTATTCACATCTTCAGATTACACATCTAATTCTAGTTCCTTTGTTATTTCCACCACATCTGCAGTTACTTCCTCCTCTGAAGTCTTTTTTTTTGAGGCACCAGGAGCGGGGATTGAACCCAGGACCTCATATGTAAGAGGCCGTCACTCAACCACTGAGCCACATCAGCTTCCCTGAGTTGGCTTCCCTGTCTGCTTGCTCATTGTGTTTTTGCTCATTGTTTGCTTCATTGTTTGCTCATTGTTCTTTTTTTTTTCTTTAGGAGGAACCTGGGAACTGAACCTGGGACGTCCTATGTGGGAGGTGGGCACTCAACTGCTTGAGACACATTTGCTCCCCACTGAAGTCTTGAACCCCTTAAAGTCATCCATGAAGGTTGAAATCAACTTTTTCCAAACTCCTGTTAATGTTGATATTTTGGCCTTCTCCCATGAATTACAAATGTTCTTATAGGCATCTAGAATGTATAATCATTTCCTGAAAGTTTTCAATTAACTATGTCCAGATCTATCAAAGAAATCACTATTTATGACAGCTATAGCTTTACAAAATGTATTTCTTCCACAATAAGAATTGAAACTCAAAATGACCCCCTTTGGTCAATGGGCTGCAGAATGGAATTGTGTTAGTAGGAATGAAAACAGCATTAAACTTGTGTGTCTCCATCAGAACTCTCGCATGACTAGGTATATTATCTATGAACAGTAATATTTTAAAAATGTTTTTTTCCTGAAAAGTAGGTCTAAACAGTAGTAAACAGTGAGTATTTACTGAAATATTCAGTAAACCATGTTCTAAACAGATGTTTTGCCACCCAGGCTTTGTTTTTCAATTTATAGCACACAGGCAGAGTAGATTTAGCATAATTTTTAAGGGCCCTAGAAATTTTGGAATGATAAATGAACATGGGCTTCAACTTAAAGTCACCAGTTGCATTAGCCTCTAATGAGAGTCAGTCTATCTGGGCTTTCAACTTGCTTTCCAGACTAAGCTTAATCATTTCTAGATATTGAATTAAAGTGAGTAATGTGTGACTCTTCCTTTTACGTGAACACTTAGAGGCCATTGTAGAGATATTAATTGGCCTAATTTCGATATTTTTTTCTTTTAGGGAATAGGGAGCCTGAGGAGACAAGAGAGAAGGGGAAATGACAAATTGGTGGAGCAGTCAGAACACACACAGCATTTATCAAATAAATTCACCATCTTATATGGGCACATTACATGGCACCCCAAAATAATTACAATAGTAACAACAAAGATCACTGATCACATTTCACCATAGCAGATATAATAATAATGAAAAAGGTTGAAATATTGAGAGAATTAACCAAAATGTGAAATAGAGACACAAAGTAAGCACATGCTATTGGAAAATTGGCACTGATAGACTTGCTCAATGCAGGGTTGGCACAAAACTTCAGTTTGTTAAAAATATGCAGTACATGTGAAGTACAATAACGTGCAGTCAATAAAACAAGTTAGGCTTGCATGTGTGTACATGTGTACAGATATGTTATGCACATACATGCACACACACACACACCCCTAGCTCTTGAGAGGCTCTTTGAATCTCTTAATAGATTACTCATTTCCTAATTAATAAATTAGTTGAATAAAACCTTTTAATTTTATAATTTACTTTTTAAAAAATGTATACATCATTAAATCTTAGCCATAAGGGTAGAAAGGCTAAAAGGAAAAGATACAAAATTTATTGATAGGTAAGTAAACTATGTTTGGCTAACATGAGTTTTATAAAATATAGAAAAAGCAAAGATTCAAGACCATATGAAGTAGTGAACTGAAGTTACAGGCATAGCATTGTTACAAATTACTTAGGTCTATAACCTAATGGAAAACATAAGAATGTAATTTCTGAGTAAGAAGACTAATGTCCAAGTTGCATTCAAGAAATTAATTTAAGCCAAGGCATTTAGTCTACAAAAAGGAAAGCAGAGATAAGATATTCAAAAAGTCTCCAGTTAAAATTTTATTCATTTGCACTTATGAAAGTTACCTAAGAGTATAATTTAACATTTTATACATTTTGACAAATTCCTTATGAATTTGAATCACATCTTTCTAATGGGACTTTTACATTTTAAAAAATATCATAATCCTGACCATATTTAACAGATAATTACAATTCATTATCATATTTTTTTAAAAATCAGAATATGAAATAAGTTGTTTAGTAAAATGTGCCTTGAAGAAGAATCCAATTCCATAATCTAAAGAATGTAGAAAAAAATTGGAACTGCTTTGTCTTTGTTCCTACTGCAAATACATTCACTGTTGCATGAACATTAGAGCAGAGGTGTCCCTAGTAATGACAGAATAAGAGATCTTAGAAAAGAGATCCCCAAAAAACAAATTTCAAAAACATCGGGTTCTGATTTATTTTGCCTGACACAACTGAATTTTACTTTTGATGATATCCAAAGGAGCCTTAATTACTTATTTGCAAGATGCCAATCTGCACTTTCAATTTAACTACTTAAAAGCAAAGAGACTTGCATTAAAACCACCTTTCATTTTGACTCATAGGTGGATAGTTCAAGTTTCGACTGATTAACTCCACGTAAAGAAAATCATTGTCATCTGTGAATTTTATCTATGATGACAATTTCAAAGAATCATGGTCCATTGGAACTTGAGAAACATTATTTTAAAAAATAGGTTTGACCTGGGTTTACATTTTGGAAACATTCCAAAGTTATATATGGAATGCTGAATAGTAAATTATTGCTCATAGTTCACTTAATATAAATGAGAACTCTATCATCCATGAAAAAAAAAAAAAAAGTTTTGAGCTATGCTACCTTTCCAGAACAAGAAATCTCAGACGTTCATATTTTAGATAAATATTTAACTCATTCACAATTAGGGCAAAAAAATAAGTCCAGTTTTTGTAATAAATTGTTGTCAAAATAGTTTTTATTACCTGCAGTGTTGATATAGTTCAATATAAAATGTGTTGTGAAAAAATATGAAGCTGACTCTCAAGAGCTCAATTCCTTTTATATGTCTTTGAGTAAAACTAGACTCTAAAATGTTTCTTTTGTGATTAACTTGTGATTATAAATACAACAACATTCTTACTTCTTTAACAATGTTATTAGTACCATAATAAGTGAATTACAGCCCATAGATTACTAAGTAATAGAATAATAAAATGTATGCTATATAATATTGAAAGCATAAATCTATGTCACACTATAAGGAAAGATAGATGTAAAAATTAATAGGTTATTTTCAGTACCTCCCTGTAGAGAAGTATTCATGAGAAATAGTGCATAAAAGGACAGGTAAAATTATACCCAATACATGCAATGCTTCCAATGGCACTGCTATACTGAACGAATTTACATATTAGTGGTCACAATTATATGCAGTGGAATTATTCATTCAAATACATGTTGTTGCTTTTTCCCTTCTTTTTGAAGATTAGAGATTGGGAAATGTGGAACTATGCTGACAGCCTGAATGCAAATTACGGCTCATCATCCAGTTCTATGAAAGCAATTACCCATTAAAAATTATATATTTCAGGCACATTAGCTCTTCAATATTGGAATTTGAAATTATTTCTCTGCTAGAAAGCCTTGGTTGGCAAATATATTGGACACCTGTGAGGATTAGTCTTAAGTGCCCTGTTGGCTAGGCTGTAGTACCCAGTTATTTATTCAAACACTAATGTTGGTCTTCTTGTGAAGGTATTTTGTAGATATGCTTAACATTTGACATCAGTTGACTTTAAGGAAAGGAGACTACCCTCCACAATGTGAGTGGGCCTCAGGTAATCAGTTGATGGCCTTAAGAATAAAATCTGTGTTTTCTGGAGAAGAATTCTGCCCTAAGAATGCAACATTGCAACATTAGATCCTCTCTCAGTTTCCAGCCTGCCAGCCTGCCCTACAAATTTTGGACTTGTCAGCCACCAAATAGCATGAGCCAATTCTTTAAAATAAATCCCTCTCTCCAACTCTCCTGTTGTTTGTTTATTTTCTCTAAAGTACCCTGCCTGATACAATACCTTCCACAGAGCTTCTCCCATTCTTTTTGGCCTTTCCCTTCTTCCTAAACCTCAGTCCTCTGTTCAGCTCTAGCTTCTGCTATAGCCTAACAACTCCACATAGGCTCCTGAGGTTCTGATGCCTGAAGCAGCATTAGGCAGCCCTAATCCCTTCAACCACTCCCATACTCAGATGAATGTATAGGCGGCAGGGCATGGGATTTGATATCCAGTCAACTGCCAAATGGGCCAGTTGATCCAAACCTAGAATTGTAGGATTAATACTCCCATTGGACACACTTTGAATAATGTGATACTGAAAAATGAAGGAAAAGATGAATAAATGTTCTTTCTCTCCTCCTTTTGTGAAATAGTTCAATGCCTGTTTTCCCATATAGCCTGTCAAGGTGTTCTGGTTGGTTTAGAAGGTGAAAGTGCCAAGCAATTCTCGGTGCCACTTCAAAGCTGAGCATAAGGCAAAAGCTGGGTTCAATAACCAGTCACCTTATAGTCTTTCCAACAGAGAGTGCCTCCTGATCCTTTTCCTTCTTTAAACTTCACTAATTTAGCATTAGCACTTGTTCTTTGCTTTGGGATCCCATTTTCTAGAGAATCTGGGTGAAAATTGCACATAGTCCTTGAATCTGAAGAGTCATGAAACTATGTTCTCTGAATATGCTCCTACCTTTCTCAACACTTGAGCCAGAAGTTCACTTGCATGGTCTGTGGGTGTAAAACCTTTGGAGTATGCTCAAGAAGAATATACCGCTCTTCAAAAACCTTTGGTCCTTTGTTCTGCCATTTCTCATCACTGGGATTAACTAAGAAAAAAAGAATCTCATGCCTATACAATAAATATTTATTAAGCCCTGTGTTCTTCAGGCATAGTGCTAGATATCAAGGTAAAATTATGAATAAGATACAGTACTAATACTCAGAAAGTCACAATGCAAACATGCTTGTATATAACTTTTCAAATGCAAGAAAACATAACGGTGTCAATTTTTACCTGGATTTCATTTTGAATATAATTCAAATCAAGTTCACATTTTAATAAACCATATACCTTAAATCATAGCTTTATCAATATTACCTTGAATCTACTTGTATTAGTCAGCCAAAGAGGTGCTGATGCAAAGTGCCAGGAATCTATTGGATTTTATAAAGGGTATTTATTTGACGTAAAAGTTTACAATTACCAGGCCCTAAAGAGTTCAACAAAAGGCTCCTTTCTCACCAAAGTCAATTGCCACGTGTTGAAGCAAGATGGTGGGTGATCTCTGCCTCATCTCTAGGGCCTTCTGAGATGCTCAGCGTCTCTGTTCCCTTCAGCTACAAACTATCAGGCAAATGGCTCATCTCTCTTCCCAGGGCTTTAGCTATTTGAACCTTCTCTTTTCTGTAACATGACAGGACTTGAAATGACCAAGTTCTTTGGTCTTCCGTATATCTTCTATGTGTGTCCATTTATATCAACTCATTAAAGGGGTGGGGACCCAATCTGAGTCATGCCCTACTAATGTGGTTGAATCAAAGCCCTAATCTTAACAGATAATTTAATCAAAACATGTCAGCTGAATTGAATGCATTCAAAAAGTATCACCACAGAAGAATAGATTAGTTTGCAAACATAATCTCTTTTTCTGGGGATTCATAAATAATCACAAACTGGCACATTACTCAATGGCATGCAAGGTAGGTTTCATTTTTTTTAATTTTAGAAATGAAGATCTTAAGACTCAGAAAACTTTATACTTGCCACAGGTCAAGTACAAATAACGAAAAGAAACAAAATAGGCATATCTTTTATGTCCACAAACCCTGAGGACAAACATCAAGGCACAGATGATTCTCAAACCTTGAGATCTAATGAAATTTGTTTTGTTGAGTTTCAGAATTGTTGGGATCTATAACCCATATTCTTTCCAATTTCTCCCTTCTGGAATGAGAAAATTTATCTTATGCCTGTTCCACCATGGTATATTGGAAGCAGATAACATTTTTCTGGGTTTTACATGTCAATAGACAGTAAACTGTAGGGTAGACTAAACTCAAAACTGATTATGGTGAGACCTGGAGATGCTGCCATGTGGCAGAAGAGTCAAAGATCATCAGAATCCAGTCTTCAGGAAGAAAACTTTGCCTTGATGATACCTGGATTTTTTCAGCCTCAAAACTTGAAGCCAATAAATTCCTATTGTTAAGGCAATCTTTTTCATGGTATCTACTTTCAGCAGCCTAGGAAATTAAAACATGGGCTTGCAGAATATATCATGCATAAAATACAGTTTTCCCATATACCACCCTATTATTAACACCTTGCACTGGCATGAAACAATTATTACAATTGATGATAGCATTTTTTAAAAGTTTACTATTGACTAAAGTCCATGGTTTCACTTAGGGTTCACTCTTTGTATAGTGTAGTTCCATGGATATTTTTAATATTATTATTCTGTTACTATATGCAATCTAACATTTCTACTTTTATTCATATATATATATATATATAAAACAGTGCTGTTAATTATGTTCATGGTGTTGTGATACCATCATCACCATCTATTACTAAAACATTTCCATCATTCCAAATAGGAACCCTATACATTTTAAGCCTTAACTTCCCATCCCCTATTACCATCGTGTCTCCTGGTAACCTATGTTCTATATTCTGACTTTTTTAGCTTTATTACTCTAGTTATTTCAAATAAGTGAAATCATACAATATTTGTCCTTTTGTGTCTGGCTTATTTCACACAACATGTCTACAAGTTCACACACATTGTTGCATGTATCAAAATTTTGTTCCATTTGTGGCTGAATAATATCCTATTGTCTGGATATATCACATTTTATTTATCCATTCATCACTTGATGGACACTTGGGTTGCTTCCATCTTTTGGCAACTGTGTATAATGCTGCTATGAACATCAGTGTGAATATATGTTTGAGTCCTTGTAAAGTTAATGAATTTAAATTGATTTGTGTGACACTTAATAACGGACTGTGGTAGATATCCTGTCAGTCAAACTATAAGAAGAACATTTGAGTTACGCAAATGTTATATCTCAGACTATAACCATAAGGATTTTCTCCTACCAGTTAAAATGCTTACCTCCAGGAAGGATTTTAGAGTCTACTGGAGGAGTCTGAATAATTTAACTATTTGTTTCACAGAACAATTTTCTATGATCTGGAATTGGAATAAAATAATCTGTGTTGCATAAAGAAAAAAGACTCAGGAACTGCAAAAAGATGTTCTCAAGAAAATGAAACTGTCATTGCTTTAATTCTGGGTGTTATCATTAAAAACAGTCACTATTACATTCCAAGAATATTGAAATCTCTTTTAGTTTCCTAGCCTGATCAAGCACATACAAGGTAAAAGAATGGTTTAAAAAATTGGAATGTAGTAGCTCATGATTTTGAGGCTAAGAAAAAGCTCAGATCAAAGCATCATCAAGGTGATGCTTTTCCCCCAAAACTGTGACATTCTGGGGATGGGTGCCAGTAATCCTTGGTCCTTTGGCTCCTCTATCAAAAGAAAATGCATATGGCAACCATTTCTGGCCTCTTTGTTCTTTGTAGGGTTCCCTTGAATGTCAGCTTCTTGTTTTCTGTTGCTTTCTCTATACATATGCTTGTACATTCTGCTCATAAAATACTCCAGTAATAGGATTTAGACTCATCATACTTTTCTTTTCAGGCTTTCAAATTGTTCTTGATGTTCATCCAGTGTCTTCTTAATACCCTTTATCTATTTAGACATATTTCCCTTCAATTCTTTGAATTGATTTAGGAGATTTGTGTGATTAGCAGTGATTAGTTGTCTTAAATCCTGTATCTCATCAGGATATTTGGTTCATTCCTTTGGCTAGGTCATTGTTTCCTGTTTCCTAGTACGGCTTGTAATTTTTTGCTGATATTTAGGCAGCTAAATATGTTGGTAAATTCACCCTGATAATCAATCTCTCTCTCTTGCCTAGTGTTTTTTTCCTTCACAGAAAGATATTTTCTGATATTTGGTCCAACTTATTCTCAGTCTTTAAAATTATCAAGCTTAAGTTATCAAAATTGGGTCAGGGACTTATTTAATAGGGTGCAGATTTTCTCCCAGAAGTTAGGGCTAAAGAGAGACCTAAAGGCATTTTGCTCCTTGCAATTTCCTGGCTACCCAGCAGATGGTGCTATATGGAAAAACTGTCCACAGAGGTGTTTCTTTCAACCTTCACTTTTCTGTGTTTCTGTTCTGGCCAGAGCCAAGATTCAAAGTGGGCTCTACTGGCTAAATTCCCTGAAGATATATGGATATCCACATCCAAAAGAAAGAAAGGAGGGCTCTATCGCACACCTAATACAAAAATTAACTTAAAAAGAAAAGACTAAAATATAAAAGCTACAACCATAAAACTCCTAGAAGAAAATGCAGGAAAACATGTTCAAGATATCGTGATAGGTGGTAGGCTCTTAAACCCTATATCCATAGCATGAATAACAAAAGAAAAAATCGATAAATGGGACCTTCTCAAAATTTAACAATTTTGTACTTCAAAAGACTGTCAAAAGGGTGAAAAGGAAGTTGGATCAATGAGAGAAAATATTTAGAGATCACATGTTTGATAAGGGTTTAATATTGATTATATATAAAGAGATATTACAACTTAACAATATGAATACAAACTCCCCAATTTAAAAAATAGACAAAGACTTGCATAGACATTTGTCCAAAGAAGATACAAATGGTGAAGAAACACATGAAAAAAATGTTCAACATCACTAGCAATTAGGGAAATGCAAATCAAAACTACAAGCTTTCATTTCACATCTATTAGAATGGCCAGTATCATGAAGTCTGAAATCTCCAAGTGTTGGAAAGGATGCGAAGAGATAGGAATGCTCATACATTGTTGGTGAGTATGTGGAATGATACAGCTACTGTGGAGGACTGTTTGGCAGTTTCTGAGGAAGTAGAATATAAATTTTTCGTGGAACCTGGCAATGCCACTACTAGGTATATACCCAGAAGAAGTGAGAGCAGTGACTGAAAAGACATATGTACACCAATGTTCATAGCAGCATTATTCGCAATTGCCAAAAGATGGAAACAACCTGCGTGTCCACCAACTGATGAGTGAATAAACAAACAGTGTATATAAATGATGAAATATTATCCAGGTATAAGATGAAATGAAGTCATGAAGCATATGATAACATGGATGAACCTGGAGGATATTAGATTGAGTGAAGCAAGCCAGACATAAAAGGACAAATACAGTATGATTGTGCTATTATGAACTAAATATATTATGTTAGCTCATGTAGTTAATAATTAGAATATAGGTCGCCAGAAAAGACTATGATGGTAGAGAATGCAAAGCTGATTGTAGAGAATGGTTCAGAATTGGTAAAACGTTTGTTTGTAAATCTTTGAAAATGAATAGAAATGGTGAAAGCACATCATAGTGTTTGTAACTAGCAGAGCTATTATGTAGATATGGCAGTGGTTGAAAGGGAAAGTCTAAGAACATGTATATTACTAGAAGGAAAGCTAAAAAATGTAACATGGGACTGTAACATAGTGAAACTTCATGTGAACTATGAACATGGGTAATTTTGAAAAAATAAGACTGTTTTACAAAATATAAATATAAATAAACTAGAAATGGAAACAGAATAGCAGCTATGTATGGCAGGGGAAGCACAGAGAAGTTGAGAGGTGATGAGTTTTTTCTTTGTTTGTTTGTCTGTTCTTTGTTTATTATTATTATTGGAATAATAAAAATGTTCTAAAAATGATTGAAGTGATGAATGTGATTATACCAAATACCATTGATTGTACACTTTTGCTGGATTTATGATTTATTAATATGTATCAATAAAATTAATTTGTTAAAGAAAAGATTCGTCATAATTGAGGAGGAGAGCCACACTAAACTGTAGTAACTTCATCAAAAAGTCCTTCTTAGAATGGGATCACACCTGCACAAATGGATTAAGTTTAAGAAGCTGTTTTTCTGGAATACACACAGCTCCAAATTGTCATAACTTCCTTCTCTTCAAATGTATAGGTCTTCATTTTATGTATTTTCAAAATACAAAAATACAAAAGAACATCACTATGATATTGCCCATACCAATCTTGCAAAGATTTTCTCCTACTTTTTCCTTTCTATGAGTTTTATAGATTGAAATTTTAAATTTACTGTAATCCAGGTTAAGTTAATGTTTGGGTGCAGTGCATCTATTCATACAAAGTCTTATACACAAATGTTTCTAGCAGCTTCATTTATAATAGCCAAAATCTGAAAACGACCTAAATGTACATCATCAGATGGATGGATAAAGATATTGTGTTCTATATATTCAATAGAATACTATTTAGCAATAAAAAATATAATGGACTAGAGACAAACACAAAAACATGAGTGAATTTCAAATTAAATATGCAGAGTGAAAAGAGTATATAAAGGTATCATGCATTGATATCAATTGTAAACAATGCAAACTAGTTTATAGTAACAGTAAAATATTGATCAGTGTATAGAATGGATGGTAGGATAAGGTGAGCAGAAGAGAGGTATTACAAAGAAGGAGAAAGAAATTTAGGGCAGTAATGCATAGGCTCATTAGCTTGCTTTGTTTGCTTTTGGTTGCATACTTTAAATATTGGCAGTTTAACATATATCAATATATATTGATATTATATATCAATAAAACTGTTTTAAATACCCAATAAGAACTTATGGCAGCAAAAGGCTTACACATTTCCATTCTCCATGAAATAATTTATAAAAAGCTAATTAAGACATTTTTTTTTTTACACCTTGCAATATATGCAAAATTTGTTAGTGCCTTCTACTTTGTAATATTGCTGTAAGCAAATTGTAGAATCCCACCTTGCAGTGGCCTAACTGGTATAGCAAATGTTATAATTGTTATCATTCCAATCATTCAACTCAAGAATGAAAGAAGTGAGGGTTACCTAAAAGGGAGAGCAACAGTAAAGGCTTTTATTTGGTTTGGTTTGGTTTTCATTGATACTTAACCATGGACATCTTGCCTCTATGTGCTAGACCAATCCTCCTAAGAGAGAAGAGTACTCAAGTTTTGCTTGGAACTTTGTGACAGTTAAAGAAATGAAACTCCATCAAGAGAGGGTCGGAGTGCCTGTGCAGTCACATTTGATTATTACTTAAGGTTATAGCACATTTACTTTGGAATTCACTCACGTTTTTGGGTTTATCTATGGTTGATTATATTTTTTTGTTATTTTGATTATAAAGGGATATTAAAAAAATCTTTGGGCCAATATTTGCCTCATATTCTAAGCATATTACTCACTGACTTGATTACAAAAAAAAAAAAAAAAAAAAAGGAATGAGGGAGATAAAAGAATAAAAAGAAAAAATAGTAAAGAGCCAGTAAAAAGTTTATCTCATCCAACTTTTGATAAAAATATTTCTAAAACACCAGTCTGTCTTTTGCTCTTCTATTCTCTGTCATCTCTCTATCACCAGAGTGGATGGCTATGATCCCAGCTGAACTTTTTATTTAAATATACCAGAAAGGGTTGAGAACTACCATACTTTGTGTAAGATATTTATAGTTCATTACACATAGTCCTTATAGAATACTTGCAAGATAAGTATTATATATTAATATGTATAATATTTATTATATATATATTATATATCCTTCCTCCCTCCCTCCCTTCCTTCCTTCCTTCTGTCTTTCCTTCCTTCCTTTCATATATATGCATATATATGCTACATACCTATGCTATATGCTAGGCAATGCTCTTCTTGTATAGTTGGAAATAAATATTCTAGTTAGGGGTTACCAGGCCATTGAAGAAGTGATTTAAATTAAGAAGCTGGAGGAAAATGTTGGGAGACAATTTTAACTTATTCTGTAAGCAATAATGCAGAGTTCCAAATTCTGCTAGGGATAGAAATGACTTTGGTTAACAAATAATCTCAGTTTAGAAAATTTCCTTAATCATTTTATTTACAAAAATTGATATTCATTATTTAGAAGACAGCATTTTGACCAACACAATTTATAACCTTTTCTTTTTCAACAATGTCTTTTACTCGAAGTAATAATGCCTATGAATAAAAGAAAGTTGAAGAAAGTAATGAGAGGAAATCAATTTTGACCATTTTCACCTGTTTTTATGAAAGTGTCTTCCTAAATTGTGAAAATTTTGTGTGAACATCATATTCTTTAAAAGTTCCAAACTGCAATCAAAAGTAAGCTACATAAAAAACAGCAGGTAAGAACATTTTGCAGTATGTTTCTTGAACTTCATATGGGAAGAAAAAGAGGGAAGAAAAAGGAAAGAAAATCATCAAAGAGTTTATGAGGTTGTTTCTGAAACATAGACATTAAAAAACAGCCCTTGGCTTTTGATGGAAAATCATTTAAAGTTATCCAGGTTCTATGGAATGCATTTAAGGCAATATAGCAGATGGAGTGTTGAGTAACATCTTGAGTTAATTTATTTTTGAAGTACACTTTGAGTTTTATGATATAATTGAATTAGAAAGTCAGTGGAAATATCTTTCCCATGTTATTTTATAGTTATTTTGGAAAAATCAGAATATTTATAGAAATATTTTATAATACATAGGATAAACACTTCAATGAACATCAGATATATAGCAATTTTTTAAATTTAATTCTGAGAAGAAAATGCAAAGACTAAACACAAAACTGGTACTCTGATGTTTCTGAGCCAACTGTCTCTAGCACTGAACAAGATCTTAGTTGGTGTTATGGTAGAATTTACATTTCTTATTACATGTATATATTAAATATGAAAAGCAACTTGAATTTTTCATGAAAAAATCAGAAGTAAACCTTCAATCCAGTCTACAACTTCTGCTGTGTGACCCTGGGAATAATAACTTAATGTTAGAAACTTAATAACTTGTAGTATTTTATTAATAAAATTAAGTGTGTGTGTGGAGGAGGTTCTTAATATCTCAAGGATGCCCGCTTTCACTTCCATTCTTGACAAGTAAAAACTGTAATAGTAATATGAATAAGATAATTTATCTTATAAGCAAACATTCCATTTGTAATTTCTCATGATATACCTATTTCTAAAATTCTGTTATGAAAAATCTTTATAATCTGAGAAAGCCAAATAATACTGATCGCATATATTTTGATGAAAAAACTCCAAATTCAACTTCACATTTTTGTTGCATTTTATAAAAACACAAAATAATATATTTACTTAGAATAAATTACTTTGAAAGCCTGCCATCCATTTGAGGTATCTTAGAAGCCGAAAGATTAACTGTGAAACAATATACATTGCTCTCTTTTACCAGTTTTATTTTAATATCTCCTCAGAAGAGACTTTGTAGTAGAAACCTTGAGTTGATTGTTTCTTTTCTTTGGATTCCCAAGGACATAAGGTTCCTCCTTGTACACAGAAGATATTGTGAGACATTGAGTCTACAGAGCTATCTATCATAACCTGCTCGGGAAATCTGAGGCTGACAAGTAACTTGTCAGTGTACACTGCACCTTCCTTCCTCCGTTGCAGCCTGGCAGCTTCTGTACACCCTTTATTGTGCAGGTGCTTTCTTTTGGCAAACGTGTTCAGATAACAAAGCAATCCAATCGAAACTTTACTGAGACTCCCTGACAGAACATTTGCTGCTTTGGAAACATTTGCACTTAACATATGGCAAAGGTATCTTAGGGTGTGGAGCAGAGATTACTTGGAGTTTAGCTCTTTGAAAAGCATGCAGGATTTATTATGGTGAAAACTGCACAGTTTAGGAGAAGTTTACATTTCAAATCTCATGATATTAAAGAAATGCATATCAACTTGTCTTCTTTTTCACTTAAATTGTCCCTAAAATTAAAATAATTTGTTGTAACATTCAAAAATCCTATTTCATATTAAGTTTATGTCCAGTTATGTTACATTAAGAAGCAATATAAAAATCATTGGCTGATAATAAAGGAGGATTATATCTCCACTAAATTACCTGTGCATGGTGGGTCACCTCCTCTGCTCCATGTCAAATTGACTCCAGGATGCAGGCTGAAATGTGACCCTATCTGGAACACGGTCTTCTGGCAGTGGTAAAGAGGATACCTAGAGGATCTAAATCTGGTTCATAAAACTTAGGTGGCACATGTCATTTTTGCTTGCATTTCATTGGCCAAAGCAAATCACAATGTAAGCCTGGTGCCAATGTTGTTGGGAGATTTATTCTTTCCAAAGCACATTTGTTTAGGAGATTTCAAAGGAAGAGCATCCCAAGATACATGTCTAAACATAAGGTCGATGGAGGAGAAAGTATATAGCAATTCCAGAAATAAAGATGTTTTTAAAGTGGGTCATTATCTAGTTGAATATAAGTTAAGTAACTGATGCCTGTTTTGGGATCTCAGTTCTGCCATTAAAATGATATATGACCTTGGAAAATTTCATTATACTATAAATAATCACTAATAATATTTTATGTTTGCATTTAATCCATGAAATTATATGAATATAACAATGCATATTTTATTTACTGTTTCATTTTGGAAAACCAATAAGTACTATTTCCCTTGATAAATGATATGCCATCACTACCCTTGTGAATTGAGTTGTTAAAAAAGCTAATTTTTTTTGTCTTATCTTTTAGTGACTTGCAAAGAAAATAATGAGTCCCTTTTTTTGGCAATATAAGCCTTTGTATATTTTGTGTATGTATATTGTGAATCTGTTGACCAACAGATATGGTGAATAACATATATAACAAAAGTTATTTGTAATATACTCATACATATCCCATATATACCTACAATTAGTAGAACTGTTATTTCCTTGATACACATAAAACAAAAGAGATTGAAACTTAATGATGCAATAATCAGAGAGGTTTCTTTTTCTTTATTTTTTAAGATATAAAGTAGCTATATCACTCTACTAACTAATGTACCTGCAGGCTGGTTATTTGAAAAATAGAGATATGACTTTTTTTCTTTTATCCCTATGAAAATATTAGAAAGAAATGTGCATTCTCATTCTCTTTTATTTTTGAAATAATAAAAAATTAATAAGAAATGAATCATCAAAGATTTCTGCTTTATAATACTTGTAGAAAGATCATTTTTATTTATTGTAATCATATATTTTTTAAAATACATCCACTAAAATTTACACTTATACCAATGTTGGATTGGATTTTTCCAGTTTTCCAGTGGGATATTTTCCAAATGCTGATTCCTCAATTGAGTGTGAACTTTGAGCTGTATGTCATCCAGCATGCCGCACCCAGCATTACATGCTTTTTTGAAGCTCACTCACACAATCCACATTTGTGAGATTCCCTTTATTTAAGAAACAGAAGAGTGTGTAGGTTCTACAAATGATTTATTTTGATTGGATAATGATATCATTTATAAAGTTGCTCCCTTTTCATATAATAAATTGGTGTAGTTATAGATATTCCAAAAGTTTCTGGGTTTTTTTAATAACAAATTTTTTTTTTCAAGCCTTCTCAGGAAATAAAATGAAAAAGTAAAGGCCATTCTCTATCTCTGTTTTCAATTTGGATGGAAACCCGAGAGAGAGAGAGAAAGAGAGAAGCAATAAAACCACAATAACTACTATAATGGATGATGTTTCCCTCTGGATCTTAGTTCAAAGTGCTGTCATGTGCATAGACACAGTCTGAGCTCAAGGACAAATAAGCAGAGGAGACGAACTCCTCATGGAACTCTGGGATGGAAATGATGCTCTGTCTTTCACTGGGGCCCTGGGACCAGCCTCATTGTGTACTCATGTGGTCATAAATTTTAATATAATTTGAAAACATAAGGCATTGTGTCTGAAATTTGTATATATAAATTCTTTCAACCATCCCTTCCATTCTACCACTTTTGCCCTCAGTTTTATTGAAGTTGGAGTGGCCATGAAATTTTTGGGTTCTTAATGAAGAGAATGTTGATTTGGGGGCATTTTTTTGTTTGTTTTAGTATGGGTTTTGTTTTATATAATTATATAGCACACAATCATGGCCATATATACTTAAGTTATTGTTAGCTTCTAGGAATAGTTCTACCCACAATGTGCCAACTCACCTGATTCACGTCATGAAGATACCAAGCCAAAAAATTATTGTAACAAGAATGCATTGAAAGCAGATAGGTAGCAGAGAAGAAATAAGGTTTCAAATGTCCCGGAAGAATAATTTGCTTGTGGATATTTTTTTCAATCACCAATTATATAGAATTGCAATTGTAGAATTATATTCTCATGGAATCCATTCAAAAAGAACTCTCAGAAATATTCCTGACTATGCAATTTATATAATTATAAATACACCATTCTTTTCTTTCTTTTTCCCCCCATTAAGGGCCATGCAATAAGATTTATCAGAATTTCTTGTTTGTAGGGCACAAATCTGCAGCAGACCTCCAAGGAGCAAACATAATTATATGCGAGTGGCAGGTTTTACAGATAACAATGTATCAATTACATCTTAACATGAAGTTATCAGTAACCAGCTATGAAGCTAAATAACTTCTCTAAACAATCAAATCATCAGTCATGCTAAATTAAGGACTAAAGTATGTTTCATTTGAACAGATAACGAAGAGTTATGTAGCCAAAAGTACAGGGAAAATGTAGTTTAAAGGAGTATTAAACCATTGTTTAATTAAATCACCATGCCTTTATTTTGGTTTTGTGATGATCTTAGTATTTGTAGGCTTTTAGAATTCACAATTCATTGTGATTTTTTTCACTTTAAATAAACATCTCTTTTTCTTGAATTTTGTATCTTAAATTGTGTATTATTTTTCTTACAGTAGGCTACAAAACATTGAAAGTCCCCAAAAGCCTGTGTCTCAAGCAAGTGTTAACAATCTCCAAGGAAATTCCCTCCCCCCATTAGTTTTGGTATCTCTTCTATGTGTTTCTAGTCTAGTTCCTCTTCCTTTTTAGATTTTATATCCAGATACATTTTTTAACCTGACCATATTTCAGTCTCCACTTCAGGCTTTAACTTTTATTTTTAATGCCCTGCTTTTGTTATCCCAGCCAACTTTTAGAAAAGAATACATATTTTCATACACAGAACATAATTAAATGTTATATCTCAATGTCTAGTATTATATTAAATATTCATATTAACCCAAATAATGTTCTACCTTAAAATTATCATGCATAATATGAGTACATAGGCAATGTTTTTACAGCACCCTTAACCAGAGATAAAATCATTAGCAATGTTTTAGTATACAGTTGAGCCCTCCAATAAGCCAAGTATTTTCTCCAAAACTTCTTTCTACTTTACTGGGGTTGCATGGGAATTTCATAAACAGAGGTAATGAGGCAGCCCAGTTTAGGAAAAGGGAAGAGGAACCTAAGACCGGGTAGAAAAACATGGCAGCGAAACATGTGGCCCTGAAACCCCGCTTGGAAAGGCTCTGAGGGAAAGACCACCATCAAGGAGGCTGCCGCAAGGACCCCATGAGAACCCTATTTGGACAGAGATCTCATTCGGGGTCAAGGAAAAGCCCTGGATATCCTCAAGGGGCCTCATCATTGGGCCCCCTGGGGAACTGTCTAGTGGGGTAATCAGTCAGAACAGCAAACAGTGGGGGTCCCTCCCCCAAATGTTAGCAAGGGGAGAAATAATTAATAGCTTAAAAAGTAACCACACAAGCCAAATCTTGCTCTCTCTGCCTAGAGGAGCCCATATCAAATCTCAGTTCATATTTCCATCTTTCCCTCCCACTTCTCAGCAAGCTCTGTTCTTTTCCCCCATTTCTCAATAAATTCATTTTTCTGGCCTAATTAAACTGGCATGTTCTTAAATTCTTTTATGCAACATAGCCAAGAACCTAGAGGAATCCAACACTTGTCTGGCTTCAGTAAGAGAGAAAGGTATGTAAAATGTGTAAACAATATTACACTTATTCTATCAAATGAACTACATTTTTAAAATTATAGATTAGCCATTTTCTCCAACAACAAAAAGTTCCTATCCACTCAGATAAAGTGTTTTGTTTCCTTTAACAAGTCTACTGAAGACTTTAGGATGTACTGTCACTCTTAGCGCTCTTCTAGTTTCCATAACAACTGTCACCCTCCCATTCATTTGTCCTCGCAGTTTTATTGTTATACTTCCTCATTTCAACACATTCATTGCTTGATACAATTATCATGTTTAAAGTTCATTTAATTTTGTGATTTGGATGCTTTCTGAATAAGGGGTAAGTAGCTCTCATCAATACCTTGTTTCCAAATTACATTTTGAGGGTGTTATTTCTTGAAAGGTTTCCAGTAGACAGCTTATCGAGCTTATGTGGATTTGTGTTAGCCTCAAAGTGTGACCCTTTTCTAAACTTTGCCCATTTCAGTTATACCTTTCCAATAGCACACATTTTGGTGTCCTTAACTTTCTCTGCTGCTGAATGTTTCTGTTCACTGACTAAAGTGTCCAAATTAAAATGGATTACACACTTAATTTCTCGCCAATGAGACTGAAAATCTTCCTCAAAAATCCAAGAACTCATTATATTTTCTGGTAGGAATTGGCCTGGGACATTGAGATATGTCTGATATCACTTGTTCAAAGTCCAGGAAACACATTGCTGACATTGTGGACACCAACTAATCAGTCATCCTTCTCTCTTTTTCCAGTTTACAGTATTCTTCTTGCCAGCCAGTTAATTCAATGTCCCCTACCATCAGACCTAGCCTATAATTAAATTTCTGCCTAGAGAATAACAATAGTTTATAGTTAGAACTTTTATCAAGTAAAACAGGGAATTAAATGAAATCAGTGTCCAGTTTCTGAAATAGCGAGGCTATGAATCCCAGTTATGAAACAGAAATTTAAAGCACTGACAAATACAACAAACTACCTACTCGATATGAAGAAACTGTGCATAAATATCCCAGAAAAAAAAATTAACATCCTGGAATTTAAATAGTCAATTTAACTAATTTGGACTTGTTTTGTTGTCTTTTCCCATTAAGGCTTTTATGAAAATACAAAATTCCCGTATGAAATAGTTGCAGTTCTGGTGAGCAATTTTTTCTTGTTTAGGTGACTTAATTTATGTGTTACATAAATTATGAAAATTATTGGACAGTGCAATATTCTTGATTAGTTGTTGAATTATTTTAACAAGTGACATCTAAAAATGTTTTTTAAGAAATGATTTGAGGGATAAAAATCAAGGAAAACAAGCCAATAAATAAAATTTAAAGGATGATATGCACAACACACACACATAAAATATTTTATATTTCTTTCAAGAAAGAAAACTAATTACTCATACACTAACCACAAGTATGCATGCACACACACACTCACAAATAAAATAAAAACCAGATGCTTAGTTCTTTTATTTATAATAAGTTTTAAGGGCACTTTCATATTTAGGGAAGATCACGATTTACCATCATAACTATATGACATGGTAGATGATTATTGAATGGACAGAAGCTGTTCTGTTTTTCATACTTTAGTCCCTAGTTTAGGCTAAAGTCCTTTGATAAAGGAGTATGATACAAAGTGTCTAATATACATGAAATACCAGAAATGACATAATGAGTTTGCTAGAAATTGCTAGCTGTCCATGAGGAAAAAGTAGTGATAGATTAACAATTTAAATTTAGGCACCCTGTATGGTGTTAGATACATAGTCATGCCTAAGATAAGCTTCAAGTTGAATTTTACATTGTAGAGAACAACCCAATTTTGGGGAAAATATTTCATAAGATAACATTTGAAAGAAAAACAATTGGTCAGCCCCCTAAATATATTGGGTATCCTCTTTACAATCTTTTTATATTTCAAAAAATTTTATAGTATGTTTTAACTTAAGCCTCTTTTAATATGTCTGCAAAGTAGGTAGTTCTGACATTCCACTAGATCGTCATTTGATTTGCTAAAATGATTTCTATGGATGCGACCATACCCTCTCCAGAAACACTTAAAAGCATTGTACCCTATCTTCAGAGTAAAAATGCAATGTTCCCTTTGGATTCCCATAGGACACACAGAATTATCTGTTCTTGAGTGCTAGGACACATTGAGCCCCTGACCTATTGTACACTTATTAGCTCTATTTTAGGCAGGGTTCTCCAGAGAAACAGAACCAACAAGATATATATATCCTGTTTATGAGATGTATCATAAGGAATTGGGAATTGGCTCATGCAATACAGGGGCTAACAAGGCTAAACTCCATAAGGCAGGCCGCAAGCTGGAAACTTCAACGTAAGTGACGCTAACACTTCGTCCAAATTTCCCAGGTTAAACTAGCTGGTTGGCTGAAATTTTGTGAAGAGCCAATGCTGAAGTTGAGACAAATTTTTCTGACCTCTGAAATCCTCAGTTCTGGCATTTAATTGGTTGAGGAGACTGCTTACGTTGCTGAGGGCAATCTCCTTTTGTTTGTAAATGTAATTAACTGATTATAGAAGCAAATCCCAACTACCAAATACCCTCACAGTGAGAGGCAAGCCACTGCTTAACCCAACAGCTGGAAACTATGACATAGGTGAGTTGACAAGTGAAATTAACTATCACAAGCTGCACTTATCTCCCTTTTTCTTTCATTACTAAACTGCAAATTCATTCAAGGCAGAAAAAAATATTTAAGACAATGTTTACCATGAAAACTGTTCTCATTAAAAGGTAGATGAATGAACAGACGCCATTTTATAATTTCCATTTTACTAGGTAAAGATTCCAGAAGTTTGAATTTAGCAAATGTATTCAATACTTCTAAATGAATACATATTTACTAAAATAAAGCCAGCAGAAAAAGAGAATATATGATATTTTCTTATGAGACTTATCTCACTAAATTCCATCTCTTTTTAAGTTAGAAAAGTTGTGCGTTTACAAAA
Organism: Tolypeutes matacus; assembly: GCA_026826555.1. Taxonomy (NCBI): domain Eukaryota; kingdom Metazoa; phylum Chordata; class Mammalia; order Cingulata; family Chlamyphoridae; genus Tolypeutes; species Tolypeutes matacus. Next base: position 10,084,499 of record JAKSZT010010858.1, on the reverse strand, counting down.
CAGTCATGCAAAAAATACAAGATTCCTACATACAATCCTTTTAACCCCTTGCGTTGGTGTGGTACATTTGTAACCATTGAGGAAAGCACATTTCTATAACTGTTCTATCAACTATAGTCCATGGTTTAACTTAGGGTTCACCGTGTTGTACAGTTCCATTGATTTTTTTTTTTTTAATTTGATTCTAGTACCATATATACAACCTAAAATTTCCCCATTTAACCACTTTATATATATAATTCAGTGTTGTTAAGTACATTCACAATATTATGCTACCATCACTACCATCCTTTTTTAAATTTTAATAACCTTAATTTTAATAGCTCCTTTTTTAAAATAGCCTTCCTATTTTGGGACAATCCAGAGAGCCAAAACTCTTATAACAGGGTTCCATAATCAGATTGTCCCAGTGCTGTGGTCTTGTACAAGATATACAACATTCAGTTTATATATAAACAAAATATTATCAATAGTACTTAACTCTGGAATAGTATAAGAAGAAATATATAATATATATAATATATATGTATGAAGGGAGAGAGACAGAGAGAGAGATGATTTTTGCTCAAAAATCCTATTCAAAAGTTTGATGGAAATCATGTTTTAGTCCTCTTTTCTGTTTGTATATTTATTCATTTTACTGTTGAAAAAACATTCTGCACTTAGCTGTTCTGGTGGTGATGCTCAATGTAATACAAAATTGAGTATAGGCACTGAAGCCAGGTTAAATAACTCTTCCACTTCTGGAGTTTATGACTTTGGCCAAGTTCCTTAAACTGTGTACCTAAGTTTCCTTATCGTTAAAATGGGTTATAGCAGCATTTATCTCATAAAGATATTGTGAAGGAATAAGATACAATAAATATTTAAAATATCAGAAACAGTACTCAATGAGGGTGAAGTATTGTTATTTCCATTATAAGTTTTGTGGATTTACCCTTTATTTCTGACAGTGTTTTAAGTATCTGACTTGAACTTCTTTAAATGCAGCCACCCCAGCAGAGATCAGCATAGCGGAAGCAATATCCTCTAGAGTTTTGATTCCCTGGTTTTACCAGTGCTGATGACCAGCTTCTTGGAGAGTATTGCAGTGGGTGGGATCCATTCAGTCCAGAAAAATCAATCTAAAGCAATACAGGGAGTAAAACGTTTTGTTCACATAAATCCTCACATGGTAAAAAGACATTGTAATAATATCAGCATAAGCATAGCAATGAGTAAAAATGTATGCCAGGAAATCACACAAGTTCAGCTCTTTGCTAATTATTTCTTAAGGAACTAGTGAAAATAGAACTATCTTAAAACACAGACTTTCTTGTGGTCTGATCTTCATTTCTTCATTTCTGTGTGACTCACTCTCTTTTGCCTGAAGCCCATTGGCTTGGAGATTTTTCTTTTATTGGTTAATTTCTTTATCTTAATCTCTTCTTATAAAATTACTCACAAACCATCTTTAGAAACAAGGTTTATCAAATTGCTGCAAAAGTCATCAATCCCCAGTGAAAATCCCTATCGCTCTATTTATCTTCACACTAGATTATTCCCCTATGCTGATTTCTGTTTCTGTAAGGTCTTTCAGTATTTTCAATCACTCTGGTCAGATTTTCCTTATTTTTTTATTTTACTATATAGTTCCTGTGTTCTTGGCTGCATTGCATTAATAAGCCTATTCTCCCTCTGTTCTTTTTGACAGTGAAAATAAATTCCCAATTAGCATCTGAGCTGCAAAGAAAATCTTACTTCAAGCACAAATGAGAACACCATGATGCCATAAGTATACACAGTTGAACTACTTCTTTCCGGTTCCCCAACCATCTAGCTATTCTAAACTGGGGAATTACATATTTAGCTATCTCACTCTTCATCTGGGGTAAGGAAAACTAGCATTATATTTTATTTTCTCTATTGGGTGCTGATCTGAAATAAATACTCTCCTTAAAAATATTCTCAGTATTATTCCTTTACTCAGATATTTGAGGACAGAAAAGAGGAAAATATTCTATTTTAATGTTGTTTTTTTTTAATTTTTAAGCACCAAAAAAATATACACAACAAAAAAATGGCATTTATTTCATTCATAGACACATCTTTTTTTCTGCTCTACACACCATTGCAGATGTTGACTCTAACAGCAAAAAGATTTCTTATTATATCAACAATACTAGACAAAATGTGAGCAACCTACTTCCTAGTCCTGTATTAGTTTTCTCCATACCATGATTTCAAAATGTTGGCTTGTTTTCCCTAATTGTTTTGATAATATATTTTATATCGATTTTCCTAAGTATCATGAATAAAAATGGTATATAATGTATAACATAAATACAAAAAAGCACTCAGAAGGCATTTCCAAATGGAGTAATTTAACACGTTGTCCAAAGGGTGAAAAGATTATATGTTTTAGTTTACAAAGAAGTAGTGGAAGAATACCGTAAAGAGATAATGGCTTAAGTAATAAATGTGAGATCTTTTTTCCAGTTCACATCCTCCGCTAGATATCTGAAGTTCTCTATTGCTAAGGGTGTTGAAGTGTGCCTCTGATATTTTCAAAGGCTAATTTGCAATCCTACAGATGAAGGAAGTCTGTTAGAGTAAATTTGTTGGCATTGTATAGCAGCTGGCTGAGAAAAAACAAGAGACCTATGGAAGTGCAATCAGAGACAGGAACTTGCAGTTAGTCCCTTGCTCAGGGAAAATAGTTACTTCATGATTTTTAATTAGGTGTGACAAAAAAATAATTTGACTAACATTCTAATAAATAAAGAATGATAGAGTTAGAACACGATTTTGAAATGACTAAGGGATAGATTTAAATAGTGAGTATCACTGGTTGCTAAGGTCAAAGAGAGACACCACATGTTTTGTTCCTCTCTTGATGGAAGTACACGTACCTATTTTAAACATTTACGTCCCAGCAACAAAAAGAGAACCTGAATATTATAATTCTCTTGATCTAAATACCAGGTAAAATATAGTACAGAGGAATACATTAAACCTAGGAGAAGACATTTATATGCAAATGTAGTAACTGTCTACAAAAAAAGAAATGCAAAGAAAATGCAAATAAGGAAAAAAGAGAAAACAGTCCCTTGAAAATAAATTATTAAGGGGAAAAAGAGATACAGGAGAAAACAGTACATTTAAAAATTAAGAGGCAAATAAAACATTTGTAATAAGTACAGAATATTAGAATCGCCCATCACAAATTATATTTCATAACCAGGGAAATTAAATAATGAGTGGGCATGGGATGATATTAAGGAATTATTGTTAACTTATTTTTTTTAGGAGTGATAATGTTACAACTTAAATATCTTGATTTTTGGAGCTACAAGTAAAGTTTTTATGGTGGCAATATATTTCTTTTTAAAAATTCCAGAGAGGGGAGTATGAGGTTGTAGATACAAAGAAATCAAAATTAATCATGGGGTAAAAATGACTGATGTTGAGTGAATAATGGATGTTCATTTTAATAGTCTCTCTATTTTGGGGTATTATAATTTTTTCTATATGCTTAAAATATCTAAAATAATAAATACTTTAAGCATATTTAACATAATATCAAGTTAAACCAACATGTTATAGAGGAGTATTAGGTATATTGTATAAATAGACTGTAAAGACAAATGGGTTTTTGTCATCTCTTTTATCTCACTCTCAGTCTATACCTACTAGGTTTCAAGGCTTTCTTTATGTTTAATTATGTTTATATTTTCTTCTTCTTCTTTTGATGCCCAGAGAAAATTACTGAAAAAGACAAGCTGCCTTGTCTGTGATGTGCAAATTATAGGGCCAGAAGTTATTAAACAAGTTTTGGATAAGCACTGAAAATCATGACATAAATAAGCAAGTCTCCTTCTTGGTAATTTTATAAAAGTTGTTTATAAATATTATGAGTGCTTGTGGAAGTGGACCACGTCCCAGACTTTCGATTTTTAGAAAGAAGCAGAAACAACAATGGCTTCAACACTACCACTAAAAATAATTACAGCAATAAGCATTGTACAAATACGTGACAATTTTTAATAGTTTTATTAGTTAAAGCCTTATTGTTATTGCCAAATGTATAGATAAGGAAACCATGCTCCAAAGGAAAAATTAATCCTGTAAGGTCAAATAACCTTTAAGTGGCAGAACAAGAATTTAAAATATTTTCCATCAGACGGAAAATCTATGCTCTTAACCTTGACACTGTAATTACTGTGGTATTGAACAGGCAATATTTCATAAGGATCTTGCCAACTTAGCCTGAGGCCATGATATATTAATTTCACTCTTGTAAATATGTCTATTCCCAAATGTTGCCTTCCAGTATATTTATCTAGGAATTTGAAATTGAGATCCAGAATATTCAATCTATCCATCATACTCTTTTTTATATTTACCATGGAGTTATCTGTTTATGAAGAGTGGGAAAACACTTATTATGTGCTATTCCTGAGAAACGACCTATGCTCATGTTAGTGAGTGTTTAGGGGCTGTAGTAAACTGATGTTTCAGGGAAAATTGCATTCCTTAACTCCTTTCCCAATTTGAAATGTGTAATTTTTATTTTTCTTCTATTAAAGATGGTATGCATCATTGTATTAAAAATGCGATATTTGAAAGTGAAGGTTTCTAATTCATATGCATCATTTGTGGATATTTTTGTCTTCATTATGGTCCATTGACTCTCCATTATACTTCCTTTCAAAAAGTTTGTTCCTCAATCTAGTCCTTGCTACTCTCCTCTTCATTGAAGTTTTGAGGGCATCATCGACTATGGTACCTATTTGTTTTCCTGCACTCAGTCAGGTGTTTGCACACTTTAGATGCTTAGTAAATGTTTGTGGTTTATGCTAATCTTCATTATCTGCATGTGAAATAGGCCAGAGTCATGGATTATACTCAGGAAATACCTTTATTCTTTTTCTCTACTATCCATTCAAATAAATTCTGTAGGTCTTTGGTCTTTTCATGAAATCTTGGGTAAACTCTATTTTCTCTTATCACTCCCAGTTAGTAAAATGTTTTCTAGGGACTTTTCATTAAAAAATTAGTATAAGTGCAAGCATTCATACAACACATATGTATTGAACACCAATATTCCTATATTTGTGAGATACTATTCTGGATACCTGGATAGATCAGTGAAGAAACAGGTATACTTCCCTTTCCTCATGATCCCTATACATTTAGTTGGTAGATTGTGGAGATCCTTCTAAAATTAGTCCATCCTTGGTTACTAGGGAAAAGTTCTTGGAGGAATTAATGACATTAATTATGCACAACCTGTGGTCGGTTTTCTCTACAGTTGGCATCATCAAATTAGAAAAGTCAGTACAGATGTTGGGCCTAATTTTAGCTAATCTGATCAGTGATGCAACTGTGGCCATGTAAGGCAAAGCTTTCAGATTTTCAACTCACTGACCAGGATTATTATGGATGACAGATTTACCATAGACCAGAAATTCATGGATCAAGGAGGAGCCTGCAAATCATTAATATATACATCTGTACTTGGATTAATGCCTCAGTCCAAGTGGCAATACAAAACAGAAAATTAAAGATAAAAATACTTGGCTTTCAAAGGTAAAACTGATGGTTTATTGGATTCATTTATCTGATTGAGTATAGTAACTTGGGAGGTCATGGTTGAGGTGAAACTGCAGATTGACTTCATCTTGCTCTTTGTAATCCAGTTGACAGTAGCCTCAATTATGTGTATTATGAGACAAAGTGAATGGATATGGTCCTGGACCCTGTCAGTCAGGTTAATCAGAGTAGCCGAATGTTTGGTATACTCATGAGAAAATTTTCCAGAAGACCAGAAACAAGTGGTGTCTCTATATCCTCATTGTTGAGACCATTGGTTTGATCATTAAGTTAGCCACATTGCCTTTTGATTGGGACTACAGGACTTGCTGCTCCATTGTCAAAAGAGCATCACTTCTGCCCACATGGAAGAGAGTAAGAAAAAGCCAAATCACAGTTAGGTGGCTTGTTTCAATACTACTTCTAACTGCTCAGCTTTTAAGGATTCATGAATAGCCAGAACTATCAGGGACACTTTCTCCACTCCTTTGCCTACCAATTTTGACCTACAAGACCTTTATTCTTTCTTTTCCCAGAGCCATGATTCTGTCATCATCCCACCATTGTCATCAAAACTTCCAAAAATCTGTAAGGGTCCTAGATTTTATCTTACTTGCAAGCTAGTAAGAGTCTATCATTTTTGCATGGGTGCTGGTGAAAACGCATGGCCCCTGGGTCATACAATGGATGTAGTTATTTATAGCACAGAAAGAAGCATGAGCTTCAGGTTCACATTGATCCATTTGTCTATCTTACCCCATACGTTCCACAGGGACAACAGAGAAATACCTAGGTGGATGCAGTGCCCGCAGTGATTTTGCAACATAGCTGAGGAATTTTAAGGTTGAGGATCCAAATCTTTTAAAATAAGACTGAGCTTGTCACAAAGGTAAACGTTATATTTACTAAAATTGGGCAGTACACAATTTTTCTCCCTCCTGAAGACACTCTCTGTATATTCTTAGGTTATTTTCTATGCAAATATTCTGGAATACTAGTTTGTAACAAAGACTGTCAGTGTCTCCACATGCAAGAGTTGGAGACAAATGAGAGATCTATGAAAAACTGTCTTCCACACATATCCTAGCAACTACTTGACCATTGCATCCCTAGAAATGGAGATAGTTCTCTGAATTTTCAGATGGTTCATCTTCTACACTCAAAAGCCCAGTTGTCTTCTTAAGCCCTCCAAGTACTAGCAAACTCCTGCTCATCTTATTCAATCAGCATGATGTTATCAATATAATAAAACAATGAGTATTCTGGGGGACATGTAGCCAGTACAAATATATTTGGGTTATATTATGATGGATGGCAATATATATTACATAGTCCTTAGACAAAACTGTAAATGAATATTACTGTTCATCCCATGGGAATATATGCTGTGGCAGTTTGATGTAATTATGAATTTCAAAAATATAATTGAATCATGCTTGTAAACTGATCTGTTAATCTGGGCATGATTAGATTAGGATTACGGTGTTGAGCCCCACCCCTTGGTGGGTGGGGAATTGAACATAAAAGCAAGGCAAAGGACAGTTGAAGCAGTCTTTTAAGAAGCAGTTTTGATGTTGGAAAGAAGGCCCCAGGATAAGAGAAGCAAGCTGTTCACCTGATCATCTACAGCTGACCTTGTGGAGGAAACAGGAGCTAACCCGGAGAGAAACGCAGCCCTGGGAAGAGAGGAACCCCAGAAGCCTGAACCCTGGCAAACGCCGGCAGCTGTCTTACTCTAACACGTGGCAATGGACTGTGGTGAGAGAAGAAACTTAACGCTTTATGGCCTGGGATCTGTGGACTTCTACCCCAGATAAATACCCTTTATAAAGACCAACCCATTTTTGGTATTTTTACATTAGCACCCCTTTGGCTGACTAATACAGAATTTGGTACCGAGGAGTGGGGAAGTGCTTTTGCATATACCAAAATGTTGGAACGGTTTTATAAATGGGTAAGGGGTATTTTTTTGGAGTAATTGTGAAATGCTTGATGGAAAAGGCCAAGATCACTTTGAAGAAATTGTTGATAGCAATATGGACGCTAAAGAGACTTTCTATGATGCCTTAGAAGTAAATGATGAAACTTTTATTTGGAAACTGGAGGAAAGGCGATCCATGTTTTAAAGTTGCAGAGAACTTAACAAGATTAACTCCTGGTGTTATATGGAAGACAGAATTTAAAAATGGCGAACCAAAACATTTAGCTGAAGTACTTTCCAAAGTAAACCCAGAGAATGTGGCTTGGCTTCTCCTTGCAGCTTATAGCAAATTACTAGATGAGCGAAATACACTAAGGACCGAACTTTTGGGCACAAAGAAAACAGAAACTGATTCTGGGACTTCCAAGTTTGTGGAAATCAAATTCCCAGATGAAAGTGCCCCATTTGAAGACTTATCTAAACCTGGAACTTGTAAACCAGAATTGAAGATGCAGTTATCTCAACAAGACTTGTGGAAAGTCTTACTGTCTGATGGCTTGGACCCCTGCTTCCTGCATGCTAAACCAACTAAGTTTTTGAGAGAGCTGTATGAACAAAACCACTGTCAGCTTGGACAAAAGAGGACAATGAAAGGAGAAATTGAAGGAAAATCAGCTTTAAGAAGAAAACTGTGGAAGAAGAGATCTGGACTTAAGACATCTCCTTGGGCCAAGAGAGGAGCCCCAGCCATGTATACAGAGAGGGTGAGTTTGCCCCTGCAGTTGAAGAGGGTGGATGTTCCTACCCGATGTTCTGAGAAAGTTTTGATGACCCATATATACAGATAGGGTGAGTTTTCCCCAGCAGTTGAAGAGGGTGGATGTCCCCACCCGATGTTCAGGAAGAGTTTTGCCACCCCAGGGTGCAGGGAGGTTGGAGCACATTCCTCAAAGATTAGGGCAGTTAAGGTCAACACCACATTGTTCTGAGAGGGGTGTACGTGTCCCCCATAGATTAGAGAAGGCCAGGTGGTCAACTCGTTGCTCTGAGGGGGTTGAGCCTGTATGCCAAAGGTTAGGGGGAATGTTGTCTTCACCTCACTGTGCTAGGGGGGCTAAGACTCTAACCCAAATATTGGGTAAGGTGTGGCAATCACCCCAACACTCTTGGAGGGTGAGGTCTGGAGCTTGGTCTACACCCAGATGCTTGATGAGGGTGGAACCAAGAAAATGGCCATTGGGAAAGCCTGTGGAAAGGGTGGGTTCCCATGTGGCCCCAAGGAAAAGAAAACATCTTCTTAAAAATGACTCTCAGACTTTGAAAGCGAATGGAGGATGTCCTGCAGGTTTACTGAACTGTAGAGGATCCATGACTTACGTTTAACATCCAAGTTTCTCCTTATGGTATTGAAAATGTTTATCCTTTGTCTTTCCATTTGTATATTGGAAGCAGTTAAATGACTTTGTAAGATTCAGAGGTATATAGCAGATGGGATTTTGCCTGAAGACAAACTGTATTTCTTTAAAATGCCTATGATATGATTTTGTACTTGAATTGTTACTGATTTAAGTTTTTTTAAATATTGTAATATATTTTTGGAATTCAGAGGGAGGAATGTGGCAGTTTGATGTAGTTATGAATTCCAAAAATATAATTGAATCATGCTTGTAAACTGATCTGTTAATCTGGGCATGATTAGATTAGGATTATAGTGTTGAGCCCCACCCCTTGGTGGGTGGGGAATTGAATATAAAAGGCAAGGCAAAGGACAGTTGAAAAAGTCTTTTAAGAAGCAGTTTTGATGTTGGAAAGAAGGCCCCAGGATAAGGGAAGCAAGCTGTTCACCTGATCATCTACAGCTGACCTTGTGGAGGAAACAGGAGCTAACCCGGAGAGAAACGCAGCCCTGGGAAGAGAGGAACCCCAGAAGCCTGAACCCTGGCAAACGCCAGCAGCTGTCTTGCTCTAACACGTGGCAATGGACTGTGGTGAGAGAAGAAACTTAACGCTTTATGGCCTGGGATCTGTGGACTTCTACCCCAAATAAATACCCTTTATAAATACTAACCCATTTTTGGTATTTTACATTAGCACCCCTTTGGCTGACTAATACATATGCTAATTACTATCCACTTTCTAATTGGAATAAAAAAGAATGCAATTTCCACAGTAATGATTGCATACCATGCAACTGAAAATTTATTGATCTGTTTCAGCAATAATATCATGTCTGGTACAGCTGCTGTAAATGTGACTACTATGTGTTAAATCTGCCATCATCTACAATCATTCTCCAAGACCCATTCAGTTTCTGTGTGGAACAATATTATGAATTAAATGGACACAGGGTAGGAACCACCTCCACTGACTGTTTTTAAGTGGCACTAATCTCTCTCATTTCTTTGGGAATTTGATGGAATTTGATTTACTATCTTGGCCAGAGTGAGGGCCAGTTTTAGAGGTTCACATTTGGCCCTTGTCACTATGATAGCACTTACCCAACACACAATGACCAAATGTAGGTACTTTTTCAATGACCAAGAATATTAATTCAATTATACATTTGAACCAGAGAAAGGCCTCTGAGTTTGCAGACTCACCCAATGGGGCTACTGTGAGCTGGACGTGGTCTGTTCTCCATTTATTTTCAAACTGCTCTGACAAGGGGCCATGGTGATGCTTTGAGACTTTAGGTATCAATACCAACTTAGATCCTGGGTAGATTGTAAAGTCACCTGAGTAAATTGCCATAGATCCCTTTGAGGAAAGTCTGGAGAAATCACTGTAGAATATGTTTGCCATGATGTTACAAGATCCTTCTTACTGCAAACTTATTATAGGAATGGTTATTTAGGCAAAGGTTTCTGTACTGAGGAATTGGATCAGGTATGGGAACTAACAAGAAATCATAACTTTTTTTATTGGAACACCAACCTTCTGACTCTTCTTCTATTCTTGCATTTTGAGATTATATATGTCAGGCAGTCCTTACTCGCTGCCTATTTTACCCTTAAGGACACCATGCTCTTTTTCTTCTGTTTTGTTTTTAACGTGGAATACAAAATTTGTTTTGCATTTTTGCTTAGTTTCAGGGTAGAAAATCATCTTGCACACAGCCTTTGGAACTATTCAGCTTAATATTACCGACATTTATAAGAGATACCATGATAGGGGATACTATTAATGACATAAAATTAATTAAAAATTAGATTGTGGGAACACGGCATAGGATTAACAAAGAAGGCTCATCACTCTCACAAAAACAAAGGAGAAAGAGCTTAAAGCTGCCAAAGGAAACTGCTTTGGGGGTCAGCAGACTAGGATAGTGTTTCACACTCCCAGGTGGGTGAAGGACAGAAAAACGAAGAAGCTGAAACAACAAACTGTGAGTTACCGAACCTCCAGGCACATGGGAAAGGCTCCCCTTCCCCACCTCCAACATATTCAGCAATGGTAAAACCTGTGGTGCATTGAAGCTGACTGAGAGGGTAGCAGATGTTTTTCTCCCTGTCAGCTGTTACAAGGGAAAAGGGAGGGGGCGTTGGGAGACTTTTCTTCAGTGAATTTGTCCAGCAGAACCCACTTTGAATCTCAGCTCTGGCCAAACAAAAACAAAGGAATACTGGAAGAGATACACCTCTGTGGAAATGTGTGCCAACAAGCACCATCTGCTGGCTCGTCTGGAAATTACATGACCAGAAACTGCTTTTAGAGCTCTCTTTATCAAACCCCTGCAAGAAAGTCTGCACTCCATTAGTAAGTCCCTAGCATGGTATTTGGTAACTTAAGCTGGACAATTTTAAAAACTTAGGAAATGTTGAAACAATATCAAAGAGCTGTGAAAAAAATAATAATAACAATAGCCAACAGAGAGAAGTTGTCCATTAGAGTAAATTCACCAACATACTAGATGCCTAGACATCAGCAAAAAATTACAAGTCATACTAGGAAACAGGAAGAGATGGCTCAGCCAAAGGAAAAAACAAATACCATGAAGAGATTCAGGATTTAAGACAATTATCAATGATAATCACATAACTCTCCTAAATCAATTTAAAGAATTTGAAGAAAATATGACTAAAGAGATAAAGGATATTAAGAAGACACCAGGTGAGCATAAAGAACAATTTGAAATTCTGTAAAGAAAAGTAACAGACCTTATGGGAATGAAAGACACGATGGATGAGATTAAAAATACATTAGAGGTATGCAAGAGCAGATTTGAAGACAGAATTCTTGATTTTGAAAACAAAACATCTGAACTGGAAAACCCAGGGAAACAAAGAAAAGAGAATGGAAAAAGTGGAACACAGTCTTAGGGAAATGATTGACAACACGAAATGCAAAAACATATGCATTATCAGCATTACAGAAGGAGAAGAAAGTACTAAAGGGGCAGGCAGAATATTTAAGGAAAAATGACTTAAAACTTCTCTACCATTATGAAAGATGTAAATAGCAATGTCTGTAGCAGTTTGATATTGTTTATGAATTCCAAAAATAGATATTGGATTATGTTTGTAAACTGGTCTGTTCCTCTGGGCATATTAGATTATATTGGATTCAGGGATTTCACTTTTACTTAATAAACTAATTATTAAGGCTTTGATTGGGCCATGTCAGTAGGATGTTGAGTCCCTGCCCCCTTGGTGGGTGGGGACTCGCAGAGAAACCATACCACAGAGAAGGGAGGTTAGAGTTTTAATGTTGGAGCCCTGGGTAGTAAATATACAGAGAAAGCAGATACATGAGGAAAGAGACAAGGCTCCATTAGACATGGCAGAGGCCCCGGGGAGAGAGACGAGCCATTCAGCTCATAGTTTATAGCTGGCATTGTGTTGAGACCAGAGCAGCTGAGCCTGGAGAAAAATGAGCCCCAGGAGAGAAACAAGATTTATTAGCCTACAGCTGATATTAGAAGAAGCTGGGGCCACAAAGCCTTTAGAGGAAAAGGAAAGCTGAAACCCTGCAGACATTGGCAGACATCTTCCTCCAACACGTGGCAACAGACTTTGGTGAGGGAAGTGACTTATACTTTATGGCCTGGTAACTGTAAGCTTCTACCCCAAATAAATACCCTTTATAAATGCCAACAGATTTCTGGTATTTTGTATCATCATCCCTTTAGCTGACTAGTCCAAGAAGGACAGCACACATCAAACAGAATAAACATGAATACACATACTCCAAGATACCTGCTATTCAGAATGACAAATATCAGAGGTAAAGAGAATATTTTGAAAGCAGCAAGAGAGAAGCAAAGTATTGCATAAAAGGGAAACTTGATAAGATTAAGTGCTGACCTCTCATCAGAAACCACAGAGGAGAGAAGATTTGATACGATGTATTTAAGGTATTGAAAGAGAAAAAGTGCCAGCCAAGAATTCTGTATCTGTCAAAGCTGTCCTTCAAAAATGAAGAGGAGTTCAAAATCTTCACAAACAAACAAAAACTGATAGAATATGTTACCAAAAGACCAGAAATTACAAGTGATGCTAAAGGAAGTGCTGCAGCCTGAAAGGAAAAATCAATGGCAAGAGACTTGGAGAAGAGGGTAGAAATGAAGAAAACTAGAAAAGGCAGAAAAAAAGACTATAGTATGATATGACAAATGAAAGACAATGATCAAAATAGATGACATAAATAATGCCTTTACAGTTATAACCTTGATGTTAATGGCTTGAATGCCCCAATAAAAAGACACAGACTGATAGAATGGATTAAAAAATATGACCCATCTATATGTTGTCTATAAAAGACACACAGATGTAATGACACAATATGACTAAAAGTGAAAGGTTGAAAAAAGAGATTCCATGAAAATTAACCAAAAAAGAGCTTGAGTAGTGTATTAGTCAAGGATTTCTAAGGAAACTGAATCAACAGGAGATATCTGTAAATAATAAAAGATTTTATGAGTCTCTCCCATGACTGTGGGCGTGCAAAGTCCAGGTTCCGCAGGCAGGCTGCAAACCAGGGGCTCCAATGAAAGTCCAATGAAAGTCCTTGATGAGTTTCTGGGAGACACTGACTGTCCAAAGGCAAGTTGGGAAATTCTCCCTGAATGCTGAAATCACTTCACCTTTTAAGGCATTCAACTGATTGGATAAAGTGACACTTATTGCTGATGGCAATCTCCCTGGTTGATGAAGATGTAATCAGCATCTATGCGGTAAACTCACTGATGACTAGAGCCCATAAATGTCCTTGTATTAGAATTAGCCAGTGCTTGCTTGACCAAACAACTGGGCACAATTATCTGGCAAAGCTGACACATTAGCTTAACCATCACAATTTACCCTTTGTCAACTTGGCAACCATACACATTACCTTAAACAATACTTAGTCTCTAAGTAAAAACAATAACAAACATGTATATCCATATATTTCTGCCTAATGATGCTCAACTCTCCTGTGTGAAACCAGAAACGCATCAATTCCCTACAGAATAGATTGCAAGTCCTGGGGTAACATTAACTCTTAAACTTATAAGTATAGGTTTAAGTAAATATTATGATATGAAACTAATACAACTTATCATATGATAAGGGAAAAAGTTGGGGAAGAAAACAAAGAAATTCTTTTTGTGTACATATACAATCATACTCATAAGGAAACAAGGAAGAAAGATTCATGACTATTACTACTCATTTCTGTAACTGGTCACATGGATGAAGTTCATATTTATTACTACCTTCTTCCACTACCCATTCCATGTTCTCATTTCTCTCAACAAGCACTTCAGCTGGCCATGGTTCTTTGCCTGGTGGAGTGACCCAAACTTTCATTCCTGAAGATTCTGGGCCATTGTTAGTCCTGCTTGGATTGGGTTGTTGAAATTTTCCATGGTCTTTAATCACAGGGCATGGAACTACCAGGAGATGCCCTAGAGGATCTCATGCATTCAGGTAAACTCTCCTTTACCCTCATTATAGAGATGCAGTCCTATTTCCCATTGATAATCAGAATCAATCACCCCAGCCAGTACAGTAATTCCCTTCCTTGTCTGTTGATTCACAGGTAAGAGGATCCCAAAATGACCAGGTGGTTGTCTTAACTTCCAGTTCAATGGAATCATTGCTTTGTTCCCTGGTTGCAGCACTCCTCCTTTTGGGACTAAGACCTGTAGACCAGCAGAACTTAGGGTGGCAGAAACAGGAAGCAAACATTTTTCTAGTAGGTCACTAGGGGTAATAGTGAGTGGTGCCACTCCCATTTCTACCACTTGATTCATGGACCCATGAATTCTGGTTATGGGAGAAACAGCACCACACAGTGGACGCTGATTTAGAGCATACACAGCCTCCTGGAGAAAATTGTCCCAGGCCTGCAAGGTATTGCCACCTAGTTGGCAATGTAATTGAGTCTTTAAAAGGCCATTCCACCATTCTATCAGTCCAGCTGCTTCAGGGTGATGGGGAACTTGGCAAGACAAGTGAATTTCATGGGCATGAGCCCACTCCCACACATCGTTTGCTGTAAAATGGGTTCCTTGATGAGAAGCAATGCTGTGTGGAATGCCATGGTGGTAGATTAGACATTCAGTAAGTACATGGAAGGCAGTTTTGCAAGAAGCATTGCATGCAGGAAATGCAATCCCATATCCAGATTATGTATCTGTTCCAGTTAAAACAAATCTCTGCCCCTTCCATGGTGGAAGTGGTCCAATATAGTCAACCTGCCACCAGGTAGCAGGCTGTTCACCTCGGGGAGTGGTGTCATATTGGAGGCTGAATATGGGTCTCTGCTGCTGGTTGATTTGGCACTCAGCAGTCCCTGTAGCCAAGTCAGCCTTGGTAAGGGGAAGTCCATGTTCCTGAGCCCATACATAACCAATATCCCTACTTCCATGACTACTTTGGTCATGAGCCCATTGGGTAATTACAGGAATGCCTGGGGAAAGAGGCTGAGCATTAGCCACAGAGAAGGTCATCTTATTCACACAACTCTTCCTCAAACCTCTTTGTCACCAACTCTCCAATCTTGTTTCTTCCAAGGACCTGACCATCCAGCCAATCCATTGGCAACAGCCCATGAATCAGTGTACAAATGCATCCCTGGACATTCCTTATTCCAAGCAAAATGAACAACCAGGGGCACTGCTTGAAGTTCTGCCCACTGGGAGGATTTGCCCTCACCAATACCCTTCAGGTATGTGCCAAAAAAGAGCTTCAGTCCTGCAGCTCTACACTTTCAGGTGGTACCTGTACATCACGCAGACCCATCTGTAAACCAGGCCTGAGTTTTCTCTTCCTCAGTCTCTTCCCCAACTGGCCAAAACTGTAGGCTGAGATAGAGAAGGCAACATGACAGTGTTTGTGACCTTGGGCATTTGGGCTACTTCCTCATATAGCTTGTGCTTTCAGGGTCTGCATGAGCCCTATCTCTTATATACAACTTCCACTTTATTATGCAGTGCTGCTGTGCATGCCCAACTTTATGGTTTGGTGGGTCAGACAATACTCAGCTCATGATAGGCAACTCATGTCTCATGGTAACTTGATGGTCCATGGTTAAGCATTCAGTTTCTACTAGGGCTCAGTAGCAGGCCAAAAGCTGTTTCTCAAAAGGAGAGTACTTATCTGCAGAGGATGGCAGGGCTTTGCTCCAAAATGCTGAGGGTCTGCATTGTGATTCTCCTATAGAGGCCTGCCAAAGGCTCCAGACAGCATCTGTATTTACCATTGAAACTTCCAGCACCATTGGATCTGCTGGATCATATGGTCCAAGTGGTAGTGCTGCTTGCATAGGAGCCTGGACCTCTCGCAGAGCCTCCTCTTGTACAGTCCCCAATCAAATTAGAAGCTTTTCTGGTCACTAGGTAAATAGGCCAGAGTAGCACACCCAAATGAAGAATGTGTTATCTCTAAAATCTGAAGAGACCAACTAAGCAGTGTGCCTCTTTTTTGGTTGTAGGAGGGGCAGATGCTACAGCTTATTCTTCACTTTAGAAGGGATTTCTTGACATGCCCCACATCACTGGACACCTAGAAATTTCAGTGAGGTAGAAAGCCCATGTATTTTGGTTCGATTTATCTCCTATCCTCTCTCACACAAATGCCTTACCAATAAATCTATAGTTTTTGCTACTTTTTGCTCACTAGATCCTATCAACATGATATCATCAACATAATGTACTAGTATGATGTCTTGTGGGAGGAGAGACAATCAAGGTCTCTGTAGACAGTATTATGACATAGGGCTGGCTAGGTGATTTACCCCTGAGGCAGGTCAGTAAAGGTATACTGCTTTCCTTGCTAGCTGAAAGCAAATTGTTTCTGGTGGTCTTTACTAATGGAATTGAGAAAAAAGCATTTTCCAGGTCAACAGCTGCATACCACTTACCAGGGGATGCGCTGATTTGCTCAAGCAATGAGACCATATCTGGGACAGCAGCTGCAATTGAAATCACCACCTGGATAAGTTTATGATAACCTATTGTCATCCTCCAAGACCCATCTGTTTTCTGCACAGGCCAAATAGGAGAGTAGAATGGGGATGTTGTGGGAATCACCACCCCTGCTTCCTTCATTTCATTGATGGTGGCACTAATCTCTACAATCCCTCCAGGAATTCAATATTGCCTTTGGTTTACTATTTTGCTAGGCAGAGGCAGTTCTAGTGGGCTTCCACTGGGTCTTTCCTACCATAATAGCCTTCACTCCACAAGTTAGGGATCTAATGTGGGGATTCTGCCAGTTAACGAGTATATCTATTCCATTTGTACATTCTGGAACTGGGGAAATAACCACAGAATGGGTCTGGGGACCCACTGGACCCACTGTGATATGGACCTGAGGTAAAACTCCAGCAATCACCTGGCTTCCATAAGCCCCTGCTCTGATTGGGGACCACAATGACATTTTGGATCTCCTGGAATTAATGTCACTTCTGAGCCAGTGTCTAATAATCCCCAAAATGCCTCATTATTTCCTTTTCCCCAATCCACAGTTACTCTGGTAAAGGGGAAAGATGGGAGGAAAATTAACTCTAAATTTTTGGCAGTTTAACAGGATCCTTTCCCAAGGAGACCTGGCCTTCTCCTCATTCAAGGGGCTCTGGGTCTGTAAACTGTCTCAAGTCTGGAAATTGATTAAGGGGCTGTGATTCTCTGCATCTGTAATTTGAGTTAGGTTTTTTTTCACTTGGTCTAGACCTCTTCTGTTTATACAGATCCAGAAGAAATTTAGTAGACTGCCCATCTATTTCACTTCTAGATACCCCATGATCTATTATGGCCAATACCATAACTCCGTGTGACTCTGACTATTTTGAGTGCAGCTTTGAGTCTGCCTTTCATTGCAGGAGCCATGCCCACCTTGTCTTTGGTGATTAACTGCTGATACTTGACCTTTACTGGCCCCAGATGTGATCATCCCCATAATGTTAAAGAATTTTAATTCCATTACAGCCCTCCCTACATTAATATCTGGACTACAGAGAAGAGCAACCGTAGAGCTCTTCAGGGAAGATGCAGTTAGTTTCACAAATTTATTCCTCACAGTCCTGGTTAACGTTGTGTCCTCTGGACATTCCTTCGGTGGGTGGGCAGGTCTTAAATGGTAAATCCATTCTAGCATTTCTATATCTCTTAGCCTTTGAATTCCCTCTTCTACCGTATACCAGGACAAATGGGGCATCTCAACCTCAGATATGCTAGGCCATATTTTGGTCCATTTTTCAATCAGCCACCCATACAAACGGTTCCAGAACTTTCTACCCCTCGAGCTATAACTGGGTTTTGTCTAGGTTCTTGCTTCAAAAAATTAATTTCAAGAGCACATCAGGTTAGTTAGGCCAGTAATTTATTAAGGTAGGGAGGGAAGAAAAATGGGAGAAAATAACAGATCATAGTTCCCAGGTAGAGAGGAAAAGCCTGAAAAGTGATAAAGAGGACCAATTCACACACTACAATTTAGCATTATAGATTATAAATGCTCAGGTTTTACTTGTGTGTTGATCCATGCAGGGGTTAAGAAGGTCAGAATAGGGTATGAACAGGAACTGGGACAGGGCAAAGGCAAGAGAGAGCAAAAGGCCTTTGTGCTTGCTTTTTAAGCATTAATTGTACTGCCATTTTGCTAATGGCTTGGGAGGAGTTCTAGCTGTTTGCTGTTTTGATTGATTATCCCACCCATCAATCCCCCAGGAGGGCCCAATCATAAGGCCCCTGGAGAGTATGCAGGGCTTCTCCTGGCTTCTGGAGGAAAGCTTGTTCTGAATGGGAGAATCTGTGAGAGTCTTCCAGCAGCCATCTTGGGGGTATTGAAATCCAAGGGAATTCTTGTCAGGTTCCAGATCCATCTATTGATTCCCTATCTAGCCTGCTTCTTTCCCCCCTCAGAGAGGTTACAACTTTATTCTTAAAAGAGTGCTGAAGGTGATGGTCATTCTTCTGTAATTACTTACTGCTGTTTAGGGGGAGTAGGCCCTGCCTGACAAGGTGGGGTTATTCTATCTGGTTATTCTATCTCAGTTGGAGGAAGACAGATCTGGTATCCTGTGTGAAGTTGGATGAAGTCCCCATATGGCTAACAAGAGGTTGATTCTGAAAGAAATAAACTTGATTAGAATTTTGAGAATATATGGTCCCACTAAGAGTATACTGGACCACAAAAGTAGAAAAGGCCAGGTGCCTGCAAAGGCTGCTCAGTTGGTGGGAAACAGTATTCCTCTTTCAGTTATTTTATGCTGTTGGTTAACTCCAGAGAACAGAGGTATTGCCTTTTTAGTTATAATATAGGAAGAAATTACAGGAAGTGAAAACAGACAAGGTTTCTTAGGGGGTGCCTGGTTTGCCCTTCCCCTAGCAATAGGCATTTGGGCTAGAGTTAGAGGGGACAGCTGTATTTGACAGAGACACCACTTAACTTTTGTCTGTTGAAGAAGTATTTCAGGCCATCCAATGCCTGGCATTCATGCATTCTGTCAGATGCTTCTGATGAGCTGGCATTTTCTTGGGCAGTTGACTTCACTTGGGATTAGTGTACCTAGGGGGAAAATCTTTTAACTTTAACAACTGTGGGAGTGATCAGAACTACACAGTAAAGTTCCTTCTATTTTGGCTCTAACTGAGAGAGAAGCTTGTTTTCTTGCCAAGTTTTAATCAGAACCTTGTTTCCAGGTCCTGGTTGAGGAAAGGTTGCCCATGGACCATCTCAAAGGGGTTAAGCTGAAGTGGGTCTTAGCCACCTCATGTGCTATTTCCCTTCTGGTTGGAAATGTTTAGCCCTGGCAGGATGGTATGTGGGTTTGCCAGTCCTCCCCAGGGTATGAGTGGGACAGGTTCTGGAACAAGGGCTAAGAGGGATACCTGGGTTAAGGGCATTTATTAACTACTTAGAAAATGAAGTTCACCAGGACTTTTAATGTGTTCAGTGTCCCTCTGCATATGGTCTAGAATAGAGGCTGCTCTCAGCTATACTGTGGGCATGTAGACCAGCAATAGGCAGAATTTACTGATCTCTGAGAAGTAAATTTTAAGAATGAAGAAGTGGTTTTTAGTCAACTGACTTGGTGTTCCAGAGTCCAAGTCTGACTAAAATGTTTACAATCCAAAAATTTGGATCTTATGCTCTGGTCTCAGCATCCTGAGAATTTAATCCAGAACCCTGCTGATGGGCATTCCCATAGCTAACCTAGATCTCCCTAGGGCAAGCTGGAGGCTGGGTGGTGCATGCTGGAGTTTGGCTGGTACCTGCCTCAGGGCTGAGAGGAGGTCCAGACTCCCTGGGGAAGGCCACAGTCTGGGCAGTATAGGTTTCAGTTTTGATGGTACCCACCTCATGGCTGGAAGGAGGTCCTAAATTCCTGGGGCAGGTTGGAAGCTGGGTGATACAAGGTTGATAAGATGTGGTCTCCACAGGGCAGGCCATTGCAGGTTTGTCTGGTAAAGTCTCAGCAGAATTTAGGATTCCAATGTCCTCACCAGTATTATCATCATCCCATATATCTCCATCCCAATCCTCTGGGTTCCACTCCTCTCCAATCAATGCCTTCACTTTAACCACAGAAATCCTGTGGGGTTGAGATCTTAGTTTCCTTTGTAACTCTGCTACTCATAGAATGAAAGTTTCAGTTTGGTTCTCAGATATCTCAAGCCTGTGGCTGCAGGAGGCAAGATTTTCTTTTAGAGCACACATAAAAACTTTCAGATCATTCATGTAGTGTTTAAGTTCCAAATTTGAAAGCTTTAACTCATTGCTTCCTTTTGTAACTGTATCCAGAGTAGCTAGGAGGAGCCAGCCAACACCATTATACCTTTTGACTCCACAAATCTCTGTTAAGGTGTTGAAAATACTCTCACTCAGACCCTTGCATCTTATAATCATGGAAGTAGGGGAATCCAGTGATGATATTTTGGGTATCTCCTTTACCAACTCAGGTCATGGACTGTTAGCAGTCTCTTCATTATTGGAAAGGGAGTCATTAGTACTCTTGAGTCCAATTAGAGTAAAGAGCCAATTGCAAACTCTGAGAACCACCTCAGACAATCCATGTTTAAGATTCTGTTCCTCAAAAACCACTCCTGGTACCAAGCTGTGTTAGTCAGGGTTCTCTAGGGAAACAGAATCAACAGGAGATATCTGTAAATAGTATGAGATTTTATGAGTCTCTCACGTAACCGTGGGGATGCACAAGTCCAGGTTCCGCAGGCAGGCTGCAAACCAGGGGCTCAGATGAAAGCCCAATGAAAGTCCTTGATGAGTTTCCGGGAGACATTAGATGCCCAAAAACAAGCTGGAAATTCACCCTGAATGCTGAAATCACTTCCCATTTTAAGGCATTCAACTGATAGGATAAAGCATCACCCATTACTGATGGCAATCTCCCTGGTTGATGCTGATGCAATCACCCATCTATGCAGTAAACTCACTGATGACTAAAGCACAAAAATGTCAAAAATGACATTTTATTGTAATTGTATCACAATTAGCCAAGTGCTTGCTTAACTAAACAACTGGGCACAACTACCTGGAAGAGTTGACACATTCACCTAACCATCACAAGAAGCAATACTGATATTGAACAAAAGAGATTTCAAATGCAAAATTGTTATAAAGGATAAGGAACATCATTATGAATTAATAAAAGGGTAACTTCAACAAGAAGAAATAACTATTTTAAATATTTATTGACCTAACCTGAGAGTCCCCAGATATATGAGGCACATACTCGCAAATCTGAAAAGAGAATAGATGTCTTTACAATAATAGCTGTAAACTTCAATACACCTCTCTCAGTATTTGGACGGAACATCTGAACACAGGATAAATAAAGAGAGAACTTGAAAAATATGATAAATGAACTAGACCTAACAGACATCTTTAGATCAGTGTACTGCAAAACATCAGGATACACTGTCTTTTCAAGTGCTCATGTATCCTTCTCCAAGATAGACCATATATTGGGTCACAAGACAAGTCTCAATAAGTTTAAAAAAATTGAAATTATACAAAACACTTTCTCTGATCAAAACAGAATAAACCTGGAAATTAATAAAGACAGAAAAAGGGCATATTCATAGATATATGGAGATTAAACAACACATTCTTAAACAACCAGTGGATCGAAGAAGAAATTGCAAGATAATTCAGCAACTATCTTGAGACAAACGAAAATGACAACACAACATATCAAAAACTATGGGACCCTGCAAAAGCAATGCTGAGAGGGAAATTTATAGCCTCAATACTTATATTAAAAAAGAAGAAAAAGCTAAAATTGAAGGTCTAAATGCACACCTGAAAGAACTAGAAAAAGAACAGCAAGCTAATCCCAAACCAAGCCATAGGAAAGAAATAATAAAGATCAGATCAGAAATCAATGAAATCAAGAACAACAACAACAACAACAAACAATAGAGAGAATAAACAAACCCCAAAGTTGGTTCTTTGTGAAGATCAACAATATCAACAAACCCTTAGCTAGACTTACAAAGAAAAAAAGAGAGAAGACACAAATAAAATCAGAAATGAGAAGGGGGGGACATTACCACTAACCCAAGAGAAATAAGAGAGACCATAAAAAGATACAATGAACAACTGTATGAAAAACAACTAGAAAATGTAAACATGTTGGACAAATTCCTGGAAACACATGAACCACCTACAGTGACTTTAGAAGAAATAGAAGATCTCAACAAACAAATCACAAGTGAAGAGATTGAAACAGTCATCAAAAATCTCCCAAAGAGGAAAAGCCCAGGACCAGATAGCTTCACAGGTGAATTCTACTAGTCATTCAAAGATGAACTAATATGGAGCTTGCTCAAACTCTTCCAAAAAATTGAATAGGAAAGAATGCTACCAAACACAATGAAGCCAACATCACCCCAATACCAAAACCAGATAAAGACATTACAGAAAAAAGAAAATTAGAGACCAATATCTCTAATGAATATAGACACAAAAGTCTTCAACAAAATTCTTGCAAACAGAATCTAAAAGCACAGTAAAAGTTATACACCACAATTAAGTGGGTTTTATCCCAGGTATGCCAGGGTGGGTCAACAACAAAAAATCAATTAGTGTAATAAACTACACTGACAAATTGAAGAAGAAAATTCACATGATCCTCTATTAATACAGAGAAGGCATTTTACAAAATACAGCACCCTTTCTTGATAAAAACACTCCAAAAGATAGGAATAGAAGGAAGCTTTCTCAATATGGTAAAGTGCTTATATGAAAAAGTTACAGCTAGCATTGTACTCAATCGTGAAAACCTGGAAGCTTTCCTGGTGAGATCAGGAACAAGACAAGAATAACCACTGTCACCATTATTATTCAATATTGTGCTAGAATTCCTAGCTAGAGCAATTAGGCTAGACAAAGAAATAAAAGGCATCCAAACAGGAAAGGAAAATGTAAAACTTTCACTATTCACTGATGACATGATCCTGTATCTAGAGAATCCTGAAAAATTCTCAACACTATTAGAATTAATAAAGAAGTCCTGCAAAGTGGCAAGATAAAAGGTTAATACACAAAATCAATAGCATTTCTATGCACTACTGATGTGTAATCTGAGGAGAAAATCAGAAAAAGCTTCATTTATAATAGTGAATAAAACAATCAAATATTTAGGAATAAACTTAACCAAGGACATAAAAGACCTGTATTCAGAAAACTACGAAACATTGCAAAGAGAAACTGAAGAAGACTTATATAAAAGGAAGGACATTCCATGTTCATGGATTGGACGACTAAAATATCATTAAGATGTCAATTCTACCAAAACTGAATTACAAATTCAATGCAATCTCAATAAAAATCCCAACAGCCTTTTTTGTAGAAATCTAAAAGTCAATAGTCAAATTTATTTGGAAGGGTAAGGAACCGTGAATAGTAAAAAATGTCTTAAAAAAGAATGAAGTTTGAGGACTCTCACTTCCTGACTTGAAAACATATTACTTAGCTACAGTGGTAAAAACAGCATGGTACTGGCATAAGGACAGACAGATTGACCAATGGATCCGAATCAAGTACTCAGAAATTGACCCTCAAATCTACAGTAAAGCGATTTTTCACTATGCTGTTAAGCCCACCCACCTCGGCCAGAACAGTCTTTTCAACAAATGGTGCTGGGATATCTGGATAAGCATATCCAAAAGAAAGAAAAATGACCCCTAACTCACACCTTATACAAAAATTAACCCAAAATGGATCAAGGACTTAAATATAAAAACAACAACCATAAAACTCCTAGAATAAAATTTAGCAAAACATCTTCAAGATTTTGTGGTGGAAGCTAATTTCTTAAAACTTATACCCAAAGCATAAGCAACAAAAGAAAAAATAGATAAATGGGACCTCCTCAAAATTCAGCTCTTTTGCACCACAAAGGACTCTGTCAAAGGGTGAAAATGCAACTGACTCAATGGGAGAAAATATTTGGCAATCAGGTATCTGATAAGACTTTAATATCCATGATATATAAGAAGATCTTACAACTCAACAATAAAAAGAAAAAGTATCTGATTAAAAAATGGGCAAAATACTTGAAAAGATAACTGAACAAAGAAGAAATACAAATGGCAATGAAACACATGAAAAACAGTTTAACTTCACTAGCAATTAGGGAAATGCAAATGAAAACTACAAAACTACAATGAGATATCATTTTACACCTATTAGACTGGCCATTATTAAAAAGTTGGAAAACTGTAAATGTTGGAGAGGATGTAGAGATGTAGGAATACTTATTCACCATTTTGGTAGAATGGTGAAGCCACTATGGATGACTTTGGCAGTTCCTAAGGAAGTTGAATATCTACTTGCTGTGGGACCCTGCAACACCTCTGCTAGGTATATATATACCCAGAAGTACTGAGAGCAGTGACACAAATAGATATCTGCACACCGATATGCATAGCAGCATTATTCACGATAGCCAAAAGTTGGAAACAACACAGGTGTCCATCAACTGATGAATGGATAAAGAAATTGAGGCATATACACAGTATGGAATCATATGTAGTAGTAAGAAGAAATGAAGTCATGAAACATGACAACATGGATGAACCTGGAGGACATTATGTTGAGTATAGCAAGACAGACACAAGAGGAAAAATACTGTATGATTGCCCTATTATAAACAAATACATTATGTGAAATACAAATATGGGTAAAATTGCATATTTAAGACCATTTTCCCTTGAAGCTGAACAAATGTAAGTTAATACTACCCAATGTTAATATCAAACAAAAAAAACCAGCATTATACTAAGTGAAGGAGACCAGACACAGAGTACTACATATTGTATGATTCCATTTATATAAAATGTAAATATAAATCAATTCGTAAAGATGATAGGAGATATAGTTGTTCTCTAGGTCTGAGGAATTAATGCTAAGGGGTTTGGAGTCTTTCTTTTTGGAGTAATGAAGTTGTTCTAAAGTTTTTGAGATGATGGATGCACAACATAGTGATTTTACAAAAAGCCATAGATTATACACTTTGCATAGACTAGGCAGAAACAGCAGCTACGTACAGTGGGTGAAGCATAGAAAGATTGAGAGGTGAGGGATTTTCTTGTTGTTTGTCTGTTTTTTGTTTATTATTATTATTATTAGTGAAATAATAAAAATGCTCTAATAATGATTGAAGTGATGAATGTACAGCTGAGTGATTATAGCTAATACCATTGATCATACACCTTGGATGAATTGTATTTTTTATTAATATGTATAAATAAAATTGATTTAAAAACTATTAAAAATTTCATTAAAAATTAGAAGGTATCACCTCAAACATTTTAAAGGATAATTCTAAAATAAATCCAAACTTTTAAAAGGGAGTAGTTGGAAAAACTTTCTTTTTTATGGTAATTAAGTTTATTTTAATTTTTTAAAAAGATACTTAGATTACATAAATAATACATTAAAAATTTAGGGGATCCCCATATGCCCCACTCTCTACCCTTCCCAAACTTTTCCACATTAACAACATCCTTCATTAGTGTGGTACATTTGTTGCAGTTGATAAACACATATTGGAGCATTGCCACTAAGTATAGATCATAGTTTACATTATAATTTAAACTCTCACCCACACAATTTTGTAAGTTATGACAAGATATATAATGGCCTGTATCTGTCATTGCATCATCATTCAGAACAATTCCAATGTCCTGAACATGCCCCCATATTACACCTATTTTTTCCTTTTCCCTCCCCTCAGTACCTCTGGTGGCCACTGCCTTCATATCAAGGATAACAGTTCTTCTATTGCTAGAATAACAATAAGTCTATAGCATAAAAGAGTAAGTCTACTCTAGTCCATCGTTCCTTTCCCAGTCCTGAGGATTCTGGGATGGTGATGCTCTCTCTGCCTCCAATGGAAAGGGGGCTTAGATCCCATGGGGCAGGTAGATGGGACTATCTTCCTTGCAATTGTAGACTCTGTTCCTTGGGATGGTCATTTTCCATCATCATTTCCTTGTTAGTTGTCCTGGAGAGTAGGTGTTGCAACTCTGTTGAGAACACCATGCTCTTTTAACTCTCATCCAATTCCCTGCATATCACATCTCCTCCAGTTGTCCCTCCAGTCTTGCTAATATTTATAGTGATTAAAGCTTAATGGCTTCTTCTGGTTAAGCACTGTCATCAGTCCTCTATTTGGGGGCTTATCATTCCCATGAACATTAATGAGTCCAAATCTGTGATTCTGTGTTTGTCTCTCCTAATATCCGCCCTTTCCTAAAGACGAGAGCTTCCACTGAACTTCTTCATGATACAGATACCCTCACTTCATGAAGTGTCCCCTGGCGTCTCCTGTGGAGCACTGCCTTCTGTTAGGTGCTCTGGCATTACATAATATATCTATTATATCATTACTTTTTCCACATTCCTAAGAGCCACTGAATCAGGGCATGCTTAATCCATGAGACTGGAGGCCTTTTAAAGAAAGAAAATTCAGATGCCATTAGTCAGGAAAAAGCCAGACCTCACAGCTGTCTCAAATAATAAGCTAACCATATCTACACCCTCGTACACCTAGTCCCTTTCCCTTTTCATGTGTGTTTGCTTTAAATTAACCAATCTTTGACTTCCACAGGAAATCTACTAACTTCCATTCCTGGACCACAATAAAGGCACAGGTCCTTCTCACTCTGATTGAGGATTTCCCACCTGGTGGTTGAGCCACCAAAGTCAATCATGCTTCCTAATGACTCCTCATGGCAACCCTCTCTCTCTGGGAACTGTAAGTAATACACTTTTTATTTCATGCATTGTGGCCTCGACCCAAAGTTAAAATCCAACGTACCTAATTCAAAACACTGAGACCAGAGTGTCTTGGTTTATGCCAGTGTGAATTTGGTCACTATGGAAGAGCAGGCAAATTTGGTCACTCTAAAGCTAGGACAAATGAAGCTGTGTGTGTCTGAATTCGTTCAATAGACGTTTCTATTACAGAGTTTCCTAAAAGTGAAACGTTGACTTCTGTAAAATAGTAAAGGCCATTCATTGTAATTTAATAGGCTTTATCCCCTCCCACCCCACTAACAGAAATCATAGCTATTATAATTTTATCGTAATGAAATTAGGTATATCACTCAATGGCTCTAAGCTGAGATTAACGATAACATTTGGTTTATTTTTAATAATCAATCTCAAATATTTAAATGATTTTAAATCTATTAGAAATTTTTTAATTGGATTTTTAAAATACTCCCTGAGGTTTACTTAGAGTAATTTTTAATCCTCCCAATTTAATTGTGAATGAAGGATGACCTACATCACATATATTTTTTCTTAATAGGAAATAGTAGGAACAGAACAGCATGTTCTGTCTGAAAATAAGCAGCACGGTTTGCCTGAATATATTTATAGCTCGTATATTACATTTTGCTCTTTATGTTCTAAAGAACAAGGGTCAATGCATTTGAAGGAGAAAAAGTAGGACTACCCTGGGAAGTAAAACTATTAAGAGCAATGGTGTTTCACACCATGAAACTGAAAAAAAGGCATACATATTGAGAACTTACCAAATGTGCCTTAAACTTCTGCATAGGGAGTAGAAACATAACAGAGAGAAGGGGCAGGCTTTTCAGAAATTAGCCTGAGAACGAGGGATCAAGCTATCATTTATGCAATGATAGAGATTATCCTAGTCCCAGACAATTTCACACTGCACATGGAATGAGGACTATGAGATTAAATAATTAAGACAAAAAGATTAAAACTGGAATAGGGAAAGCAAGCATTCTTACATTTTGCTAAACCTCATTTGTTTTATGTGATTTTAAAATATCCTT
Organism: Tolypeutes matacus; assembly: GCA_026826555.1. Taxonomy (NCBI): domain Eukaryota; kingdom Metazoa; phylum Chordata; class Mammalia; order Cingulata; family Chlamyphoridae; genus Tolypeutes; species Tolypeutes matacus. Next base: position 10,056,243 of record JAKSZT010010858.1, on the reverse strand, counting down.
ATGTACATTTTCACACTCATGATCAGGCATGTATATGTAAAATATAGGTATGTAGCTTTCATCAATGTCATGCCTCCTTTTGACTTAAAAACCCCTCATCTCTGAATCTTGTGTTATCAGTCTATGCTGATTAGTGTACGTAGGTATTGCACACATCCAGTGGCCACTGGTCAACCTCCCTCGGTTCTTATAGATTTTAGTTCCTAGTTCATTCTCATTCTCTCTAGCAATACTCCTTTCTCAATTCTAGTTCATATTATTATGAAAAAAAAAAAAAATCAGCTTCCCATACCCAGGTATCTGACTTCCTTAAATTTCTCTCTTCCAATGGCATTTTCTATGCTGCCTTAGAAATGTATTCCTCTTTTATGAGCTGAAACTTGAATAATTGATATGGCCCCTACAATCTGTTTCATATGTCATAGTCAAACAGCCTCTGTCTTTCTCATTTATTTCCTTTCACCTCATCTTTAACAATCATTTAATGCCAACAGCACTTATAATCCATTACTCCTGCTATTGTCCAACAAACCCTTCGTGATGTCATTTCACTCCTTAGTTAGAATTTTAGGACCAAGTAGAAGTATATGCATTCTCAACTTCCTTGCTCTACTCTCAAATATTGAAAACTTTTTAAAAATTTTGTTTTGTTTTATGACACAAAAATGATTTAAATACAAGTATTTACCTATCCCAAGTCTGCGTGCTAGCAGAAGCATGTATGGAGGGAAAAATAATCTGCTTACTAGTACCTTTCAATTTTATGCATCGGAGATTCCAAGAATCGAATCCCGGTAAAGACAGAAGGATGAGAAGAGAAGGCAGGAAACGGACACAGAGATTTGCCCAGCAAATGGAAAAAAAAAAAAAAACAGCAAAAAGGGGGGTGGTTAAAAATGGATCAAAGTAAATAAATAGATGGATCATTAAAAATTTAAAAATTAAAAAAAAAATAAATCCCTTCAACAGATTAGTGTAAAAAAACAAAACAAAACAATTTTATGGCCATCACTCTTGCATTGGTCCTAATACTGCCTAGTAATTGACTGTATCACTCTTTTAGAAAACCACTTCATTTAATTTTTCATGTTCCTCATATCTATCTCCATTAAGAACTGCTGAATCTCACCCAAATATACATTGTTATATTTGACACAGAAGAAACTTTCAGGAGAGCTTCTAGGTGCTTCTACTACATGGAACTATTTACCAATATATGCACCATTTGTTCTTTGAGTTTTCCTTTTATGATGGATGAAGTGTCCTTTGTCTTGTCTGAGTCTAGACCTATTAGTTCACAACTTCTCCACCTTTGCTTCTTTTTCTTGCTTCAACTTTTCTTCTATCCTAGGTCATTCTTCATTCCCCAGAGCATATTGACATGACATTATTTTTCTTCATTTAAAAAGTAATTAAATTAAAAGCAAGACTTTTATGTCTACTTCTCCTTGTAGCAATTTATGTCCTTCCTTTGATGGTGAAAGTCCTTAACAGAGTTTTATACACACGCTCTCCAAATCTTCCTTTCTGATTCTCACTTATTCACATTTTTCTCATTCTTTTGTCCCCACCACTTCACTAAAACTGCCCTATCTTAGTTTGCCAAGGCTGCTAAGACAAATACAACACAATGGATTAACTTAAGCAACAGAATTTATTGTCTCATGGTTTAGAAGTCTAAAAGTTCAAAATGAACATATCAGCAAGGCCATGCTTTCTCCTGGAGTTTGTAATATTCTGGTGATAGCTTTTCTCTCATAGCATTCCTCCACCATATGATGATCTCTCTCTTCTACTAAGTTCTGTCTTCTTCTGATTGAATGCATCTAAATTTCCTCTCTTTATAAGCCTTTTAATCACACAGGTTGAGATAAAGATTGGATGAGGAGGCTCCCCGCATTGCTGATGGGAATACTGTTTGTTGATTGTAGATGTAATCAGCCATATATGCAATAAACCATAGATGTAATCAGGTGATAATAAATTCAAATCCATCTACCAAATACCCCCACAATAAAAATCAAGTCAGTGCTTGCTTGACTATTTTCTCTCTGTTTTCTCTCATATTTCCCATCTTATCCAGTAGAAAATTCTGATGGCTCCATGTTCAAAATATATACAATACCTTTCCATTTCTCATTATCTCTACCAAGTGTTATCTGGTCAAAATATTGTCAACTTAAACAGGTATTCTCTCTGAATAAATGCAAGGGTTTCTCCTTTACTACCTGTTTCCATGGTTTTCCTGCATAAAGTCTATTGCTAACAAATTATCATTAATAAAAAAATGTCATTTCTTAGCACTCCCTTGCTGGAAAACTTTTGATGACAACTCTTCGCCCTCAATTCTTTATGTGATTTAAGCCCCTGTTACCTCTGACTCAATTTTTTACTATGTGTCTACTTTTTCACTGGTCCTTGCTTTTCTAAATCACCAGGCTTGCTCTTATCTTGTGTGTTTGGACTAAGAAAACTCACTGTCTTAAGTATTTCTTTTTCCAAAGGCTACATTGCTTACATCTTCTACTCTTTCAACTTTTTGGTTTAGAAGAATGACTGGCTAATAGTAGGTCCTAAATAAATATTTGTTTACCAAATAAACCATTTTTGATACTCCTAAAAGTCTTAATGAAAACAAGTAATTGCTGATAGCAAATATCTAAAAGTCAGTGAAACAGGGTGTATTAAGAACTAAAATTAACATTAAATGCTGTACCTCTATTATTTTTGTCGTGGGCATAGTGTAGTTTGCCAGGTCTGCTATGGCAAATATCATAGACTGGTTGGCTTAAACAGCAGGAATTTAATGTCTCACAGCTTCAGAAGCTGGAAGTCCAAAATCAAAGTGGTTTGTTGGCAATTAATCTCTGCCATCTTTACATGGTGTTCTTTCTGTGTCTCCTCTTGGGGCTTCTATTTCTCTGCTTAAATTTCCTTTGCTTTTAATGAATCCAATTATGTTGGATTAAGGTCTACACTGGCTCACTTTGGCCTCATGTAAATAAGATCTACCCATTTACAAATGAGTTCACACCCACAGGACTGTGTGTTAGGCCTTGAACATGTCTAGCAGCGACATGATTCAACCTGACATGCTGTGACAGTTTGAAGTTCTTTTATGTATCTCAAAAAAGAAAAAAAGATTATCTTTTTTAACTAATCCATTCCTGTGGACATGAGACACTTTTGATTGGACTAAGTCAGTAAGACTTAAGCCAGTTTAGGTCTCCTTTCTCTGGGTCTGATATATATGGACAAACACAGGAAAAGAGAGATCCACAATCTTTGATCTTGACATGTGCTTAAGCATGAAGCTCCCAAAAGGCAGGGCCTGCAGAGCAGCCCACAGCTGAGGAAATGAGCCCTGCAAAATTTGCTTGATCACCACATGGTCAAATACCAGGATCAACAGTAGCTGACTTTGGTGAGAAAGCATCTCTGATGCTGCCTTGATTTGGACATTTCATGCCTCAAAACTGTAAGCTTTTACCCCATATAAATGAAATAGTTCTAAAATTCTTTTGTGGTGATGAATGCACAACATTGTGAATATACTAAAAGTCATTAATGATACACTTTGGATAGATCTTACAGTATGTGAATATATCTCAATAAAACTGCCTAATAAATAAATAATTGCACAAAAATAGCCAGAAATAGCAAGTTTGTACAGCAGGGGAAGCACAGAGAGATTGAGAGGTGAAAAATTTTCTTGTTTGTTTGTTTATCTGTTTTTTTTTTTTTGTTTGTTTACTATTATTATTGTTGAAATAATGAGAATACTCTAATAATGATTGAAGTAATGAATGCACAATTATATGATTATACAAATTACCATTGACTCTACACTTTGGATGAATTGCATGCTTTATTAATATGTATCAATAAAATTATTTTTTTTAAACAAAAAATCCCATTACAAAAGCCAACACATTTCTGGTATTTTGCATCAGCAGCCTATTTGCAAGCTAAAACAGAAATTGATACCAAGAGTGGGGTGCCACTGCTTGCAATTACCAAAAATGTTGGAATGCCTTTATAACTAGGTAAAGGATGTTTTTTTTTTTTGTAGGCAATGTGAGATGCCTTTGATATAAAAGTCCTACATTGCTTTGAAGAGACTGATGTAGGAATATGGTCTCTAAAATTATTTCTGATGAGGCCTTAGTAGGCTATGATGAAACTATCATTGGAAAGTACAGGAAAGGTGATCCTTGTTTTAAAGTGTCAGAGAAATTGGCAACATTGACTCCTGGTGTTATATGGGAGACAGAATTTGAAAATGATGAGCTTGGACATTTAACTGAGGAGATTTCCAAATTATATGTGGAAAATGCACCCTAGCTTCTCCTTGCAGCTTATAGCAAAATGTGTGCAGAAAGAGAAGAGCTGAGAACTGAATTGCTGGGCACAAACAAAACAGAAATTGAAGGTTTGGGAAATTCTGAGCTTCCAGAAAACAAGCTCCTTGAAGATAATGCCCCATATAAGAACTTAAGTAACTTGGCACTTGTAAGTAAGGATTGGAAATGCAGTTAAGCAGAAAGGACTTGTGGAAAGTCTTACTGGCTTAGACCCTTGTTTCCTGCATGTTAAACCACAAGCTTTGTGAAATCTGTATAAATGAAACCAATGTCAGCTTGGACTAAAATGGACAGGGAGAGGAGAGACTGAAAGAAAAATAGCTCCAAGAGGAAAACTATGGAAGCTGAGGTCTAGATTGGGGACATCTTCTTAGGCCATGAGAGGGTTGTCACTTATGTTTGTGGAAAGGGTGAATTTGCATAGGCATTTGAAGAGGGTGGATCTCCCATCACATTTTTCAGGGAGAGTTTGGCCAACCCACGCTATAAAGTGAGTGGAGAATATTGCTTAAAGATTAGAGAGAGATAGATCTCCACCTCACTGTTCTGAGGGAGGTGGACCTGTATGTCAGAGATTAGGGAGAATGTTGCCACTACTCTACTGTATAAGAAGGTTGAGACTGTACTCCAGAAATTGCAGAAAGTGTGGCAGTCACCCCAATGTTCTTGGATGACAAGGTTTAAAACTTAGTCACCACTCAGATCCTTGAAGAAGGTAGAACTGAAAGCATGGCCCTTGGGTAAGCCTGTGGAAAGAGTGAGCCCCCATGAGGCTGAGGGAAGAAGAATACATCATTTTAGAGATGACTTTCAGAATTTGAAATCTAATGGAGTATGCCCTGTGGGTTTTTGCAATTTTTGGGGACCCATGACACCTGTTATTCCAATTTCTCCTATGGTAATACAAATGTTTACCCTATGTCTGTCCCTTCTATTTATACTGGAAGCAGATAACTTGCTTTCTAAGTTTCACAGGTCTACAGCTGGAGGAGAATGTTGTCCCAAGAGAAACTGCATGCTTATAACTGATTTTTATTAGATTATGTGCTTAGCATTGCTACTGAAATGATTTAAGACTTTTGGAATATTGTTATTTAATGAATGCTTTTGCACATGGAAAGAAAATATCTTTTTGAGATTCAGAGTGTAGAATGTGATAGATTGAAGTTCTTTTATGAATTCCTCCTCAAAAGATTGTATTTTAACTAATCCATTCCTGTGGGTTTGAGTCACTTTTTATTGGACTACGCCTTTGACGAGAGAGCCAGCTTGGGTCTCTGCCCTCTTGCTGGGTCTAATATAAATGGACAGATATAGGAAAAGGGAGCTTTGCCATTTTTGATCCTGCCATGTGAGAAAGGACTCAAGGATTGCTTAAGTCCATAGGAGGCTGGGTCCACAGAGCAGCCCAAGATTGATGAGTCCTGACATTTGCTTGATCACCACATGGCAGAACACCAGGATCAACAGTACCTGAATTTGGTGAGAAAGCATCGCTGATGGTGCATTGATTTGGACATTTCATGGCCTCAGAACTGTAATCTTTTACATAAATCACCTATATAATAGCCAACCCATTCCTTGTACTTTGCATCAGCAGCATCATGGCAAACTCAAACACATGTTAAAAGAAAAATACAACTGAATAGAAATATGATAAAGAGAAAATCACACTAGAATGTATTAATTAATGTGTCTTAGCTTGGAAATAAAGAGTCCATAAACAAATGTTAGTAGTAGTATTATTTAACTTGTTCTTTTAGGTAATGGTCTCTCCTTTCTCACAGAAAGTTTGTTCTACCAAATGCAGCATTACCCTATGTTTTATATTTCATCCATAAAAATGGAAAGGTTAAGAAATATTAGGGAAAAATCACTGTAGCTGTTTGATATTATTTATGAATTCCAAAAACAGATATTGGATTATGTTTACAAACTGGTCTATTTCCCTAGGCATATTACATTGTATTGGATTCAGAGGGTTCACTTTTACTCGATTAAATTATGTTTAATGCTTTGATTGGTCTGTGTCAGTAGGACTTTGTGTCTCCACCCACCAAAGGGGTAGAGACTCACAGAGAAGACAACATGGCAGAGGAGACAGTGGAGTTTTAATGCTGGAGCACCAGGAAGTAAATACAGAGAAGCAGATACATGAGGAAGGAGAAAAGACTCCATTAGACAGAGCAGAGGCCCCAGGAAGAGAGATAAGTCATTCATTTGATAGTTTATAGCTGGCTTTGTGGAGCGAGTAGGGCAGCTGAGCCCAGAGAGAAAGCAGCCCCTTGACAGAGACAAGGCTTGTCCCAGCCTGCCCCTGATATTGGAAGAACCTGGGACCACAGAGGCTGAAGAGGAAGAAGAAACCTGAACCCTTGCAGATGTAGGCAACCATCTAGCTCACAAGTGGCAACAGACTTTGGTGAGGGAAGAAACTTATGTTTTATAGTATATAACTATTGTTAAGCTTACATGGTAACTATAAACTTCTACTCCAAATAAATACCCTTTATAGAACTTAACAGATTTCTAGTACTTTTCCTCAGGACCCATTTATCTGACTAATACAATCACTTTGAACATTTCTATTAATTCTCTGGTTGGCATAATAAGTGTTCGTAGAGGAGGTGTGGTTAAAATTAAAGAGGTAACCCAGGATTACCTGTGAACTCAACTGAGAAATACATTTTACTTTGGTTCTCTTTTTAATATTCATATGCAAAATTAAGTGCAGTGCACATCAGTTGGTTAATAGTCAACATGGCTGTGTAGAAAACATCCATTAGAGCAGGTCTATCCAATAGAAATGTTTGCAATGTTCTACACTGTAGAAGATGGTACCCACAGGATACATGTGACTATTTATAACTTGAAATATCACTCGTATCAATGAGGAAAATAAGTTTCATTTGGATAATTTAAAATAATTTTAATATATCATTAAATAGACACATATGGCTAGGGGCTAACTTATGGAGACCACATTATAACATATGGTTTTGAGAAAAAATAATGAAATACAAAATCAAAAGTTTGGTACTAGGACATTTATTAAAATAAATCATATCATTTTAATGTAGGTTAAGATTTATGTCAATAATCAAATTATATAAAGTCTCATTGAGGGTGAGGACTGTTCCTAAAGTTCAAACTTTTTTGAATATTAAGTTTTCTATTAACAAATTATCAGAACCAAAACTAGCAAGTGCCAATATCTGTGAATCACAATAACCAAAAGCATTAATAATGAGCAACTGAAATGAAACAAATAAAAGGTAAAACTTAATGAAAAAATTTTTTAAAAATATAGTTTCAGTGATTGAGCACCTGCTTCCCATGTATGAGGTCATGGTTTCAATCTCCAGTACGTCCTAAAAAAAGTTACTTAAGAGTTGTAAAAATCACTTAAAAAATATCAGGGTTCATACCTTGTTGAAGAAATCCCATGTCAAGGTCAAAGTTGGAATTCACATAGGATTATTTGACATTTAATAGTCTATACATGGCCCATTATATTCCGGCTTCTTATGATTTGACATTGTTTCAAGATTCATTGAAGAGATGCCATAAAACTATTGTTAATGTGTTCTCACCTGCCTATTTGCAGGAATGAAAATTTGGGAATTCAGCCTGAACTTTGTAATGTATGTAATCATACCAAAAGACAGATGCCATTGTTATTTATTAAAGAATGACCAAAGACCAAAGAATTCATCTATATTAAGGTTGTTTATTAGCTTGCCAGACAAGAGAGAGCATAAATCTACAATCAGATTAGTGTATTTATCAGAATATGAAACGTGTAAGCTTGATGTAGAGCAGTTTGAAGCTGTATGTACCCCAGAAAAAAATGTTCTTAAATTTAATTCATGCCTGGTGTGTATGAACCCATTGTAAGTAGAAACTTTTGATGAGGCTATTTCAGTTTAAGTTGTGACCCACTTTGATCAGGATGGGTCTTAATTCTATTTTTGGACTCCATTATCAGTGGAATGAAATTCAGACACAAAGAGAAAGTCATAGGAAGTTAGAAGCTGAAATCAACAAGACCCAGAAGAGAAAGGAGCAACCAGGAGATGCAACCATGTGTCTTGTCATGTGACAGTGAAACCAAGTAACACTGACAGCCAACCTCAGAAAGCCATAGTCTTCCAGAAGAAAGCATGGCCTTGATGATGCCTTGAATTGGACATATTCCCTGCCTCAAAACCATGAGGGAATAAATTCCCATAGTTTAACCGAACAAACTTCATGATATTTGCTTCAGCACCCTAGAAAACTAAAATAGCTTTTGGTACCAGAATAGTGAGATGCTGCTATTGAAAATACCAAAAATGTGTCTTTGGAATTGGGTAATGGGAAAAGGTTAGAAGAATTGTGTGGTGCTTGATAGAAAGAATCTAGATTGCTTTAAAACGGCTGTAGACAGAGACTGAGGCTGGTTTCTCTTTCCAGTTTATAATTAATTGTGAGAGGAGATGTATAAGCTGAGAACTAAACTCTTAGGCATAAAAAAAACTTGAAATTGATGGTTTGGGGATTTTTGAGCTTCTGGAAGTTGAGTCCCAAGAGATTAGTGCTCTATGTGAGGGTTTAACTGAACATAGAACCAGTAAACAATTTCCAAGCAAGCCAGGATTGGAGGTGCAGTTATCCAGGGAGAATCTGTGGAAAGTCCTATTGTCCTGTGGTTTGGACCCCTTTATACAACATGCAAAACTAACAAGTTTTTTTGTTTGTTTGTTTGTTTTTTTGTATAATTTGTATGAGCAGAACTACTTCCCGACTGGACTTAAAAGGACAGAAAAGGGACAACTTGAAGGACCAGCTTCAAGGGCAGAATCATGGAAGCTGAAGCCTGGACCAATGATATAACCTTGGGCCAAGACATTGGGCCTACCATGTGTGTCGAAAAGGTGAATCTGCTCTGGTGCGTAGAGAGGGCAGACCTTCCATGCCATTGTTCAGGAAGTGTGCTGCTGTCCCAGTGCTCAGAGACCCTGGAGCCTTTGCCCCAATGTTTGAGGACAATCTGGCCTCCATTCTGATGCTTAGGAAGTATACAGCATCCACTTCAGTGTTCTAGGAGAGCATAGACACTGGGAAAGCATTTGGAAGGGGTGGGACTGCTGCACCAACAGCCTGGAAGACAGAACATTGTTCCATAGGTGACTCACAGACCTTGAAGTTTAATGGAGTATGCCCTTCAGGGTTTTGGAATTGTTTGGTAGAAGTGACCCTTGGTTTTCTTCTAATTTATCTCTATGAGAATGGGAATGTGTATCTTATGCCTATCCCTCCGTTGTATATCAGAAACAGCTAACTTGTTCTCCAGGTTTTACAGGTGCACAGATGAAGGAGAATTGTGTCCCAGGACAGACCACACCCATAACCAATTCTGATGAGACTTGGTAATAATTTTTCTTTCTGAAATAACTTAAAGCTTTTGGAATATTGCAGTGGAATGCATGTATTTTGCATGTAGAAAAAAAAATGTCTTTCTGGGAACCAGAAGCCAGAGTGTGTTGGTTTGAAGATGTATATGCTCCTAGAAAAATATGTTCTTAAATTTAATTCATTTCTGGGTGTGTGAACCCATTTGTATTAGTCAGCCAAAGGGGTGCTAATGTGAAATACCAAAAATGGGTTGGTCTTTATAAAGGGTATTTATTTGGGGTAAAAGTCCACAGATACCAGGCCATAAAGCGTTAAGTTTCTTCTCTCACCATAGTCCATTGCCACGTGTTAGAGCAAGACAGCTGCCGACGTTTGCCAGGGTTCAGGCTTCTTGGGTTCCTCCCTTCCCGGGGCTGCATTTCTCTCCGGGCTTAGCTCCTAGTTCCTCCACAAGGTCAGCTGTAGACGATCAGGCGAACAGCTCTCTTCTCTTCTCCTGGGGCCTTCTTTCCAACATCAAAACTGCTTCTCAAAAAGTGCTGCAACTCTGTTCTTTGTGTTGCCTTTTATATTTTCTTCCCCCATCCACCAAGGGGTGGGGCTCAACACCCTACTGACGTTTCCTAGTCAACACACTAATCATAACTTAATCATGCCCAGATTAACAGATCAATTTACAAACATGATCCAATTATATTTTTGGAATTCATAATTACATCAAATTGCCCAATGGCTACACCATTATAAGTAGGAACTTTTGATGAGGCTCCTTCAGCTAAGGTTTGACCTACCTTATTCAGGATGGGTCTTAATCTTATTACTGGAGTCCTTTATAAACACAATAAAATTCAACACAGAGAGAGAAAGCCACAGGAAGTAAGAAGCTGAAATCAATGAAACCCAGAAGACCAGGAGATGCTACCATGTACTTTTCCATGTGACAGAGAAATCATGGATCACTGGCAGACAGCCCCAGTAAGCCGGTTTTTGAAGATGCCTTGATTTGTACATTTTACCAGGCTCAAAAATGTGAGTGAATATATTCCCATTATTTAACCTGACCCATTTCATGGTATTTGCTTAAGCAGCCTAGGACACTAAAACAGACAGGAAGGAGAAAATTCCATTAGAAAACATAGCATTTTCAAATTATCTTTAGAGTTGGTTGTAGGGGTTGGAAACTTCCTATAGTTATTTGTCATTAACACATGCATCATGATACCATTGGTGTGGGCAGCAAGCTAAGTGCTGATCTTAACAAAGACCAGAATAAATTTAAGGTTCAAGCAGCACAGGGTCATGCAGTGTTCAGACCCTGGCACAAAGGTACAAGATTCAAGTAAGATTTCCTTTACCACATTTAACCTGTCTTTAATTGTTTCTCAAAACCAAATCCCATTCTTTATGGTTGCTCCTTCAACAATACAATTATACCTTTCAAAGTTGTGAAATACATAATACTATACTAAAAATGATCCAGCACTCAAAACATTTTCATTTACAGTTTGATTTGTAATTAGAGAAAATCGTAAGCATTAAAAAAATGAGCTAACTATAAAAGACAACTGGATTGATACTAAAAAAAATGTCCTCAGCTGCCTTGTGTAGAATTAGATAAGATTCAAGGAAAATGACTTCCTTTTTTTCTGTCCCTTTATAAACTGCTTATCTGATCTACCCCATTAACTTTACTTATAAGGAGCTGTTAAATCCTACTCTCTACTTAGTAGTGTGGAGGCATGGCTGCAATGCTTTGATTGATACCTTTTCTGAGGACTAAAGCTTTCAAAAAATACATTATTCCAAATTACTTTTCTGTAAATATCCAGCTAAATTGATTATCTGAGCCGCCACTTTCTGAGTTTCCATTCAATCACAGTTGCAACTACCATTTCTACAGAAGAGAGCACCTCTGTGCCAACATAGAGTTACCTCTAAATTTATGCTCTCACAGAAAAGTATCCAACATTTATCTCTGTGGATTATAGTCAAAAGAATTGTGGGAGGGCTCAGGAATAGCAGCAATGGAATGGAGGTGAATCTATTAGGAGTGGTAGTTTGAACCTCAGGAACTAAAGAAGTGCCTTAGGCACAAATGAATGTTCATTTTAGGAGTACACATTATAGGGATGTTAGTTCTTTTCTAACACATTTTCAGGAAGAAGACAAATCTTTGTATCTTACATATTTTCCTTTTGTGGAGAACACTATATTTTTGCCTGCCAAAATTTCAGCTTGAAATTCCTAATGTGCTAAATGAGCTAATCTCTAAGGTTTCTTCCAGCTTTAAAATTCTACAACTCTGTGGCAACTGGTACTGCAAATGTGCTCATGGTTATAGTTTGTTCCCTAAAATAAAAATGGAATAAAACAGATGAAGATCCAGGTGCCACATGAAAAGCAAATGACTAACTGTATCAACATGAGGTACATTGTGTCTTCATTGCTCAACTATAAGGCAAATTTTATGGAATAATTCTCTCTGCTTATGCATGTGCATAAAAATCCATTTATACTGTGCATAAGAAAATTAATTCAATCTCAGAAAATTGAAAGAATGCTAGTCAAGAAATTTAGGAAAGTTTGATTATTAAATTGATTGTTAGCATGTTTTCTAGTATATTTATCAATAAATATGTCCATTGATTGAAGCTTTCCCAAAAATTATAGTTGCTTGTTATTAAAAGAGGAAAAATGGTGAGTTAGCCACAGCTTTTTTCTAATTAATGCACTTCAAAAATTAATTGAACTAATGAGAGGTTTTTGCTTACATAAATAAAAATATAGAGCAGCATAATTTTATTGATTCTGGAATTAAAACCAACATAGGACACCATGGAGAACATTAGGAGATGAGACATTATAAATGATCCCTATATGTTAGGTGCATAATTATTTGACTTTAGACTTTTCACTCATTGAGAGAACAAATGAGTTTAATAAGGAAATAAATTAAGAAGGTAGATATGGACAGCAAACATGATAAGATGTTCAAGCAAATATTTAAAATGTAGATGTAATTGCTTTCATGTTTGTTTTTAATTACAAAAGGAAATAGGAAAACAAACTGTTTACAAGAGACCTGTACCCATAAATGAAATGGCATTAACAGAAATAAAAATGATGTTTTACCTGCATAGGATATTAGATGTATGCAAATTAAGGTATGTGGCAGATTGATGCTAAATCCTTCTTTTCCCCATTGGTTCAAGTTTCTTTTTTCTCAAAAAAAAAGCTGCTGATTTTAGCCATTTAAATGTTATTTAGAGGTTTGAATGCACACATTTAATTACCCTCTGGAGGACAGCTGCTTTCATGATTGGTGGGAAACTAGGAGAGAGATTGTAGAGGACACCTGGAGTCTGACTGGTGAAAAAGTAGAGAAGACTCTAGAAGATCACTGAAAACGGAGGATCATGTATGCTATATACTTGACCTTGCCAAGCTGAATTTGTTTAAAGAATCAGTAAAGCCGTCTATTTAAAAATGTGCTCTTGATCAGAAGCACATTGATTATTAGCATAAGTTTTTCTACAGTGAAGATGGAAACCCCATAGACAAAAGAACACTGAATTATGAAGAATATGACTTTATTAGCAGAGTGAGTGATGTGGGAGGTAATGCATGCATTTGCATAGTCCAGTGGGAAACCTGTGGGGAAGTTAGGCATAGAAGAGCTTCCTCTGCCCTGCTATATCTTATCAGTGACCTTACACCCAGGGTATTCTGTACCACTGGACAAATAAATAGCCATGGTGTGTTGTGTTGTAGGGGAGGACACGGACAAGGAGATAAAGAGAATGATAGAGACAGAGAGATCTCCCATCAATACATGTCCCAGCTGCAATGCCCTATCCTCCATTCTTTAGACTTCAATTTCTTCAAGAGTATTTACCATATACAATATTTATGAAAAAAATAGTTATCAGTATAAAATTATCAATATTATCTACAAATAAATTGGATGGTCAATATGAGGAGGAATGGGATTTCTGTACACTTGACACTCAAGGCGGAATTTTAAAAAAATTAATAGTCTAAATCAACTGAAGTAATTCTAGAACTGCAAAATAGAGAGACAATCATAAAATATGAAGAGCTTAGAAGAGATTAAACAGGTTTTGGATAAAGGAATAAGGATCACATTGGCTTAGACTTCTGCTCTGCAGCACTACATTTTAGATGATGCATGAGGAAAAAGTGAGTTTTTCATATTCATATTCACTTATTTACCAATTAAGTAATAGAGAAGATGTGGAGATTTTAAACAAATAAAACCATATATTTTATTTTTCTTGTACATTGTTTTAAATAGAAATGAATGAGATGAGGAAGCAGATGTGGTTCAAGTGATTGGGCTCCCATCTATCATATAGGAGGTCTTGGATTCATTTCCCAGGGCCTTCTGGTGAAGGCAAGCGGACAACAAAAAAAAAGGGACACAGACGGAAAAGACAATGAGAGACACAACAAACCAGGGAGCTGAGGTGGCTCAAAGGATTGAGTGCCTCTTTTCCATGTCAGAAGGTCCCAGGATCACTTCCTGGTGCCTCTTAAAAGAGAAGACAAGCAGACACAGAACACGCAGCATATAGATACAGAGAGCACACAGTAAGCCCAAGCGGCAAGGCGGGGGGGTGGAATAAATAAAAAAAATAAAAAATCTTTAAAAGAAATGAATGAGATGTTTGAATATATACCTAAGGAATTACAAAGAGAAGATATACTTTTCCAGGAAGGAGAGATACTTAGGAATTTTTAAAAGGTGAAATTCATCCAGGAATAAAATGATATGAATCTCTTCAAGTGATATACCTGCAACATTTATGAAACAAAATAAAAGTGTCAAATTAGAAAATTAGGTGAGAATGTCACAGTATTTGATTAGAATGTCTTTAAGAAGAAAGATGATTCTACACACAAAATTTACTGACATGAAATTTGAAAGCTTAATGACATGTTTATGTTAAACAGTCTTCTTCAGAGAAACATTTTGTGATATTAAAGAATATATACCTCACAATAGTAACAGACTATTAATTTTATTATTATTGTTTTATACTGAGTTTCTCCAACACTTGAAGACTTTTTAGATAATGAGAAATGCATTGATTCCAAGAAAATGTGTTATATCAGGAAAGTAGAAGAAATGTCTTTCATTATTATTGGTCAAGACTTTTGATTTGCAAAGATTTGAGTACTGATTTTTTAAAAAATATCAAACACTTTAAGCAATTATACAATAAGGTTTTTCCAATGTATTTATAAAAATACATTGTTTTCCCAAATTTCTATCCTGGAATAGTTAAATTTCTAGAAGCTAAAGAGTTTGAGACTACTCAGAAGTAAAGAATAAGATAAAATTATGGGTCTTTTGAATGAGTTTTATCAGACATTACATAATGTAAGTTTCATTTGAAAAATAATTGAACTCAGTTCTTTAAGATAATGTTAGTTTCTGAGAATGAGTAGGCTACAAATAAAATTATATATGTGTATATGTTAATAAATATATATGTTTGTGAATGTGTACTGTATTAGTCAGTGTTCTCTCAGGAAACAGAATCAACAGGAGATATCTGTCAATAATATCAGATTTTATAAGAGTCTGTCATGCGACCGTAGGGATACACAAGTCCAGGTTCCGCAGGCAGGCTGCAAACCAGGGGCTCTGATGAATCCGTAGAAAGATCCTTGATGAGTTTCTGGGAGAAGGTGGCTGTCCAACAATGAGCTAAGAAATTCTCTCTGAATGTTGAAATCATTTTAAGGCATTCAACTGATTGGATAAAAGCGTCACCCATTGATGATGCAATCTCCCTGATTGATGCAGATGTAATCAGCCATCCATGCAGGAAACTAACTGGTGATAGAAGTCCATAAATGCTCTTGTATTACAATTAGCCCAGTGCTTGCTGGACCAAACACCTGGACACAAGTACCTGGTCAAGTTGATTGGCCTAATCATCAAAGTCCACCCCTTGTCAACTTGGTAACCATACACAGTACCCTAAACCATACTTAGTCTCTAAGTAAAAACAATAACAGACAAGCATACATATATATTTCCACCTAACAATGTTCAACTCCCCTGCATACAACTGGAAATGCATTAATTCCTGACAGAATAGGGTGCAAGCCCTTGGTTAATATTCACTCTTAAACTTGACATCCTTAAATATTATGATATGAAAGTAATACAACTTTTCATGATAGGGGAAAAGGTTGGGGAAGAAATCAAAGAAATTCATTTTGTGTACATATACAATCATACTCATAACAAAACAAGGAAGAAGGGTTCATAACTATTACAGTCCTCGTTTCTGTAACCGGTCACATGGTCAAAATTCATATTTATCACTACCTTCTTCCACTACCCATTCCATGTTCCCGTTACTTTCAGCAAGCACTTCAGCTGGCTATGGTTCTTTGCCTGGTGGGGTGAACCAAACTTTCATTCCCAAAGATTCTGGGCCATTATTAGTTCTGCTTGAATTGGTTTGTTGCAATTTTCCATTTACTTTAATCACAGGGCATGGCAGTACTAGGAGATGCCCAAGAGGATCTCCTGCATTCCAAGCAAACTCTTCTTTACCCCCATTATATAGATGTAGTCCTATTTCCCCTTGATAGTCAGGATCAATCACCCCAGCCAGTACAGTAATTCCCTTTTTGCCTCTTGATTCACAGGTAAGAGGATCCCACAGTGGCCAGGTGGCAGTCTTAACTTCCAGTTCAATGGAATCATTGGTGTGTTCCCTGGTGGCAGCAGTCCTCCTTTTGGGACTAAAATCTGTAGACCAGCAGAACTTTAGGTTGCAGGGACAGGAAGCAAACATTTTCCTAGTGGGTCACTAGGGGTAATAGTGAGTGGTAACACTCCCATTTCCACCTTTTGATTCCTGGACCCATGAGTCCTGGTTATGGGACAAACAGCACCATAGAGAGGACACTGACTCAGAGTATACACAGCCTCCTGGAGAACATTGCCCCAGCCCTGCAATGTATTGCCACCTAGTTGGCACCGTAATTGAGTCTTCCAAAGGACATTCTACTGTTCTATTAATCCAGCTGCTTCAGGGTGATGGGGAGCATGGTAAGATCAGTGAATTCCATGGGCATGTGCCAATTCCCACACGTCATTTGCTGTGAAATGGGTTCCTCAATCAGAAGCAATGCTGTGTGGAATGCCATGATGGATATAAGACTTTCAGTAAGTCCATGGATGGTAGTTTTGGAAGAAGCATTGCATTTAGGAAATGCAAACTCATAGCCAGAGCATGTGTCTATTCCATTTAAAACAAACTGCTACCCCTTCCATTGTGGAAGTGGCCCAATGTATTCAACCTGCCACCAGGTAGCGGGCTGGTCTACTCAAGGAATGGTGCCATATCAGGGGTTGAGTGTGGGTCTCTGCTGTTGGCAGATTGGGCATTCAGCAGTGGCTGTAGCCAAGTTAGCCTTGGTGAGGGGAAGTCCATGTTGCTGAGCCCATGCATAACCTCCATCTCTACCTCCATTGCCACATTGTTCATTAGCCCATTGGGCAATGACAGGAATGGTTAGGGAGAGAGGCTGAGCATTAGCCACAGAGTGGACCATCTTATCCACTTGATTATTAAACTCTTCTCCTGCTAACGTCAACCTCTTGTGATCATTCACATGGGACACAAATATGTCCATGTTTTTTGCCCACTCAGAAATGGTTTATCTACATAGCTCTTCCCCAGACCTCCTTGTCACCAATTTTCCAATCATGTTCCTTCCATGTCCCTGACCATCCAGCCAAACCATTGGCAACAGCCCATGAATCAGTGTACAAACGCACCTCTGACCATTTCTTCTTCCTGGCAAAATGAACAACTAGGTGCACTGCTCAAAGTACTGCCCACTGGGAGGAATTGCCCTCACTGCTATCCTTCAAACATGTCCCAGAAAATGGCTGCAGGGCCACAGCTGTCCATTTTCTGGTAGTACCTGCATATCGTGCAGAACCATCTGTAAACCAGGCCCGAGTTTTCTCATCCTCAGACAACTGATTGTAAGGGACTCCCCAAGAGGCCAAAGATGTGGGCTGGGAAAGAGAAGGTAACAAGGCAGGAGTGGTGACCATGGGCACTTGGGCTACTTCCTCATGTAATTTACTTGTGCCTTCAGGACCTGCTCGAGCCCTATCTCGTATATACCACTTCCACTTTATTATGGAGTGCTGCTGAGCATGCCCTACTTTATGATTTCATGGGTCAGACAATACCCAGCTCATGATAGGCAACTCAGGTCTCATGGTAACTTGATGACCCATGGTTAAGTGTTCAGTCTCTACTAAGGCCCAGTAGCAAGCCAAAAGCTGCTTCTCAAAAGGGAAGTAGTTATCTGCAGAGGATGACAAGGTTTTGCTCCAAAATCCTAATGGTCGGCGTTGTGATTCCCGTATAGGGGCCTTTCAAAGGCTCTAGATATCATCTCTATTTGCCACTGAAACTTCCAGCACCATTAGATCTTCTGGATCATATGGTCCAAGTGGTAGTGCAGCTTGCACAGAAGCCTGGACCTGTCACAGGCCCTCCTCTTGTTCCAGTCTCCAGTCAAAACTAGCAGCTTTTCTGGTCACTAGGTAAATGGGCCGGAGTAACACACCCAAATGAGGAATGTGTTGTCTCAAAATCCGAAGAGGCCAACTAAGCGTTGTGCCTCTTTTTTGGTTGTAGGAAGGGCCAGGTGCAACAGCTTATCTTTTACTTTAGAAGGGATATCTCGACAGGCCCCGCACCACTGGACACCTAGAAATTTCACTGAGGTGGAAGGACCCTGTATTTTTGTTGGATTTATCTCCCATCCTCTCTCATGCAAATGCTTTACCAATAAATCTAGAGTCTTTGCTACTTCTTGCTCAGTACATCCTATCAACATGAAATCATAAATAAAATGGACCAGTCTGATGTCTTGTGGGAGGGAGAGACGATCAAGGTCCCTGCGGACAATATTATGACATAGGGCTGGAGAGTTGATATACCCCTGAGGCAGGACAGTGAAGGTATACTGCTGGCTTTGCCAGCTGAAAGCAAACTGTTTCTGGTGGTCCTTACTAATGGCAATTGAGAAAAAAAGCATTTGCCAGATAAACAGCTGCATACCAGGTACCAGGTGATGTGTTGATTTGCTCAAGCAATGATACCACAACTGGGAGAGCAGCTGCAATTGGAGTCACCACCTGGTTAAGTTTACGATAATCTACTGTCATCTTCCAAGATCCATCTGTTTTCTGCACAGGCCAAATAGGAGAATTGAATGGGGATGTGGTGGGAATCACCACCCCTGCATCCTTCAAATCCTTGATGGTGGCACTAATCTCTGCAATCCCTCCAAGAATCTGGTATTTCCTTTGATTTACTATTTTTCTAGGCAGGGACAGTTCTAGAAGCTTCCACTTGGCCTTTCCAACCATAATAGCCCTAATGGACACAATTACCTGGCCGAGTTGACACATTAGCCTAACCATCACATGTACCTAATGTATACACCCACCTAATATATATTCAATATTTGTGAAACTTTGTAAAATTTAATTATGTGCGGAAGAAGGAAGGCATGCCTAATATAGTGAATAGAGATCAGGTCTATCTATAATCGATCTAATATATATGTCTTTATATCTTTTTATGTGTGTGTGTGTATATATATATATATATATATATATATATATATATATATAGAGAGAGAGAGAGAGAGAGAGAGAGAGAGAGAGAAGTGAGTGGGAAGGGAAAGAGAGCTGTTTTATTTTAATCCATTATTTTTATCACAAAATTGTTTTGATAACCCTACATCCTTCTACTTCTCATAACTCTGCTTACAGGGAAATTTTTAGTTATAAATACATTCTATTTGTTCTAATTTAACTTGCAGCAATTCTCTGACAAAATTAACTAAAAAATGAAAGAACAGATTTTCCCCCCAAAATAAAAATGTATGTTTATTAAGATATCAACATAGTAAACAATTTCAGCAAAATGGCAGGGTACAAGATCAACACACAAAAATCAATTGTGTTTCTATAAACCAGCAATGAACAATCAAAGAGGAAATTAAGAAAACAATTACAAAGACCTTGACTAAAACAGGGAAACATTAAATACAAAAGAGTTTTTATAACTAAGAGATTTCAAATTGAGTCAGGATGTCATTCCAGAGGTTATGCTTTTGCACTTCTCAGGCAGTGCTCACTAACTGTCACAGTAAACAAAGCATAAAACAAGGATGCTCCCAAAGACCCTAGAGATGTCTGGACAATATAGGCAAAGCAGACAACCTCATGAAATCAGCACCCCATCTGTGGGCCTTACCTTAGAATAAAGATAATCTATTTTCCCAATACAATAGGGTTAGATTCATTTATGATTTCCCTACCCATGATTCTTCTATCCCTTTTTTTTGAACCTATAAATAGCACTATACCCATTAAATACATGTGCAAGAGATTTAAACTTTGGTCTGTTCGTATGCCAGTTGAGCCTTGAATCTCAGCACAGTTGCAGCCAACACCTACTCTCCTGTTCTTAGGACTTGCTCAGGACAACCAACAAAATGAGGAAAGACAAGTCCCATCCCTCCACCCCTCCCCCCAAATAGTATCTACAACTGCAAGCAAAACTGTTCCTTCCATCTGCCACCTAATATCTAAGCCCCTTCTCAATCTGGAGAAGTTAGTGGGGACATCATTCCAAATTCTTCAAGATTGAGTAATGAACAAACATAAGGGGGGAGTGTAAACATTGACCAAAGTAGATTTATTGTTATTGAGATTATTAATGTGTGATAATGGAAAACTTTTAATATTGATAGAAAAATAGTGGTTACCAGAGGTTCTGAGGGGGAGGGGTGATGAATAGTGGGAACACAAGGCAATTTTAGGGCATTAAAATTGTTTTGTATGACACTACAATGACAGGTATGTGACACAATATATTTGTCAACCCTATAAAACAAACTGGTATATACACATGATGGAATATTATGTAAGAAGAAATGAAGCTATAAGAAGAAATGAAGTTATATTGCATGTAACAACATGGATGAAACTTGAGGGCATTGTGTTGTGTTAAGCCAAACACAAAAGGAAAAATATTTTATGATCTCACCAATACAAAGTAAATATGATAAGCAAACCCATGTAGTTAATAGCTAGAAGACTGATCACCAGAAGATAGAATGAGGATAGAGAATAGGGAGCTGAGGCTTATTTTGTACAGAATTTGTAATTAAGTTGACTGTAAATGTTTGGAAATGAATAGAGGTGATGATAGCACATTAGAGTGAATGTAATAAGCAACACAAGTATGTGAGTATGATTGTGGTTGAAAGGGAAAGTTTAGGATCATGTATGTCACTAGAAAGAAAGCTAAAGGATGAAACATGGGAGTGTATAACTTTGTGAATCCTGTCATGGACAATAAGTATGGTTAACAGTACAGATATAAGAATGTTCTTCCATGAATCAGAACAAATGTGTGCTAATATTAGGAGATGTTAATAATAGGTGGTATTTGGGAAAAAACACACCTAAAGAAAACTATGGAGTGTACTGAATAGTAATATATGAATACTGTTCATCACTTGTAAAAAGAGATAATTATGATAAGTGAAAGAAACCAGACAAAAAGTGTGGTATGTTGTTTGACTCCATTTATATAAATTGTCAATATAAATAAATTTATAGAAATGAAATTAGATTAGTGGACATGCATAGTAGGGAAAGGATAGAGGAATTGACAGCTGACTTCTAAGGAGTAAACAGGTTTTCTTTTTGGAGTAATAAAAATGATCTAATATTGATCACAGTGATGAATGCAAAACTCTGTGATTATAGCAAAAGTGATTGAATATGCAATTTAGATGGGTTGTATGATATGTGAATATGTCTCAATAAAATTGCTTATAACAAAAGAAGAAGAAAGACTTCAAATCAATGACTTAACCTCAATAATGGAAGAATTAGAAAAAAAACAACAATCAAAGCCCAAAGGAAGCAAAAGGAAGGAAATAAAAAATATTAGAGCAGAGATAAAAGAAGTAGAAAACAAACAAACAAATACAATAGAGAATAAACAAAACCAAAAGTTGACTCTGAAAAGATCAACAAACAGGTAACAAGACTGACAAAAAAGAGAAAGGGTTTTAAAAATAAAAATAAAAAATTGAAAGGAAGAATTACTACAAACTCTGCCGAAATAAAAATGACTGTAAGTAGATACTATGAACAACTGTATGCCAATAAATTAGATAATGTCAATGAAATGTACAAATTCTTAGAAACATACAAACTACCTACATTGACTCAAGCAGAAATGGAATATCTCAACAGACAAATTACTAGTAAAGAAATAGAGTCATTAAACAAAAACCTCCAAAGAAAAGTCCAGGACCATTTGGCTTCACTATCATCTGTTAATGGTCTACCAAACATTCCAAACATGAACATTCTACCAAAGATTCCATGGAGATTTAACTCCAATTCTGCTCAAACTCTTTTAAAAAATTGTAGAGGAGGGAACTCACCTTAATTTATTATTTGAGGCCAACATCACCATACCAAAGCTGGATCAATATACCACTAGAAAACTACCAATATCTCCGATGACTATAGATACTAAAGTCCTCAAAATACTAGCAAACCGAATCCAACAGCATGTTAAAAGATTCATAGGTTTTGACAAAATGTATAATGGCCTATATCTGTCATTGCAAAATCATGCAGAACAATTCCAATGACCTAAGAATGCCCTATGTTCCACCTATTTTTCCTTCACCCTCCAACTCAGAACCTCTGGTAGCCATTATTTTTATATCACTGTAATGAGTTCTTCTTTTACTATAATAATAATGTCTAATTTGGTCCATGGTTGCATTCCTCCCTTTTGTTTGTTCATTCCTCCATCTTGAGGATTTCAGGATGGTGATGGCTGCTCTGTTTCAGATTGAGAAAGGGCTTAGATCTTAATGGGGCAGATGGAAATAACTGTTTATCTTGCAGTTGTAGATAATCTTTGCTTTTCGTAATGGGGTTGTCCATCATCATCATTTAGTTAGTTGTCCTAATAGTCCAATGAACTGGAGAGTAGGTATAGGCTGCAACTCTGCTGAGATTAAGGGCTCAACCAGCATATGAACAAAGCAAAGATTTAAATCTCTGGGACATAATATATTTAATAGGTATAGTGCTAAATATAGATTCAAATAAAAGGGGTAGAAGAATAATGTGTAAGGAAATTATAAATGAGCTTTTTTCTGTTACAATGGGGAAATAAGTTATCATTTATTCCAAGGTAAAGACCACCGACATGGTCTTGAATTCATGGGGTTGTATGCCTTGCTTATAGTGTCCAGATGTCTCTTGAGCCCTCGGGAGCATGGAGGTAAAACTTTCCCTATTTGCATATGATATGATTCTATATACAGAAAATCTAGAAAAATCCACAACAAAGCTTGTAGAACTAATAAATGAGTTCAGCAAAGTAGCAGGGTATAAGATTAACACTCAAATATCAATGATATTTTTATACAAAAGTAATGAGCAATTGGAAAAAGAAATTAAGGAAAAAAATCCATTCATAATAGTGATTAAAAGAATTAAATATCTAGGGATAAATCTCCCCAGGGAGGTAAAGGACCGATACAAATAAAACTGCAAAACATTTTTAAAATAAATTAAAGAATACCTAAATAAATGGAATGATAGTCCATGTGCATCAATTGGAATACTACATATTGTTAAGATTTCAGTACTACCCAAAGCAATTTATAGATTCAATGCAATCCCAATAAAAATTAGAGCAAACCTCTTTTACAGAAATGGAAAAGCCAATCATCAAATTTATATGGAAGGTTAAGGGGACCCTAATAGCTAAAGCCATATTGAAAAAGAAGAATGAAGTTAGAGAACTGAAAGTTTCACACGTCAAAAATTTTTACATAGCCATAGTAATCAAAATACCAAGGTGCTGGCACAAGGACAAAAATATAGATCACCTAAATAGAATTGAAAACTCAGAAATCAACCCTCACATTTATGGCCAACTGATCTTTGACAAGGTGGTAAATATCATTCAATTGGGAAAGAATTGTGTCTTCAACAAAACTGGTTTTCCATTTGTAAAGGAACAAATTCAAATCTTGATGAGACACAGGAGTTAAAACAACTAAGCTGTGATGTTCACACAAATCTCCTAAATCAAATAAATAAGTTGAAAGTAAATATAGCTAAAGAGATAAAGGTTATTAAGAAGAAACTGAGTGAACATAAAGAAGAATGGGTGGTGTTTGGAAATCCTATATTTTATTCATGATAGTTCTTTAAACCCTCAACTTCTCTCTAAAGGAAAACAAAAACAAAAACTAGATGTCCATTAAGAGAGTGCCATTTAGTATAGGCCAATGCATAAAACCATGTAATTTGTGCCTATTCCAAAGAATAAAATAGGTTTTACTTGCTGAAATAAACTAAAGATATTTCCTAAGTCTTCTGATGAAAGAAACTTTTGACCACACATTGGTCCCTACTTATAGCATAGGAATATTATGGTATTAAGTGGACAGGCAAACCATTAAAACTAATGTTCAAAATCTTAAGGTATGCTATCAAATGGATTTCAAAACATCCCTGAAGTAACAGTAATCTTTAATTTTTTCTAGAATTTTTTTCTGTTAAAATGCTTTCTTTGAAATTTGGTAGGAGGAGGAGTTTAAAGATTTTGAAATTAAATTTTTGATTAGAACCAAAAAAATGGGAGAAACACAGAACTCAGCATCTCACGTGGAGTTCAAGGAAAATGTAGCAAACAAGGAAGGAACAAGAAAAAATGCAATACACACAGAATTTTTAGCATCCTCTTTTTTCCCACATTATCATGATACCTTTATTAAACCAAAAAGGCAATACTTTCTAGCAACAGAGTTTAGATTTCCAGCCATCTTCATTTTTTAGCATTTTGTTAGGATAAATAAAGGCTACATAATTTATGCTATATCTTTTTGTTCTCTTTAAATAATTATTCTAGTAATATATACAATCTAAAATTTCCCCTTTTGAATACAGTTCACTGCTTTTAATTGCATTCATGATGTTGTGCTACCACCACACCAGCAAATACCAAAACTTTTCCATAATCACAAATAGCAACTCTACGCAACTTACACTTAAATTCCCTATTCACTACATCCACCCTCTTCCCTGGTAACCAATATTCTAGATTCTGATGCCATCAGTTTGCTTATTTTAATTATTTCATATCAGTGAGATTATAGAATTTTTTTCCTTTTGTGTGTGGCTTATGTCACTGAGCATGATGTCTTCAAGTTTCATCCACTGTGTTGCATATATCAGAACTTCATTCCTTTCTATGGCAGAATGATATTCCATTGTGTGTATATACCACATTTTGTTTATCCATTCATCAGTTGATGGACACTTGTGTTGATTACGTCTTTTTGTGATTATGAATGCCACTATGAACATCTGTGTACAAATAACTGTTCTATTCCCTTTTTTCAATTCTTTTGGGTATGTGCTATAAGAGGGGTCGTTAGATCATATGGTATTTCTATATTTAACTTTCTGAGGAACTGTAAAATGTCTTCCACAGTGGCTGCACCATTTTATATTCCCACCAACAGTGAATGATTGCTCCTATTTCTCCTCACCCTCTCCATCACTTCTAATATTCCATTATTTTTTAATAGTAGCCATTCTAGGAGGTTTGAAATGGTATCTCATTTTGGTTTTGATTTGCATTTTTCCAAATGGCTAATAATATTGAACATCTTTTCATGTGCTTTTTGGCCATTTGTGTATCTTCTTTGGAGAAATGTCTTTTCCAAGTCTTTTGCCCATTCTTAATAGAGCTGTTTTTCATTTTATTGTTGAAGAATTTATTTATATATTGTTGATATTAAACACTAATTGGATGTGTGGTTTCCAAACATTCTCTCCCACTATGTAGTTTGTCATTTTACTATCATGATAAAGTCCTTTGATGCACAAACATTTTTATGTTTATTTTTATCAGGCTACATTTGTCTATTTTTGTTCTTTTTTTAAAAATATATAATTTTGATGTAAAGTCTAAGAAACCATTGCCTAACATGAGGTCCTGTCTACAGGTCTATATATTTTCTTCTAAGCTCTTATATTTAGGTCATTGCTCTATTTTGCATTTTGATTTTTGTATATCACATGGGGTAGAGGTGCACATGCATTCTTTTGCATATGGAGATCCAGCTCTCCCAGCAGCAATTGTTGAAGAGATTATGCTTTTCCAATTGAGTGATCAGCATCCCCTTTTCAAAAATCACTTAGCCATAGATATGAAAGTTTATATCTGCACACTCAATTCAATTCCATTTTTCTATGTCCTTGGGTCAGTACCATGCTGTTTTGATTACTGTAGCTTTGTAATAAGTTTTAGATCAGGAAGGGTGAGTCCGCTAACTTTGTTCTTCTTTTCCCAGATGGCTTTGTCTATTTGGGGCCTTCCGTATAAATTTGTTAATTGGCTTTTCCCTTTCTGCAAAGAAGGTTGATGGAATTTTAATTGGGATTGCATTGAATCTGTATATCACTTTGGGTAAAATTGACATCTTAAGAATATTTTGTCTTCCAATCTCTGAACACGAAATGTTTTTCCATTTCTTTGGTCATCTTTGATTTCTTTAACAAAATTCTGTGGTTTTCTGTGAACAAGTCCTTTACATCCTTGGATAGACTTATTCCTATGTATTTCATGGTTTTTGTTGCTATTATAAAGGAACTTTTTTCTTGATCTCTTCTAGTTGTTCAGTAGTAGTGTACAGAAACACTACTGACACTAGGGCACTGAGACTGTACTCCACTATTTTTTTTAACTCATTTATAAGCTCTAGTAGCTTTATTCTCAGTTTTTCAGAATTTTCTTATATAGGATCATGTCATCTGCAAGTAGGGAAAGTTTTACTTATTCCTTTCCAATTTGAATGTCTATTATTTCTATTTCTTCTCTAATCTGTCTTGAAAGAACTTCAAGTACAATGTTGAATATCATTGGTAACAGTGGGCATTCATGTCTCAGTCCTGATCTTATACAGATAAGTTTTGGTTTTTCAGCATTAAGTATGGTGTTAGTTGCAGGTTCTTTATTTATGCCCTTTATCATATTGAGGAAGTTTTCTTCTTTTCTTAGTTTACTAAGTTTTGTTTTTGTTTGTTTGTTGTTGTTAAATCAAGAAGAGGTGCTGCCTACTCTCCAGTACATTGTACTCACCCAGGACAACTAACAAAAGATGATGATTGGCAGTGCTCATCCCCCAAAAAACCGAGAGTATCTATGACAGTTTCTTCCATCTGTCCCATGGGATCTAAGCCCTTTCTCATTCAGAAGCAGAGTGGGCATTACCATCCCCAAATCCTCAAGATTGAAGAATGAACCAACATAAGGGGGGAATACAACTATGGACTAAAGTAGACTTATTATTCTAGATCTTATAGCATTGACATAAAGACAGTGGTCAACAGAGGTTCTGAGGGGAAGAAGAGTGAAGAATAGGCATAACATAGAATAATTTTGGGACTTTGGAACTGTTCTACATTATATTGCAATAACTGATGAAAGCCAAATACATGCTGTCAAGCCCTCTAAAATTGTGTGGTGTAAACTATAATGTAAACTATAGACCATGGTCAGTAGCAATGCTTCAATATATGTCATCAATTGTATCAAATGTACAGCATTAATGAAAGATGTTGTTAATGGGAGAAATTGTGGAAGGAAGGGGTCGGGTATATGGGAATCTCCTGTATTTTTGATGTAACATTTATGTAATCTAAAGTTCCTTAAAAAAAGGGGGGGGTGCTGGATATTGTTAAATGCTTATTCTGCATCAATGGAGATGATCATGTTGTTTATTTCCCACATCTTGTTAATGCAGTACACTACCTCTATTGATTTCGTATGTTGAATAACACTTACATACCTGGGATAAATCCAGCTTGATCATAGTGTAGAATTCTTTTATTTATTTTTTTTTAATACTTTTTTATTTTTATTTTTTTAAAGAAACTTAACTTAGATAACATAAATGCTACACAAAAAAATATAGGGAATTCCTATATGCCCCAAACCCTAGCCCTCCCACATTTTCCCACATCAATAATATCTTTCATTAGTGTGGTACTTTTGCCACAATTGATGAACACATCTTGGAGAATTGCCACTAAGCAGTGATTATAGTTTATATTGTAGTTTACACTCTTTCCCACACATTTTTGCACATTTACAAAATATACAATGGCCTGTATCTGTCATTGTGATGTCATTCAGGATAATTCCTAAGTCTTAAAAATGTCCACAAATCACACCTATTTTTCCTTCTCCCTCCCCTCAGAACCTCCAGTGGCCACTGCCTCCACATCCATGAAAAAAGTTCTTCTATTGCCAGGATAAAAACAAATCTACAGTAGAACAATGGTAAGTCTACTCTAGTCCATCATTCATTCCCCAATCCTGAGGATTCTGGGACAGTGATGCCCACTCCACCTCTAATTGAGAGGGGACTTCAATCCCACATGACTGATGGATGGGACTCTCTTGCTTGCAGTTGCAGACTCTCTTTGTTCATTGGTATGATCATTGTCCATCATCATCTCCTTTTCAGTTGTCCTGGGTGAGTCCAATGAACTGGAGAGTAGATGTTGCAACTCTGTTGAGTTCAGGGCCCGACTGGCATATGGACACCCCAAAGATTTAAGTCTCTTGGACATACACCCATCAACTCTAGTTCAAATTATAGGTTCAAATAGAAGGGGCAGAAAAGCTATGTGTAGGGAAACTACAACTGAATCCAATGCTATCACACTGGGAAGCATAAATTCCAAAGTAGGGCCCACTGGCAGGGCATCAAACTCCTGAGCTGTCTGCCCTGACTGTAGTGTCTGGTTGTCTTCAGAGCCCTCAATAGCCCTGCTACTTGAGGCAGTATTTACTTTAGCAGTCAATGAGACCCTGCTGAGGAAACAAATCTTTTCCCTCTTTCTCTTTCAGGTATTCTTCTACAGGATTTACAGTAGTAAACCTTTGCCCCAGGTCACCAGACTCAATTATTTCTTAATCTGCTTTCACTGTCTCAAAATGCTTTTTCCTAGAGGGCAATTCTGGGAGGGAAGCACTTCAGAGTGGAATTTCCCAAGTCAGTTTATCCTCGCCCAAGGCAAGGAACCCAAAAAGGAAGCAAGGACTAGCTCCAAATTGCCCTGCGTTGTACATGAAGGAGGGGCCTGGATCAACACTAGAAGCTTTTCCTTACAGATCCCCAAAGTGCTTTCTTGTTTTAGTACCTGCCCAGAAAATGCAGCCTTCAACTATCCACAGCAACTCTGAGGAAGTGTAGCTTCCTGAATTCTCTTCCACTGCTTTTTTCTAGGGATGGTTGGAACAAAGGCCACCCTCAGAGGGATGCCCCCAGCCATCTGAAGTAGCTGACAAAGATCAGAGCTTGAGCTGAGAGCTGAGCTGCTTCTGTCCCTTGGCCTTATGGAACTGGGTTTTTATGCCCTACTCTACCACCAACCAGTTGCTCCACTATGTTACTGCTGCCTATGAAAGGTTGAGGGATGGGCAACAGTTGTCACCATGAAGAAAGTATAAATCATCGGTATTTACGGCAATTTACCAGCCTCTTCTTTGCATCTTTCCTGCATCCTGCAAAGTGCTACTGCATCTGAGTGTTTTGAAATAATTGATTCATACAGTTTGTGCCTGTTTAATAGTTGTTCTGGGGGAAAAACTGTTTCCTGGACCTTCCTACTCCATCATCTTCTCACAATCCTCTGAAAGCACACACTTTTGAAATATATAAACCACTCAAAAAATTGCAACAGAAATGGATATCAATTGGCTGACAATAATAGTACTAATAGCTAAGGTTTATTACATATGTACCAAGCATCAATTCATTATTTTACATACATGATTTGGTAATTTTAATCAGTTGCATTCCAAAGATTTTCTTTTAGAACTGAGACAGGTATGGGAAAACTTAGGGTACAAGTGCACATTGGACTCAGCTGCTCATTCCTGTCATATAATTTTGAGAGTTGTTTCTGGAAAATCAGATTCTATGCTTTATCTATAACTTTTAATATATTATTTTTTCTTAAACTAGCTAAAATGTATTGTTTTAAGTAATTGAGAATTCTGAAAAATAAAACATGTTGATTTATAGAATGACATGAAAACTGCAAATATAATTCCACCTTCCAAAGACTAGGCTGAATCATAGAGGGGCAACAAAATGTTCAGAGCTACACAGATAGTATTTGGCAGAGTTATAATTTGAACTCAGGCAGTTTATCTTCAATGTCATCAGTTTATCAACTTGTTATGCTCATAAATTATTAGAAGGGCAATTACAGATAAGAAATATTAAAAATGTCTGTTTAATATAATATAATATCTACCTCCTTAAAATAGTTAATATCTTCTGCTATGAGCTAATGGGAGTGTGACATAATGCAGTGATTTTCATGACCATTTCTCACAAACACACAAAAATGTATAAAATCAAAGAATTATTTTTCGTATAAAACTGAAACACAATTATACAAATCTAAATGCTGATCTGACACTGTACATATAGTAAAATTTAAGAAATTGTCAAATTGAGATAAACTTTTTAATTTAAACTCCATAGTTAGTAGAAATTTCTAACCATTTACATGCAGGAATAGGAATAAAGACCCAACCAAAAAAAAAAAAAAAAGATCTAAATTAGTGTTGCAGTTAGGCAGTTTGATTTAATTATGAATTCCAAAAATATAATTGGATCATGTTTGTAAACTGATCTGTTAATCTGGGCATGATTAAGCTATGATTAGGGCGTTGACTGGGCCAAGTCAGTAGGGCTTTGAGCCCCACCCCTTGGTGGGTGGGGAATCGAATATAAAAGGCAAGGCAAAGGACAGAGTTGAAGCAGTCTTTTGAGAAGCAGTTTTGATGTTGGAAAGAAGACCCCAGGAGAAAAGAAGCAAGCCCTTCGCCTGATCACCTACAGCTGACCTTGTGGAGGAAACAGGAGCTAAGCCCAGAGAGAAACGCAGCCCCGGGAAGAGAGGAACCCCAGAAGCCTGAACCCTGGCAAATGCTGGCAGCTGTCTTGCTCTAACACGTGGCAAGGGACTGTGGTGAGAGAAGAAACTTAACGCTTTATGGCCTGGTATCTGTGGACTTCTACCCCAAATAAATACCCTTTATAAAGACCAACCCATTTTTGGTATTTCATATTAGCACCCCTTTGGCTGACTAATACAATTAGCAATATTTATTTTCATAAATATAATGAAATCCTTATCATTTATTGTCTCTAAAGTATTGGTCAACTGTTGTCATTAACAACACAAATATTTAGACTTAATAATCTGAAATTTGACAAAATATATTCAATGCTTTTGCTTTCAAAATGTTTTTAAGGCTAGTATTAGATACAGTATAATAAAAATATATAATAAATATATAATAAAATATAAAAATATATAATAAAACTATTTATTGTTAAATAAATAGTTTTAAAACTTCTTTTTCCCAGTGTACTGGGATTAGTATTTCTCTAACATATATTTCAGTCTTATTTTTCATATATTTTCTAATATTAAATTCTATGATTGGAGTAAGAATGAGCAAAACATGATCCACATATTTCTAATATCTATAGAATTTGGTTCCATGGTATACTCACAGATAATTCCTACTGAGGCTGTAATTTCTATTAAGATGCTTTACACATTAATTTTTTAAAAAAGTTTTGTTCCCTTTTAGTAATTCTTAAATACACATCTTGTTTCATAACACACAGCTGAAATCTTTGACCTTCTTTTGGGTGGCGAGTTGAGGGACAGCAGTGCCTATATATATTTTCAGCAGACCCAAACATTTCTCAAGGGAAAAATAAATAGAATGATTTTCTAAGTAAATAAAGTAGCAGCTAATACCTGCTCCAGATATGGTTTTCTCTTTCATATTATCTTTCATGTCAGGAAAATAATTTAGTCTATATAGGACTTCTCCAAAGAAGATATATAGAATATCATTTCTAATTTGTAATCGATTTGTAATGAAAAGTTGTAGCAAAGAAAACTGTTTTCCTAATGCACAAACCAACCCTTATCCTAACTGTCCCAGTTACACAACCCTGGTAAGAACGTTCATGGCACATTGGCCTCAGCACCTACCTGGAAAGAGTTTGTGGTACCCACTGACCTGGCTGTAGCCCCAAGCTCCCCAGCCCTAAAACCTACTCCCAGTGCAGTCATGGGAAGAAATAGATGGCTGAAAATAAAATCCTAAATTCCTAACTGACAACTCACATCAACCCCAAGAGGGTGAAGAATCATCTAGGACTTTTCAGTTGCTCTATGAAGAAATTCACCTTACACTTTAAGATTTTACATACAATGCAATAGTACATTAGTGATACAAGTTTGTTCCAGCCCAACTCCTGAAGGGTATGTGTCGGGGTGGCTGTAAGACCAAAGAACGCTCTTGTCACTGAGTTAGACATTAGCTTTATTGGGACTTACGGGCAGGAGACAGTAGTATCGCCGGTGGCGGTGGTCCAGAGAATGAAAATAGCGCTTTGCAAACAGGTGGGAAAATGAGGGGCAGGATAAGGGATCTCAGAACAAAGACATTCCACGGGCTATAAGAACAGAGCTTCTGTTAGAGTTACATGAAGCACACAAACAGGGTGTATTGCAGGAAGGGAGTATACAGCTTTGAGAAGATTAGAGTCTACAGTACCATCTGCACATTCATTTCCTCCAGGGAGGCATGTTACTTTTTAAACTAGTGTCCAGGTCATGCAGCTGTGTTTTAGGCTGTGTTTCATTTAAGGAGGGAGAGTCTGGGCCATGGGTTTCCACAAAGTTGTACAATACTTTTCAATTCCTTTTGGATTTTGCATGTGATAGTTTTGCATCAGTCACTGCAGGTAGATTGAGTTAGCTCTGTGTGTGTGTGTTTAACATATATTCTACTAGATAGGATTCAGAATAGGTTAATACTCCCTTTTTATCATTATAGTTAGCTAACAAATTTTCAGACAGTCCACACAAAACAGGATTTGCTGTCAGACCCACCGACAGAGTTAGTTGAAGACCTCCTGCGCAGGGTCCTGCTGGGCGGACACAGTGTTTAGCTAAGCGTGGAGGGCAGTGAGGAGAGTCCTGGTTGGAGACTCAAGGCCTGCAGCTCCAGCCGTGAAACCTCTGTGATGTGACCGCAGAGCTCCATCCTCACAGGTTTGCAGGGTGATCACCATTAAGGGGGTACATATTTGCAAGTGGGTGTTCCAGGGCCAAGTAAGTGGGCACAGTGACTGGATTGGGGGGCGAGGGCGACAGGAGTTGGGGAATGAGCAGTCAGCAGAGTGCCTGCTGACACGCCCATGGTGGTCCTAGCCACCAAGTCCATGGTGACCCCATTGCCCCTCGGCCGGTGATGGGCGCAGTATACGCCATGGCTGGCATGGCGTTGGGTGGCACCACCGTGGTGTGTTGGAGAACGTGCAGGTGTGCTGTGTATAGGGGCTTCCTTGCTGTGCTTAGGGATCTGCTGGGGGTAGGCACTTCGCCCAGGGTACATGGTACGGTGGTCTTGTAGGGGTTGGGGGAGGAGGAGTATGGCGGCATTGCTCCACTGGTTGGGCAACAGGACACGTTGTAAGGTTTGCCAAGAGTGGAACCTGTTTGGAATGTCGGATTTTCTCCTGGGTACCTTTGAAGAATAAGCAGGAGCTATGGCTCCATAAGGGGCTGGGTAGTGAGGCCTCCAGTGTCTGCAGCCGCCTTCCCCACAAGCTCTGCGAGGCCCGTCCACCTGCTTCTCTGCAGCCCGTGCTCTTGCCAACGCTGCCTACAATAAATGTTTATGAAAGAGTTAGCATTTAGCTTATATAACACTCCTCTAGACAGATTGCTCTATCTATCTATCTATCTATCTATCTATCTATCTATCTATCTATCTATCTATCTA
>JAKSZT010010858.1:9966787-10022425 GCA_026826555.1 Tolypeutes matacus | reverse complement strand
CTATCTATCTATCTATCTATCTATCTATCTATCTATCTATCTATCTACCTACCTACATACCTACTTATCATCTATAGGTGGTTAAGCTATAAAAATTTTTTCAAAAGTTTGGTTAAAAAATGTTAAAAATTTGTGTGTGTGTGATCTTTTCTTAGTGTTTTTTCATAATCTACTTTCTTAGGTACATCTGATGAGATAAATAAATCTGAAAATATTACTAGCTCATGGAATTTTGATTTCCTGATTTATCATTATTAAGAAGCTGTGATGCAGTATGCCATCAGTTTTGACTTTGTTAAAGCAAGAACGCAATGCAGTACCTCATATTTATAACTATCCATTTAGTAATCATGATCAATTCAGATAAACATATACTTTGGCAGCTTAGAAAATAGCTTTAGCTGACTGATCTTTGAAACTGAGGGAAACTAAATTAAACTATTTTGCTTTTGTTTTAAACTCACTTATAAAAACCAGGGACTACTTTATGGTTAGAAATTATCTTACAATTTGAAATGTTACAACTATGTGTTTGTTCTGATAAATTCAAATTTATGCTTCTAAAATCTGGCAACACAAAATAAAATAAAAATTATCTAACAGTAAAATCTTGATGTATTTCCTGGCAGCTTTTATTTTAGGAATGAATATTCAATTTGTACATATTTCTAAATGTATAATTTAAGAGAAAATACTCATAGCATTTGATTTACTTGTCTAGAATCATCCCCATGGCTAAAATTTCCCATTGATGGCTATATATACATGATGGGGAAAATCTGCAATATATGTATTAAAGTCATAACTCGTTTCATGAAGTAGTAATGGAATGAAACTGAGAATCCATTAGTGAGTATTATACTCCTAGTAGCTGTTTTTATTTTTTAACCTTTGTGTTTTGGTATTACTGTAGGTAATACTGTTTCTCTAAACCTTAAACTTGTTGTTATTACTATTATTACCTGATTGATAAAGATATGAAATCATCTCAAGAGCTAATTTTTAAAAGTGATTTATTATATAGTTAGACATTTAGTAAGAGCATATCAGTAGATCACAGTTTTTTTAGTGTGGTATAAAGTAGAAGTTTCCCATTATTTTAATGTGAAGACAATTGTAATTCTAATTGCTAATAAACTCAATAACCACCATTGATTTTTCATTATATGACAGGCACTTTGCTTTCAATTTGCAAATAGAATTTCTTTTCATACTCACATGAACTCTTCATCATGCTACCATTTTACAAATGACAGAGAAATTGATTTGCATTTTCCCAGTCAGAGCATTTTTTTATTTTAGCTCAAATTAGAAATCAGCTTACCTCTGTTTTACCAATACTCATTTTTCTCCATGTTCATATGTAGGTTACAGAAACCATTAGGGAAAGATTGGCATTAAAACTATGACAAGTCAGATATACATTTACAGCTGCCACATGAATATGAAAAGATATGTCATTTGGGAAATTGGACCACACACAGAAAACAGCAGGTAGCTCACTTTCACCATTAATGTTGTTTGAGTCAAGAGGCAACAGTTAAAAATAAAATTATATAATTAAACTATTGAATCATTTGGGTTTATATTCAAGGATGTGACTTAACTAATTTACTGACTTCTTGGTTTTTTAAGGACTTACAAATATTTATACCCAAGAGATAGAAATTCAAAAATAAATTTAATTGCTGTCTAATAAGTTCTCAAAATGAATTTGTATTCAACTGTAGGTTTTAATGTATCATATGCAACTCTTAGCATTTTAACTGTCATTTCAAATTAAGTGGTAGACCCTAGTCTACCTAGTGACTATTAAGGGTAGAATCCAAGTTATAGATGGAAGAAGGAATGATAGGAACTCGAGCATATTTAATCCTAAATATACTTTAATCAAAAGTGCTTCACTGGAAGCGGCTGTGGATCAATCAGTAGGGCTCCTGTTTACCATATGGGAGGCACCGGGTTCGGTTCCCGGGGCCTCCTGGAGAAGGCAAGCCTGCCCACACGGCGTGGTTGGCTGACCCGGCGAGCACAAGCAGCAAGGGGGGGATGAATGAATAAATAAAAAATAAAATCTTAAAAAAAAAAAAAAAAAAAAAGTGCTTCACATAAGATTACCTTCTTCAACATCTCTTCTGGCTGAACTCTGCCTTTATCCACTGGAGTTCTTGAAATTAGGCCTTATAAACACTGCATAGCTTTCTTAACAATAGCGGCTTCTTTAATTCCTTGTCATCGGGACTTTCCTTCCTTAAGGTGACTGTTCTCGATTTAAAGCGTTCTGGGGCTATGTGATAACATGTAAAATATAGACTAGCTTTCTGGTGTATTTATTGTATTCAATTAAAAATAATTTGCAATTTTATTTTACATTAAAATATATTAATATACTTTTCAATAGAATGCCAAATTCATATTCAAATTATTAATAATGCAAGACTTCAGATGCTATTTCCTCTTATGAAGTCTCCTTTAGGTTAAGTTTCAAGACAATTTCTTGACATTTCCATTTCTCTCAAAAGCACCAAAGTTACACAGGCTCAAAATATCTAACTCCCAGGTTTTCCTTTATTGCAAATTCTAAGAGAAGTTAACTACTTTCATTTTTTCCACGTTTTATGTAGCCATGCTGCTTCCCTTCAATTTAACAATCTATCACAAATGTATCCCATTTTGTGTGACTGGTCCCCTAACTCCAGACTGCTTTCTTATGCCCTGTTTAGCATGACAGGTTGACATTCCCAATATGCTGCTCCATTGTTTGACTCATGGGTTCTAAATTTATTAATGGTTCACTAATGGCTCTCTGAGTTAAAAAAAAAATAATTAAATAATCATTTAAGACCCACTCATATATAGCTTTTAAGTGTTTTGCTGGTTTTCCACCTCCATATAGCCTTATGAAACTTCTTTTATGTACTCTTAAAATTCAGTTTCCTTTATATGTACCTCATGATCAAATTCAAACCAAAGTACCTGTTGCCACTTGAACAAATTCTGTATTTTATTTCTAAATACTTTTTTTGGTCCATATTGCTCTGTTTGGAATGCCTATTCTCTCCCTCTCATCGAGTGCCTCTCAAAATGCTGCTAACTTGTCAATAATCCTACCTCAGACATACTCCCTGATCTCACCTTTTACTTCCAGAGAAAATGCTTTGTTATTTCATACTTTGTTATTTCACCATAAACTATGATTTATGTTGGCAGTTACCTCTACTTAGTAGTAATTTATGGTACTTCTGCACTATCTTGACGTTTACATTTTCTTCATGTATTGTTGGTGTACTTATATTCCCTAAAAAATGCAGTGTTAGAGGGCAGGTATTTTACCTTGCCCATATGTGCATGCTTGCTGGTAAAATTCTTTGTCTTAAATATTATGTATAATCAAATAATTAGTTAATTGAATTGAAACGTAACCTCTGTGAATTTCAATAGATTCATAGTAGGCACATATTTCAAACAAACATTATGACGCCAGAACATTGAAAAAACATGACTCATGAGATGTAATAAAAAGGCAACTTGATTTCTGTCTTCTTCCTCTAAAAGGTGTCCAGTGATTGAGGTCTTCCCATGCCCCTCAATGAAAATTCAGCAGGATCAGTGAATTTTCTGGTGACTCTTTTTTTAAAAATCAATTTTATAGAAACATATTCATAAAGCATACAATCCATCCAAAGTGTACAATCAATGGTATTTGGTATAATCACAGTTGTGCATTCATCACTGCAATCAATATTAGAGCATTTTGCTTACTCCAAAAATAGTAATAATAATAAACTAGTGACTCTTAATAAATAAAGCATCCTATCATCACATTAATAACATCAAATATAAATTCTGATATTAAAAGTGTTCTGGCAAGACCACATAGCCATTTCAATCTTCATTTTGAGAAAAGACATTCACTTCCTTTACTCCAGGTAAAGTCTTTGGTGTAGCAGGTTTGACTGACTTTTTTCCTTCACTTACTTCTGTTGCTTTTGGGATTCCCTAGAATTTGGGAAGTTGAAAAAGTGGAGTAGTAGGATAAGACAGCTTTACTTGACTTAAGGTGGCTACACATTTCCTGGGCTTGCCTGGTTGAGAATAAGAATTCACAATGTCACAGCAGCTCTAAGCAAAAACCTCTCTTCCCAAATCCTCTCCAATATCTATGTTTTAGGTTTTTTACATAACCTTTGGGTGTAAAGGTGTGTTTTTTAAGTGTTTTTTATTTATTTCTATTATTATTGAAATAATGAAAATGCTTTAATAATAATTGAAGCGATGAATTCACAACAATGTGATTATATCAAATACCATTGATTTTTATACTTTGGATGAATTGTATGCTTTATTAATATGTATCAATAAAATTGATTTGTTAAAAATATGTCTAAAATGATTACTCTGGAAGTAATAGTTCTATGAACAAATAGTGGTAAGTCATACTTAGTTCTTACATAAGCTTAAAAAGAATATATAAATAAATTTATGAACTATAGCAAAATTGATATATTAGGTCAGGTTTTCTGGGGAAACAGACCTGACATGAGATATCTGTAACTATTATGAGATTTTTATAATTGTCTCACATTACTGTGGAGATGCCGAAGTCCAAATTTTGTAGAGCAGGCTACAAGCTGGGAACTCTGATGAAGGTTTTCAATGAAATCCCCAGGATATGCTGGCTGAATGAAGTAGAGATGGAAATTTTCTCCTCTGACTGCTGAAATCATTATTTCTCCTTCTAAAGCTTTCAACTGATTGAACAAGGCTTCTCTCATTGTTGAAGGCAATCTCATCAATTGATTGTAGATGTAATCAGCCATAGATAGTATAAATTTACTGATAATTTAAGTCCATGAAATGTCCTCATAGTATCAATGATGCAATGCTTGCTTAAGCAAACAACTGGACATCAAAATCTGGCCATGGTGACACTTGAACTTAAGCATCACAGTTGAAGAGGAGATAGTCTGAACTGGAACTCTAAATGTAACCAAATTTTTTTTTGAAAATAATGGACGTACAAGAATGGAAGTTTTATATAACCTGTATGGTAGAAACTGAATGATATTTGTATAACTGATCTTGATTTAAGTCCGGATAAATAAAAAAATGAAATTACTACAAAAATCTAATTGGAAAACAGTGATGCTTTCCCAGTAAATGCAATTTCTTCCCTGTAAAATGCTAATCTTAGCAAACCTGTCATGAATTAACAGATCTGGTTATTTTGAGTTTATTTTGTTGCTTAATTATTTGCCATTAGATCCAGTTGGAAAACATTATGCATATTCACATGCACAATTACAACTTTCTGAGTAGTGGATTTAAGTACTTGGTGGGAAATATGCTAGTATAATCTGTGATTAGCATAATAAATAATGAATTCTTAGGAAATGTAAGAATATTTTCTTTTCTAAAGTTTTTAATTAGTCATATTATGTAGCATTTAACAAAGAATGTAATAGATGAAAGGTGCTTAAAGATCATAGGGCCCAGGGATCAGGAAAACTCTTTTTGTAAAAAACAAGATAGAAATTATTTTAGGCATTACAAGCCATACGATCCATATCTCAAATACTCCACTCTGCAGTTGTAGTGCAAGAGCAACCAAATGGGTGTCCAATGGACTTTCTTTCTTTGTATTTTTTTTTCTTCACAAAAACAGGAGATATGTTGGATTTGGACCCTGGGCTGTAGTTTGCAAACCATTATTTTAATTCAATATATTTCTTCTTCAGATGAAGAAACTGAGAATGAGAAGGATTTTAAAATATTATTCTACAATTATTCATGAATCTTCTACAATTTGCTGAAGATTATTAAACTAGTTGGTATCAAATATGGCTTTAGAACTAAAGATTCCTGATATCTGATGTAAATCTACTATCTTTTATTACCTCATTCTGTCATGTCTTAAGATCACGTTTTGACTATTTAGCATGAATATATGTATTTTTAGTCATGAAGCATAGAAAAGAATTTTAATAACTCAATGGTTCAGATCAAATATTTTTTTCAAAATGTAAGTGTAGAAGAGGGGAAGATAGTGGCAGAGTAAGGAACTCCAAAAGTCAACTCATCCTACACTGAAGTTAGTAATCACTCAGAGTTACCTAAATCACCTGTTTGGGAGCCCAGGAGACCAGAATAGCATCCTACAACTTTTTTGGAAAAAAGGAAGGAGGAGACTGTCCATATTCAGTGAAGATTGATGAGTGGAGTACTCCACTCTAGAAAGGCCAGGGCTCATCCCCTCCTGGTGGCATAAGACACCTTGGGAGCTATTCCCTGGCTGGAGTTGGAAGCTCTGTTTCCCAAAAACAGGGTAAGAAGAGATAGTCAGGTTCTGACTTCAGCTACTGATTAGTAATTCAGCTGTCTAAAGTCCAGTCCTAAGAACAGCTAAAGTTTGATCCTGTCCAAGTCAGAAAGAGGTGGTAGTCACCATTTTAACTCCATCCCTGGCATGAGGGGAAGCAGGGCTGATTGAAAATTGCAGTGACAGTAGGGACTGGCTTCTTTCACCAAGTCCTTCCTCCAGCAGGGAGGAATATAGGAAGACCTGCACCAGTCTCTCTGGGCAATTGTAGTTATTTTGGCCCACACAAAGTGGATTATTGGGCTACAACCCAAGCTCCAATAGAACAGGAGGGAGGACAGTGTTTCCTCAGGCTCTCTAAGCAATTGCAGGTGCTTTCAGCCTTCATGGACTAAACTGTTGGACACATGTGTGGCTCCATTCCCATACCTCAAAGGGCAAGAGGAGGGACAGTGCTGGACAACTGTCACTTTTGGCCTGCACAGACAAGATTATTGGGCACACTTGTGGCTCCATCCCCATGCCTGGCAGGGGAAAACAGGAGCTGGTGCTCCATCAGTCTTTCTGGGCAATTATAGATGGCCTTGGCCTGCACAGCTTGGAATACTGCACATGGCTGTAGCTCTGTCCCTACACCTGGCATTGGACAAATGTGAGAGAAGCTTCAATTGTTCCCGGAGCAAGGCAGACAGCTTCAGGCTCTATGATTTACAGTAACAAGTGCATCCTTGCTCCTACTCTGCAACCAGCAAGCAAGAAAGAGCAAGATACAGAGAAAAAGAGCTGAAAAAAACGCACATTGGCTAAACATTAGCCACTATGAAGTTCCAAATTAAATTGAACCAAGTATCAAAGAGGGACTATAGCACAAAGCCAATTAAATACAAAGCCATAGAGTAAAGAGAGAAACTGAGCCCAGAATAAATGCATCTAGTAAATCAGATGCTGAGACACCAACAAAAATTACAATACATACCAAGAAACAGGAAGATATGGCCCAGTCAAAGGAATAAACTAAGCCTCCACATGACATAAAGCAGTTGAGACAACTAATGTTTTAATCATTCTATTAAGGAGAATGTTCAAACAAATCTTCTTAATAAATTCAATGAGATGACTAAAAATATTAAGGATATTAAGAAGACACTAAGTGAGTATAAGAAGTATGTGAAAGCATACATAGAAAAATATCTGATTTTATGGGAATGAAAGAAACAATACATGAAATTACAAATTCACTGGAGGCATATAACAGCAGATTTAAAGAAGCAGAAGAAAGGATCAATAAGCTTGAAGAAAGAGTCTCTGAAAGTGAACATACAAAAAAAAAAAAAAAAAAAAAAAACCATAAAGAAAAGAATGGAAAAAATAATTGAACAGGATCTCAGGGAACTAAATGATGGGAATATACATGCAAACATATGTGTCATGGGTGTCCCAGAAGAAGAGAGGGGAAAAGGGAAATAAGAAATATTTCAGTAAATAATGGTAGATAACTTACCAACCCTACTGAAGGACATAGATATCGATATGTAAGAAGCACAATGTACTTCCATCTCAGTAAATCTGAATATACCTGCTGCAAAACACATAATCATCAGAATGTCAAATGCCAAAATAAAGAGAGAATCCTGAGAGCAGCAGGAAAAAAGTGATTCATCACATAAAAGGGATGCCCAATGAGATTAAGTGGTGATTTCTCATCAGAAACCATGGAAGCAAGAAGGCAGTGGTATGATGTATTAAGATACTGAAAAAAAAGAAAAACTGACAGCCAAGAATCTTATATCCAGTAGGGTTGTCTTTCAAAAATGAAGGTGAGTTTAGAATAGTCACTGATAAACAGAAACAGAGTTTGTGACCAAGAAACCAGCTTTACAGGAAATTCTAAAAGAGGTGTTACAGTCTGAAAAGAAAAAGCAGGAAAGAGAGGCTTGGAAGAGGATCTAGAAATGATTGTATCAGTAAAAGCAACTAAAAGTGTAAAAAGAGAGGTGAAAATAAGAAATGACAGATAAAACCCAAAGGCCAAAATGGGTGAAACAAGAACTGGCTTTACAGCAATAACATTGAATGCTAATGGATTAAAGTCCCCAATCAAAAGACACAGACTGGTGGAATGGATAAGAAATATGAGTCATTTTATGCTGTCTACAGGAGACTCACCTTAAACCAAAGATGAAAATAGATTGAAAATGAAAGGCTGCAAAAATATATTCTGTACATGCAGTAACCAACCAAACAAACAAATCAACAAAAAACCTTCAAAAAACCTGATATAGCTATACTTATAATACTTATATATTTATAATAGATTTCAAAAGTAAGGCTATTATATAATAATAAAAGTGGCTATTCACCTTGAAGAAATAACAATCATAAATATTTATGCACCTAATCAGTATGCCCCAAGTTACATGAAGCAAACACTGACAAAACTGAAAGGAGATATATATATATCCACAATAACCATTGGACACTTCAATACACCACTCTCAATATTGGATAGAACATCAGTAAAGAAACAAAGAGCATAAATAAAATGAGAAATGAACTAAACCTAATAGACATATACAGAACATTACACCCAAAAACAACAGGATATATATTCTTCTCAAATGCTTTTGGAGGGAAGCGGCTGTGGCTCAATCAGTAGGGCTCCCGTTTACCATATGGGAGGCCCCAGGTTTGGTTCCCGGGGCCTCCTGGTGAAGGCAAGTCCGCCCGCACGGCGTGGTTAGCTGACCCAGCGAGCACAAGCAGCAAGGGGGGTATAAATGAATAAATAAATAAAATCTTTAAAAAATAATAATAATAAAATAAAAATAAAATGCTTTTGGATACTTCTTCAGGTTAGACCATATATTGGGTCAAAAAACAGATCATAAAAATTTAAAAATAATAAAAATTAAACAAAGCAATTTCTCTGATCATAATGGAATAAAGCTGGAAGTCAACAGCAGATAGAAAAAGGGAAAATTCACATATATATGGAGATTAAACAACACACTATTAAATCATCAGTGGGTAAAAGACGAAATTGGAAGAGAAATCAATAAACATCTCAAGATGAATGAAAATGAGAACACAACATACCAGAACCTATGGGATGCAGTGACTGCAGTGTCGAGAGGGAAATTTATAGGTCTCAATGTTTACATTAAAAAAAGAAGAAAGAGCTAAAATCAATAACCTAACTACACAGCTCAAGGAACCTGGAAGAGATCAACAAACTATTTCTAATGTCAAAGTAATGAAATAACAAAGATCAAAGGAGAAGAAAATTAAATTGAGAACAAAAAACAATAGAGAGAATTAACAACACCAAATTTGGTTCTTTGAGAAAATTAACAAAATTGACAAACCTTTAGCTAGACTGACAAAGAAAAATGAGAAAAGATGCAAATAAATAAAGTCAGAAATGAAAATTGTGACAATATTACTGACCCCACAGAAATAAAAGAGATCACAATAGGATGCTATGAACAATTGTACACCAACAAACTAGACAATGTAGATGAAATGGAAAAATTTCTAGGAAGATAGGAACATCTTACACTGACTTTAAAAGAAATAGAAGATATCAACAAACCAATCACAAGCAAAAAGATTGAAACAGTCATCAAACAACTCCCCAAAATGAAAAGCCCATGACAAGATTGCTTCACAGTTGAATTCTACCAAGCATTCAATGAAGATTTAATATCAATCTTACATAAACTCTTCAAAAAATTTGAACAGAAAGGAACACTACCAAACTGTTTCTATGATGCCAATATCACCCTAAAATATGAAATCCATGTAAAGATTTTACAAAAATATAAAATTACCAACACATTTCCCTAGTGAACATCGATGCAAAAATCCTCAACAAAATACTCACCAATCGAATCCAACAACATTAAAGAAATTATTCATCATGATCAAGTGAGTTTTGTACCATGCATGCAAGTTTGGTTCAACACAAGAAAATCAATCAGCATAATACAACACATTAATAAATTAAAGAAGAAAAATCACATGATCACATTGATTGATGCAGAAAAATCATTTGACAAAATATAGCATTCTTTCTTGATAAAAATACTCCAAAAGATAGGAATTGAAAGAAGCTTTCTCAACATGATAAAGACTATAAATGAAAAACCCTCAGCTAACATTGTACTCAATGGTGAAAGATTGAAAGCTTTACCATTGAGATCGGGAACAAGATAATGATGTGCACTACCACCACTGTTGTTCAATATAGTGTTAGAGGTTCTAGCTAGAACAATCAGGCAAGAAAAAGAAATAAAAAGCATCCAAATTGGAAAGGAAGAAGTAAAGCCTTCATTTTTCATAGATGATATGAACCTATACCCAAAGATTCCCCAAAAATCTACAACAAAGCTATTAGATCTAATAAACGAATTCAGCAGAGTGGTAGGATACAAGATTAATATGTATATATCAATAATGTTTCTATACACTGGTAATGAGCAATCTGAGGAGGAAGTCAAGAAAAAAATTCCATTTACATTAGTGACTGAAAGAATAAACTATTTAGGAATAAACTTACCAAAGACGTAAGACACTTGTGTTCAGAAAACTACAATGCATTGCCAAAATAAATTAAAGAAGACCTAAATAATGGAAGAACATACTGTGCTCATGGATTCAAAGGCTGAATATCATTAAGATATCAATTCTACCCAAATTAGCATACAGATTCAATACAATCCTGATAAAAATTCCAA
This sequence comes from Tolypeutes matacus, assembly GCA_026826555.1. Lineage (NCBI taxonomy): Eukaryota > Metazoa > Chordata > Mammalia > Cingulata > Chlamyphoridae > Tolypeutes > Tolypeutes matacus. Next base: position 10,011,370 of record JAKSZT010010858.1, on the reverse strand, counting down.
CAATCTTTTTTAAAGAAATGGAAAACACAATTATCAAATTTATTTGGAAGGTTAAGGGGCCTTGAATAGCCAGAAACATCTTAAAAAGTGAGAATGAAGTTGGAGGACTCTAACTTCCAGACTTTAAATCATATTACCTAACTAAAGTGGTAAAAACTGTATGGAAATGGCATAAACATAAACATATAAACCAATGGAACCAAAGTGATGTTTCTGAAACAGACCCTCACAGATATGGTCAAGTGATTTTTGCAAGGTTGTCAAGCCCACTCAGGTGGGTAAGAACAGTCTATTCAACAAATGGTGCTGGGAGAACTGGGTATCCATATTCAAAAGAAAGCTAAAGGACTTGTATCTCATCCCTTATACAAAAATTAATTCAAAATGGATCAAAGACCTAAATGTTAAAGTTAGAAACATAAAATTCCTAGATGAAAATGTAGGGAAATATCTTCTAGTCCTGGTGGTAGGTGGTGTTTTCTTTAACTTTATACTGAAGGCATGAACAGTGGAAGAAAAATGGAAAAATGGGGCCTCCTCAAACTTAAAAAAATTTATGCTCCATAGGACCATGTCAAGAAGATGAAAAGGCAGCCTACTCAATGGGAGAAAATTTTTGGAAACCACATATCCAATAAGGGTTTGATTTCCAATCTATATAAAGAGATTGTACAACTCAACAATAAAAAACCAAGCAATCCAATTAAAAAATGGTCAAAGACTTAAATAGAACTTTTTCCAAATAGGAATTACAAATGGCCGAAAAACACGTGAAAAAATATCCAACATCACTAGCTATTAGGGAAATGAAAATCAAAACTACAATGACATATCATCTCACACCTCATGAATGGCCAATAGTAAATAAAATAAAATAAAATAAAATAAAAAACAGAACACAATGAGTATTGGAGAGGATGTGGAGAAACAGGAACACTCTTTCACTGTTGGTGGGAATTGAGAATGGTACGGCCTCTGAGGAAGACTCAGGAAGTTGAATATAGAACTGCCATATGATCCAGCACTCCTTCTAAAAGGAGTATATCCAGAAGAACAGAAAATAGTGACACAAACAGACATTTGCACACTGATGTTCATAGAAATGTTATCTTTGCCAAAAGATGGAAACAACCCATGTGTCCATCAACCAGTGAATGGACAAACAAAATATGGTATATACATATGATGAAATACTATGCTGCTGTAAAAAAAAAAAATGAAATTGGGACACATATGACAACATGAATGAACCTTGAAGACATTATGCTTTGTGAAATAAGCCAAACACAAAACAACAAATATTGTATGATCCCACTAATATGGACTAAATATGAAGAATAAACATATGGAGTTAAAATCTAGAGTACAGGTTACTAGGAGATATTATGAGGAATCAGAGGGGTACCAATGCTTAATGTATGTAGAATGTTTTATTAACTTGATTGTAAAAGTGTGGAAATGGATAGTTTATGGTAATACATTATAACGAGTATAGCTAACACAGCTGATTTATAAGTGAGATTGTGAATGAAAGGGGTAATATAGGGATGTAAATATCAATTGAAAGAAAGTTACAGAACCATCTAGGGACTGAATAAAATAGTGAAACCGGAAGTGGATGAGGATTGTAGCTAATAGTATAAATAAAAGAATGTTCCTCTAATAACTAGAACAAATGTACATCACTATTACAAGTTGTTAAGAATATGGTGATTTAAGGGAACAATATTAGTATAACTTATGGAATATAATTAACAGCAATATTGGAATACTCTTGTATCAGTGTCAAAGAAGGTACTGTATCAATGCTAAGGGTCAATAATAGGGCACATGGGTTTTTTTTCTTTTGCACTAAGGAAAACATTCAAAAATTTACTGAGGCAGTGACTGCACACATCTGTGATATAAGTGAGACCCACTGAGTATTCACTTTGGATAAATTGTACAAGGCATGGGGCTATACAACACAGTGAACCAAGTGGTGGAAGATGGACTTTGATTAACAGTGTTCTTTCATGAACTATAATAAATATATAATACTAATACATCATGGTAATAATAAGAATGTATGGGAAAATATACCAAATGTAAGCTTCGGACCACTGTTAGAGGTAATGGTCAGATGATGTTCTTTCATAGTCTGTAACAAATATTCCACAACAATGTAAGAATTTGGTGAAGGGGTGATGTATGGGAATTCTACACATTAGCCTTTATTGTTTTGTAAGTTCATAACTTCTCTAATAAACAATATGTTTTAAAAATATAAATACAAAATCCATGTACCCTGTAAGCATGAAATTCCCCCACCACCAAAACAATGTATGTATACTGTTTGACCACCTTTGGATATGGATTATTTTTAACTTGACTGATGAAGTCAATCCACAGAACAAATTACTTCTTATACAAGTTATTTGGAATGCAATGATTGAGAAAAATATATAGATTGAAAATTATTCTTTAGAATTTTCCCTCTTGCTATGCTTCCAGGATTTTTTATTTTTTTTATTTACTGAGGATTAATTTTCTAAGAGGCATATCCTTTGGAGACTAATTAACTTTGTTAGCTAATATTATATTATAATATGTGCATTTTAACTTACCAACATAAAACAGTATTTTTCTAGCAATATTATAGAACTCAAACTTCTAAATCCATATTATATGTTTAAAATATGCCCTTTATTGCATTCGTTGTTAGGCCAAATAATAGGAAAACAATTATTAAATAATATATAGTATTTTGTGTTTTTCACAAATTATTTTAACTATTCAAATTTTTTAAAGATATATATTTATATTACAAAAGGCAAAGAGCAAGACTACACAATTTAAAATTGTATTTTCATTTTCCATTTGCTTTTCTGTTGTATGTGTTTTTATGTAGAGTTTAGTTGGGAGCAGGTGTTTTTCGATATTTCCTACAGAGAACTTTATTTTCACCTACTGTATTTCAATGATCCCAAGTCTGTGATGAAAAACAGAAACTGAATATAGGTCCAGATTTTGGAAATCCAAGAACAATTCATAGCCACAGCTACTGTTCAAATATACCATGCAGAGACATTTGTGGGATGTAAAAGTTATTTTATTGTACACAGGATTTAACCAGATTCCTATGCATTATTTTCTTTCTCAAGATTGATATACTTAACACTTTAAATAAAATAATTTTGTGTATTAAAATTGGCAAAGTATTTTAAGAGTACTGCATTATCAAATTTGTAAAATGTTAGAATCCTTAATCTTCTTATTTCATAATAATCCCTGTATACAAATTTTTAAAATTTTAAAGATGTTTTTAATTAATATTTTTTATTATTTGGATTACATTAATTAAAGGTTAAAACAGTATTTGGAAAAAAAAATGGCTGGAAAATTGCTACTTGCTGGATGATGTTATTGCCCCAAAAATACTAAAAGCTAAGTATCAAGTGACTAAAAAATTTGGATATATGTATGCTGAGATATATTATTAAAATGATTCCATATGAAATTAACTTTGAGCCGCTAATTACCATGTTAATGCTGTTAATTTTACTTGATTTAATTATTTTTATGGTTTAAATTTCACTTCAAACATGTATTCAATCATTGAACAATAATTTAGGAAAGTGATAATTTGCCAATACTTGTCACTATATTCTTAGTGTTTAGGGAAGAGAGTCAAGGGAAAATTCCTAAGGTTTTCTTTTAGTCTGCTGGTCTTTCAAGAGCAATAAAGCAGAAATGGGTAGGCTTTTACAATGAGGATTTATTAGCTTACAAGCTTACAGTTCTGAGGCCATGAAAACGTCCAAATCAAGGCATCAACAGGCAATACTATCTCTCTGAAGCCTGGAAGCTGGTGATTGTGGACTCTACTGTCAGATGGCAAGGCACATGGCCATGTCTGCCAGTCAGTCAATTCTCTTCTGGGTTTCATTATTTTCAGGTTCTGGCTTCTATGGCTTTCTCTCACAGCTTCTGTGGCTTTCTCTTATGTACAATTTGGTTGGGAGCAGGTGTAAGAGGATTAAGAACCACCCTAGGCCACACGTTATTGAAGTAACCTAATCAAAAGGCCCTGCTCACAATAGGTTTCCAAGCACAGGAATGGATTAGCTGTTAGAGTGTGATTTTCTGGGCCCATATATCCTCAAAGCTTCACACTACAACCTCTGGGACCCAAAAAAGACATATTCTTTCCATATGCAAAATTCATCTATTCCATCGCAATATCTCAAAGCCTCAAATCATTTTTGTAACAATATTAAGTAAAAAGTCTCCCCAAAATCTATTATAGGTGTGGTATGCCCTTGAGCAAAATTCCCCTCTGTCTGTGGACCTGTGAAATTTAGGTAACAAGTTATCTGCTTTCAAAATACAATTGTGCAACAGTCATGGGCTAAATGTTCCCATTTCACAGGGAGAACTTGGGAAGAAAAACAGGGATCATGGATCCCTGTATTAGTCAGCCAAAGGGGTGCTAATGTGAAATACTAAAAATGGATTGGTCTTTTTAAAGGGTATTTATTTGGGGTAGAAGTCCACAGATACCAGGCAATAAAGCATTAAGTTTCTTCTCTCACCACAGTCCATTGCCACGTGTTAGAGCAAGACAGTTGCCGGCGTTTGCCAGGGTTCAGGCTTCTGGGGTTCCTCTCTTCCCGGGGCTGCGTTTCTCTCCCGGCTTAGCTCCTGTTTCCTCCACAAGGTCAGCTGTAGATGATCAGGCAAACAGCTTGCTTCTCTTCTCTTCTTTCCAACATCAAAACTGCTTCTCAAAAGACTGCTTCAACTGTGTTCTTTGCCTTGCCTTTTATATTCAATTCCCCACCCACCAAGGGGTGGGGCTCAATGCCCTAATCCTAACCTAATCATGCCCAGATTAACAGATCAGTTTACAAGTATGATTCAATTATATTTTTGGAATTCATAGTTACATCAAACTGCCACAATCCCAAACAATTCTAAAACCATATTGGGCATACTCTATTAGATTTTAAGGTTTGAGAGTCATCTATAGACTCATGCTTTGTCCTCCGGGCTGGAGCAGCAGTCCTGTTTTCTCCAAGGGCTTGCAGAGTCCCCTGCTCTCCCTAAACACTAGGGTTATGGCTCCAACAACTCCAAGCATTGGGGAGACAACCATGCTCTCAACAAGCATCAGGGTTGCAGTCAAACTCTAGACACCCCCTCCTCAAACATCTGGTTAGTGGCCAGCCTCTCTGCAATCCCCCAGGCATCTGAGAATACTGGGGTGAGAACACTCTTCCTGAACAATGGGTCAGGAGACCCACCCTCTTGAAGCTCTGGGGCATAATCACCCTTTCCATATACATGGGTAGGACTGCTGTCTTGGCCCAAGATGTCTTTAGTATAGACCTCAGCTACATACTCAAATGTATAGTTCTGCCTTTGAGGTCATTTTTCCTTCAATCTGTCCCTTTTCTCTCCCTTTTAGTCCAAGCTGGCAGTCTCACTAAAAACTTGTCAGGTTCATATGTCGCACTGTTGAACCCTAAATTAGCCTACCCATAGGCCTTCATGGCAACCAGAGTAATGTAAAAAAAAAAAGTTTCCCACTGTCTCCTAAGTGTCTTATCTGAAAAGCACACAACCTCCCCTCCTTTGAACAATCCTGCAAGGACATCTCAACCCTGCAGCTGTGCCCCAGGCTATCAGGGCATTCTGTGCAAATTCTAGCTAACTGCCAAAATCTGCTTCTGTTTATCCCGCTTGCTTGCAAACTGCGACAGCAACCCCCTATAAAAAGGAGCCATTTTAAAACCTGGGTGCTACAGTTCTCTCCTGCATGAGAGGTGCTGCAGACACCCGCGGGCTTAGCTCAATAAACTTCATAAAAGTGGTTAAAGTCTGAGTGTGGTCGATCTCCTGGGTTATAACATTTGGAGGCCCCAGCGAGATCAACTGCGAGGTCCCCCTTAATTGGGGTCGACCTCCTCAGACTAAGCGGGAAGTGCCTCCACTTCCTCGCCTTTGTTTTTGATTTGTGATGGGATTCGGACTAGGACGGTGGCCACGAGGAATCTGGTAAGGGATTCTCCCTTTTGTGTTGGCTCTGGAGCATTTGTGGGGGCTGTTGCAGGCGGGACGCCGCGGTACTGCACACCCCGAATCAGGGACGGGACGCCCTTTCCTGATTTTGGAAACCGTTAGGTTTCACTTTGGTATTTGTTGTGTGAGTGGGAGTGAGACTAGTCTCCAGTGTTTTGTTCGTTTGTCTGTCTATGTTCAGTGTTTCTTGGTGTTTTAACTGTTTCAACCCTGACAGGATGGGACAAGGAAAATCCACTCCACGGACTCCTCTTGAATGCATTCTTGCTAATTTTTCTGATTTCTTTAAGAGATCCTGTGACTATGGGAAGCCAGCAGATCCAGGCTTCCTACGGACCCTCTGTGAACTTGAATGGCCAGCCTTCCGAATAGATTGAACTTCGGAAGGTTCATTTGATTTATCTCTGTTGTTTGCTGTACAGTCTGTTGTTTATGGGGTTCCCCACCCCGACCAGAGGGTTTATATAGATGTTTAGATTAACATTGTGTATAATAAAGTAAATTATATCCAAAAATGCCAAAAACCAGGGAAGGGGGATATGTATGCAAGGGTAGGCAAAAAAACCATTTTAGTAACTGCCCCGAAACCTCGAGGGGCACGGAGTCCCCCAAAAGAAAAGAAAGATAAGAAACCAGAGTAACAGAAACCCCGTTTATATCCTGTTCTGCTGGGGGAAACTGATGGTATAGCTGAAAGCTTATTTAACCCCCGCCTTACCCAAGAACTCCCTCGCAGCAACAGGCCCCAGGGTGCTCGCCCCTAGGGGAAGTCCAGAGTCCTCCCCACACGAGAGGGGGATCTCTCTATCAGCCCCCTCCACCAGGGCCTGATTCTTCAGTGCCCTTGTTGCCGCTCAGGGAAGTTCCTCCTCAACCAGGGGCGCCTCCGGGCCATACTCGAATGATTTATGTCCTATTTTCCACCTCTGATCTCTATAATTGGACACACCAGAACCCTCCTTTTTCAGAGGACCCCTAGAGGCTTATTTTGCTTTTAGAAACTATTTTCCGCACTCATCAGCCTACCTGGGATAATTGTCAACAAATTTTAAAAACTTTGTTCACTTCTGAGGAGAGAGAGAGAATCCATCGGGAGGCTGCTAAGATTATCTTGGGGGACAATGAGGGGGACTCCCAGACTAGGAGGGATGAATTAGAGGAATTACTCCCTTCGAGTCCTCCTCGTTGGAACCCTAACACTGATGCAGGGATGACAGCCTTGCACCACTATCACCAGTCTCTACTTAGGGGTCTAAGGGCTGCAGCTAAAAAGCCTACTAATTTAACTAAGGTTAGTGCAGTCATACAAGGTAAGGATGAGTCCCCAGCTGCTTTCTTAGAGAGATTATTGGAGGCATATCTAATGTACACCCCTTAGACCCAGAAGATAAAAATAACAGATGAATGGTAAACATGGCGTTCATCTCTCAGTCGGCCCCAGATATTAAAAAAAAACTTCAAAAGCAAGAAGGGTTTGAAGGAAAAGCCAGAAGTGAATTGGTAGAAATAGCTCAGAAAGTTTTCCAAAATAAAAAAAATCCTATTCAAGAGCAAACCAAACAGATCTCACGAATCTTGCTGGCAGCACAAACCCAGAAACCCCATCCCTCTAAGGGACGGCCGGAGAGAGGAGACCTAAAAAAGAACCAATGTGCCTTTTGCAAGGGGATGGGGCACTGGAAAAAGGATTGTCCTAAGTTGATAGGCAGAAGGGCTCAGGAACCTAAGGAACCGGCCCGCCTCTTAGTAAAAACTGAAGATTGAGGGGGTCAGGGTTCCTTCGTGCTTGGCCCCCAGAAACTCATGATAAAGTTAACAGTCGAAAGAAAGCCAACTAAATTCCTAGTAGACACAGGGGCCACCTTTTCAGTTCTCCAAGAGACAACTGGGGAACTTTCATCCCAGAAGACTTCTATCATAGAGGCAACAGGAAAACCTAAATCTTACCCCTGAACTCAAACCTGAATTACTAACTTAGGAAAGGGTACTATTACCCATTCCTTCTTAGTAATGCCAAAATGCCCATACCCCCTCTTAGGCCGAAACTTGCTGTGGAAATTAAAAGCAACCATTTCTTTTAAAAATGGGGAAACAATTTTGCAACTGGGAGATCAGCTCCCTCAATCAATTATGTTAACTGTCCCTATCTCCGAAAAATATATTCTATTTAAACAAGAGCCCAAGGGGGCTATAAGAGAAAGCTATATCCAGAAACTACTTACTAAAATCCCCGGGGTCTGGGCAAAAAGCAACCCGCCAGGATTGGCTTTGCATCAACCTCCTATCATTGTGCAACTCATGAGTACTGCTCTCCCCATCCAAGTCAAGCAATACCCCATACCTCAGAAGGCAAGGGAAGGCATAGCGAAACATATCAAGAGATTAAGAGAAGCGGGGATATTAACTCCCTGCCAATCACCCTAAAATACCCCCCTTTTACCAATAAAAAAGCCAAGAACCGAAAATTATAAACCAGTACAGAACCTAAAAAAAGTCAATAAGTGGGTTAAAACCATTCATCCCACTGTACCTAACCCTTATACCCTTCTGAGCTCTCTGCCTCCAGGACGAACTTTCTACTCTGTACTGGACCTGAAAGATGCCTTCTTCACCTTACCATTGGCACCTCAGAGCCAACCCATCTTCACTTTTGAGTGGACGGACCCCGAAGGGGATTTTTAGGCCAGCTAACCTGAACTAAACTCCCACAAGGTTTCAAGAATTCTCCAACCATCTTTAATAAAGCCCTGAGCCGAGACCTCCTGGGATTCAGGGAATCCCACCCTCAGATAACTCTTTTTGCAATATGTAAATAAACTTCTTTTTGCAGCAGCATCAGAAGAGGATTGCCTAACCGCCACCAAGGAATTGCTCTCTGAACTAGCACGCCTCGGCTACCGGGTGTCCATGAAAAAGGCTCAGATCTGCGTGCGAAAAGCCACATATTTGAGCTACCATCTGAAAGAAGGTAAGAGGACCCTATCTCTGGGACGGATAGAATCTATCCTGAATATCCCAACTCCAACCACCAAGCACCAGGTACAAGAATTCCTAGGGGCGGTAGGCTACTGCAGGCTCTGGATACTTGGGTTTACTAAAATTGCAAAACCCTTATATGCCTGCACAGGTGGAAAGGACCCTAACTTTCATTAAACTCAGAAAAAAGAACAGGCTTTTATAGCCCTCAAGCAAGCCTTAGCCTCAGCCCCTGCTTTAGCCCTACCCGACATCACGAAACCTTTTCAGCTGTTTGTAGCTGAAAAGAAGGGGATTGCCAAAGGGGTCCTCACTCAAACCTTAGGGCCTTGGAAACGCCCAGTGGCCTATCTCTCCAAGCAACTAAACCCTGTAGCTGCGGAATGGCCTTCATGTATGAGAGCAATAGCTGCAACTGCCCTTCTTGTCAAGGGGGCACAAAAATTGACCTTGGGCCAGAACTTGCAAATTATCAGGGGCCACACCACTAAGGCCCTCCTTAGATCCCCACCTGACCATTGGATTTCGAATGTGCGTCTTACTCAATATCAGGTGCTGCTACTAAATCCCCCTCAAGTCACTTTCTCTAAGTCCATGGCTCTCAACCCAGCTACTCTGTTGCTAGATTCTAAATATAGAGAAATTGTCCATAATTGCCTGAACATTTTAGAAACTATCACTAAATCTAAACCTAACCTCCGGGACACTCCCCTAGAAAACCCAGACTACGAGCTTTATACTGATGAAAGCAGTTATCTGAAAGATGAACTGAGATATGCAAGCGCAGCAGTGACCACGAAAAATCAAGTACTCTGGTCACAGGCCTTGCCCCAAGGAACCTCCGCCCAGAAAGCAGAACTAATTACTCTGACCCAGGCGCTTCACTGGGCAAAAAATTTAAAAACCATCACCAACTCAGAGATAACCCGTTGCTCAGCATGCACTCAGGTCAACCCAGGGCCTCCAATCTCTCTCAGTGTAGGGGTCCGAATCAAAGGCCATGAACCTTGGGAACATTGGGAATTAAATTTTACTAAAATTTAAAAAAGCAAATATGGCTATAAATATCTCCTGGTCTTTATAGATACTTACTCTGGATGAACTGAAGCTTTTGCCACCAAGCATGAGACTGCCAATATAGTTGCCAGGCACCTCCTGACAGGAATCCTCCCACGATTTGGCTTACCCTTGGCGTTGGAGTCCGACAATAGCCCGGCTTTCATAGCCAAAATATCCAAAAGTCTAGCCGAGGCACTTAAAATAAACTAAAAATTACATTACATTTACAGGCCTCAAAGCTCAAAACAGGTAGAGAGGATGAATAAAACTTTAAAAAAAAAACTTTAACTAAATTAAAATTAAAAACTGGAGAGAGTTGAGTAAGTCTTCTCCCTTTCGCCTTACTAAAAACCAGATGTACCCCTTATTTAAAACAGTTAACCCCTTTTAAAATAATCTATAAAAAACCACCTCCCATAATCCCCAAATTACACTTGAACCACCTGGGTAACTTAACTAACCAAAAGTTTCTCAAGTCCTTACAAGCTATCAACCTCATCCAGAAAAAAGCACGCCTTCTAGCCCAGCAGAAGAAACAACCAGAAAACGTTCAGCTTCCAACACTTAACACAGAGCCTGGAGACTGGGTTTGGACTAAAAAATTTAACCGAGAAACTTTAGAACCCACCTGGAAAGAACCCTTCCTTATAATCCTCTCAACCCCAACAGCTGTTAAGATAACAAAAAAACACCATTGGTTGCACCATACTCAGATAAAGAAGGCACACCCTAACCAAATCCCAAAGAAATGGGAGGTCAAACCAGATGGCAAGGACCCACTCTGACTCAGATTTATTTCCTCCTAAGCCTTAGTCTACCTGCTACTTTTGCTTCCTCCATTCCCACCAAGTACCAGTGGGTCCTAATTCAAACCAGAGATGGAAAACATATAGCTACTAATAAAACTTTTAACACTACCCAAGTAACCCTCACCACTAACTTCTCTCAGTTCTTCGATGATGACCTTTATAACCATGAGCTTGGAGAGAGAGCCAAAATGAGAGCTCCTCATTATCCCTTGACACATAACTCTCTCACCTATGCCCAATTACAAGCCATAAAATGTGACAAGGGTAAAACCAGCCAAGTACTATGGCATACCCAACACTATGCCTGCCCTGAACGCCCCTCAGGACAAAAGAGGCAATGCAGGTCTATTGCTAATTACTATTATAAAGCTTGGGGTTGCGAAACTTTAACATTAGGATGGACTCCTGGAGGGGGAACTAACCCCAACTTAAGTCTCCTCCAAAAAACTATTTTAATCCACCCATGCAAAAATGGAGAGTCCATCCTAACTATAATAACCAAACTTACAACCCCATTACTTTAACCATTAAAAACCCCTCCGATCCCCAATGGGCTACTGGCAGAACTTGGGGTCTACGCCTATATGCCTCTGGTCAAAACCCCAGAACTCTGTTCACTGTACAAAAACTCCCCTGAACTTCTAAGAATAAACTTACTAACTCTCAATCGGGGCTCCGAATTAAAAACCCTATTGAACCTAACCCGATCCTGAACCCATCATTGGCCCTAAACAACAAGATTAAAATTGTCACCTCCCAAAGCAGGCCTACTACCGGCCCTAACTCTCCCCAACTCCTAGCACCATCGCACCCATTAAACTCCTTTAGTAATTCTTTGCTAACCATGCTAAACTCTGTTTTCTCCCTTCTAAATGAAACTCAGCCGGCCATCACCACTGAGTGTTGGCTCTGCGTCGATCTGACACCACCATACTACGTAGGGATTGGTGCCAACCTGATGGGAGAAATGGCCCCCCGGAACGTCTCCTACACCGATGCCAACAACTTTGAAACTGGTATCCTGTCTGATTGTTCTCATCAGAAAAAACTCACCCTCAATGATCTCCAAGAACAAGGTATCTGTTTCACCGCGACAGCTACTCCATAAACAACTCACCTTATAAAAACAATTGCCTGAACACTGTCCCCCTTACTGCTTCAGGATCCACTTAAACTTTAATCACCCCCAATAGTACCTAGTTTGCCTGCTCATCTAATATCACCTGCTATATTGCCCCTAGTAATGCTTCTAACCTATGTATTGGTGTTTATATCATTCCGCAGATTTACCTTTATGCTGAACCCTCAAGTACTGCCCACTTCCTAGCTCAAGATCAACATTTTAAACTACAAAAAAAAAAAAACTCCAATTCTAATCCCTATCTTAGCCACCTTAGGGATTGCAGGTTCAACAGCCATTGGAGCTGGGGCCATGATTACCTCTAACATTAGTATTAAACTTTCAACTACTTTCTCTGCTAATGTCGCTCTCCGTCAAACCCAAATACAATATCTTAAAAAACAAGGTAACTCCTTAACAAAAATAGCTATACAAAACAAAAAAGAACTAAATTTACTGTTTCTAAAACAGGGTAGCTTATGTGCCGCCCTCGAAAAAGCCTGCTGTTTTTATATAAACCATTCAAAAATTATTAAACAATCAATGCAAAAACTACAAAAGAGACTCAGAGAGAGGGATCTAAAAAAACAATCCTCTAAGTCTTAGTTTCAATTGGTCTCCATAGCTAACTACTTTAATTTCAACCCTAATAGGCCCTCTCATACTGTTACTTTTAAGTCTCACTTGCGGACCTATCATTATCAATAGGCTTGTAGCTTTTGTCAAGAACAGAGTCCAATCGGTCAAACTAATGGTATTAGCCCAACCCTACCAACACCTGCCAAGGACTGGAGACCACTATGATAAGTCAATGATTTAACCCACTAAAAAGAGAAGTGGGGAATGTTGAACCCTAAATTAGCCTACCCATAGGCCTTCATGGCAACCAGAGTAACATAAAAAAAAAAAAAAAGTTTCCCACTGTCTCCTAAGTGTCTTATCTGAAAAGCATACAACCTCCCCTCCTTTGAACAATCCTGCAAGGACATCTCAACCCTGCAGCTGTGCCCCAGACTATCAGGGCATTCTGTGCAAATTCTAGCTAACTGCCAAAATCCACTTCTGTTTATCCCGCTTGCTTGCAAACTGCGACAGCAACCCCCTATAAAAAGGAGCCATTTTAAAACCTGGGTGCTACAGTTCTCTCCTGCATGAGAGGTGCTGCAGACACCCGCGGGCTTAGCTCAATAAACTTCATAAAAGTGGTTAAAGTCTAAGTGTAGTCAATCTCCTAGGTTATAACAGCACATAGGGGTGCAAACCATCAGATTGTAAGACTTTCCTCAAATCCTTACTGGATACTGCATTTCTAATCCTGATTTGCACTGAAATGGTTGATTGGTTCCATGTTTGGTTAAATCCTCACATAGGGCATTATTCTCTGGGGGCTAATTTTCTAAACGCTCAGAATTTCCAAACCATCAATTGATGGTTTCTTGGTACCCAGAAGTTCATTTCTCAGCTTACCCTTTCTTCTCACATTTTACTATAAACTGCAAAGAGAAACCAGGTCATCTTCCACATTTAGTTTGAAAATCTACTCAGCTAGATATCCAAGCTCGTCACTTTTAAGTTTTACTTTCCATCAGACATCAGAACACAATTTTGCCAAATTCTTTGCCACTTTAAACGAGTCACCTTTTTTCAGTTTGCAATGATACATTCATCATTTCTGCCTAAGTCACGTTAGAAGTACTTTTAGCATCCACATTTCTACCAACAATATTTTTCAAAGAAATCTAGGGCTTTTCTATCAAGCACCTCACAATTCTTTCTGCCTCTACTCATTAACCAATTAAAAAGCCTTTTAAATGACTTTTGGTTTTTGCAATAGCAGCAGCCCACTCCTGGTTCAAAAATCTGTTTTAATCTGCTGGGCTGCTGAAAGCAATATACTAGAAATGGATTAGCTTTTACAATGATTATTTATTAGCTTACAAGTTGACAGTTCTGAGGCAATGAAAATGTCCAAATCAGGGCATCATCAGATGATGCATTCTCTCTGAAGACAGGCTGCCTAACTCCTCTGTCACATAGCAAGGCACATGGTAGCATCTGCTGGACTCTCACTTCTCTTTCTCGTTTCATTGTTTCCAGATTCTTCTTCTGTGGCTTTCTCCCTTCTCTCTCTGAATTATATTCTCTTATAAAGGACTCCAGAAGGGGGATTAAGATCTACCCTCAGACATTCCTTAACTGAAATTAGAGACAAGGTTAGGGTTAGGGCTAGGGTTAGGGTTAGGGGTCTTTTAAAGTTTGAACAATATTTATAATACAATATATTTTGGATTAGCATTTAATAACCTAATATAATGTTGAACTATTTTACATATAGCCAAAATAATTTATATATATATCAAATACTATATACATATATTATGCTATATACTATGATTTAATATAGCATTAGTAAAATAATAGATTTAAAACACTGGTAAGGTAAAGTGTAAACTTTATGTAAGTGATAATATCTGAATGATATTATCAACAAATTGAGTTTCTATTTGAGTGAAGCACAAATTTACATGCTAGGGATTAAACAATTAACAAAATTCTTTCCCATATGGTGATAATATCATGTAAAGGGAAATTAACAATAAAAACAGAAATCATTTTATTTATTTTTTAAATAACTTTATTTCAAATTCAAAAAATAAAATAACAGAAAAATGCAGCTCAACTAGTTATGAAAGTATTATATGGAAGGGCTTTGTTGGTAATTGTAAGATTTTGGTTTACACTTTGAGTGAAGTGGGAAACCCTTGGAAGTCTTTGAAAAGAGATGTCATATGATATTTAAACAGGACTGCTTTGGTACGTGTGTTTAGAATTGACTTTATGGGAACAGAGTGAAAAAAACGAAAACAAACAAAAAATTCCAGTTAAAAGACCATTGAATAAAAGGGGGAAATGGTAAAGACAAATGAGTTCAAGTGGCTAAGAGACTTCAAAGAGAGTCGGGAGGTCATCCCAGAGGTAACTCTTACGCACACCTCAGTAGGAGCTCATAGAACATCTAAGTGCCTATCACCCCACTCAGTGGGGTTCCTGAGAGCTCCGGAGACACCCTGGTCCTATATAAGGGGGGATAGACCCAGAGACTGATGCCTTATCAGTGGGTTCTATTTTGGAATCTGTGCTCCTGAGAGTGACAGAATTAGACTCAAATAAATCCTCCCTGCACATGGTTCACCAGCCCCTTCTATTCAAACCTATATGCGATGCTGGAGTTTTTAGGTATACTTACAGAGACTGGAGCCTCCCACCTACCTATGTGCCAGGTGTGCATGAAATCTAGGTGGAGCTGCAACTCCTACCCTACAGCTCAATGGACTCATTCAAGTCACCTGGTGAGGAGACAACGATGGGAAATGGCCATCCCAGGGAATGGAGAGGGCCTGCATCTGCAGGCAGGATCATCCCACCCACCATATCCATGGTATATAAGCCCTCTCTCACTTGGAGTTGGAGTGGACATCACCATCTCAGTCCCCTCAGGATTGGGGGAAGAACTATGGACTAGAGTGGACTTGATGGTATTCTCTTGTTCACATATGGTGATTCTAGCAATGCAAGAAATTATAACAATGAGGTGGAGCCAGTGGCCACTTGACACTTTTGGGGTAGGGAGGGGACGAGCAGTTGAAATACAGTGGCTTCTTTGGGAGTTGGAGGTTGTCCTGAGTCCTGTTGTGGCAACGGATGTAGGCCATTTTAAATCAGCACACTCCACTCAGAACTGAGTGGGAGAGAGTGTGGTCTACAGTGTGAACTGTGGTCTATGGTTGGTGGCAAGGCTCCAGGATGTGTAAGTTCATTGAGGGTGGTGGGCCACACTGTGGGAGATGTTTGTGTGGGATGTGATGGGAGGTGTGGGAGGTGGGCAACATGGGAATCCCAGTGGGTTCCGTGTAATATTTTGGGTAATCTAAGCACCTCTTAAAATATATGTATGTATATATATATATAAACAACATTTTTGTAAGCAAATACACATATATGCATATATATTTATATATCATTTTGCAAATGTTTGTATGTATTGTGAGAATTTTCATTTTTACCCATAAAAAAAAACAAAACAAACAAACAAACAAAAAAAAGACCATTTCAATAATCCACTCAAGAGAGGACAATGTTACGTAACAGAATGGAAGTAGTGGAGGCATTGAAAAGTGACATTAGTTCAGTTAAGAAGGTCTGAGGGTGAGAATTTGAAATATTTATTTGGGGTCTTCAAGCACCAAATGAGTGACTATAGAAGGAAAACAGAAAAGTCCAGAGTCTGGGACTGGCACATTCCATAATAAAGAGGTCTGAGTGATGATCAGGAAAACATTAAAGGAGATGGAGCATAGCAGAGAAGAACATGTAAATGAGGGGTCTCACCCCATAGATATAAAATGTGGGAGTTATTTGGTGAACTTGTCAAGAGCAGTTGTGTTTTGGGAGGAGCAATGAAAACTTAATAGGCATGGGTTCAAGAGACAGAGACTAAACTAATTGGAAACAATGGGTTTGGTTAATCCTTTCAATAAGCAAAGCTATAAAGTGAAAGAGATATTCTAGTTTTAAAAGAAAAGTGAGACGTTGTTAAGAGGGTTATGGAGTTTAGATAGGAGAAGTAACATGCTGAAGGAAAATTTATGATAGAGAGAATATATGAATGGTGAGGAGAAACTGAGAATTTCTGGAGCAATGTCTTCAAGTAGCAAAAGGATATGGATTAAGTGCACATTTAGGTATACATTTACCTAGTCATATTATTAAAATAACTCTATATAATGTTAACTTTGCACACATTTGGAGAGACTTGTTTAAGGTACAAGCAGGAATGATTCACTAAAAGCTAATCAGATAAAAAGGAAAATGTAGAAATGCTTATGGAGGATATCTGTTTCATTAAGTTAATATGGGGAAGAAAGTTTGTGAATGTTCTCATATGGTTGATTCCCCGCTTTCAATAAGATAGTGAACAAGATCAAACCTGAGAATCAAGATAGTGTGGAAGTTTGAGGACAGAAGAGGAAAGTGGAGAAGTAAATGGACTACAGAAATATAGTACCATTGTTGAACAGCCTAAGGGTTCTCTTGAGATGAGTAATAAGGGAAAACAGTCAGTATGATGGCAAAGTCATATTTAGGCATGTTCAGGTTATGTTGAGCTGTGTAGGCCAGGCTTTGAGTAGATGGAGTTGGATTCAATCGGGACTGAGACTTGAACAAAATGGCATAATAAAGTGAGAACACAGCCAAAGTTTGAGATTTAAGAAAGGGAAGGTTGTGATTGTGGACAATGGACTTTAAAGTAGCAATGGTGGGAAGCAAGGAAATGAGGGATTTGAGTAAAGTTGCCATAGAATAAATGGATTGTGTTTCCCTCTTTGGTTGAAGAATTAATAAACATAAGCAAATTGGTGAGGAGTATAGAAGTCAGTCTTTGCCAGAGCTTATAGTTATTTTGAGGTTGTCATTTTTCAATTGGGCCAAGGAGAAGGGGAGAAATAGAATTTTAAAGTAGAATAAAAAGATTTTAAATAAAGAAAATGTAGAGAACAGATGGCAATTAAAAAATTATAAACTGAGTGAACTAAAGTAGATGTAAAAAAGTAAACTTGCAAATCCTATTATAATTGTATTGAATCTTTATGTCTTAGAGAACATAAACAACTATATAATTTGTTTTAGGCCGGCCTCTCTCTCTCTGCCATGGGTTTATGAAAGACCAGGTGCCTGCTAAATGATGAAACAGTAGGTGATTTGATTTAGAAGCTCCAGGAATAGAATTGACTGCTGACAAAGGAATTACATTCTTGTTTTCACTGAGCCTCTAAGATGTTCTCTCAAATAAATATTTTATCTGTGGTAGCAACAACTACTATAACCTACGAAAGAAGAGACGTAGTGGAGAGTAGCAGAATGCAGACCATGCAAGAGATTCAACTAGAAGACATTTAAGCAAGACATTATTGATAGCCTTTGGCAATGAAAGTTAAAGTGATAAATATAGCCCTTTAAAACTTTTAGTTTTAGATATAAGGCAAAAGCAATTAGTGTCTGTTTGCAAGTAGATTAAACATTTTATTCTTCACTCAAAAAATAAATAAACTGAATGTTTAATTGTGACACAATGTGAAAAGGGCAAATGTATTGTTTTTTAAACTTAATAGTTAAGCTATTTAAGCTTTCAAATCCCATTTAAATTCCTCATTAAAACGATTTGATACACCTAGGAAAACACTGTGATATTAAAATAACTGTTAATTTTAAAAAATAAGTTTTCTGGTAGATTGAATTAACTACCCCAATTTAGACATGTTCTTAACCTTAATCCACACTCCTGTGAGTGCGATTCATTATAAATAAGATCTCTTGAAGATGCTATTTTAAATTAAAGTGTGGCCCACCTGAATGAGGTTGGGTCTTTATCCAGATTCCCAGGGGCCTTATAAAGAGAAAGAAACTGAAAACCAGAATCATTTTGGGTCTGGCTTATTTCACTCAACAGGATGTCATCAAGGTTCATTCATGTTGTAGGAGGCTGTAAGTCAATGGAAGTCAAAAGAAAAAGGCAAGAACATCACCACATGGTGTACGGCAGGAATACAAGCCAAGGAAACCCAAAGTTTGCCAGAAGCTAGCACCAGAATCTTACAGACTTTGGGAGGAAAGCTTTACCTTGCAGACAAATCGGACTTCTCCTAACCTCAAAACCACAATCCAATAAATTCTTGTTGTTTAAGCCAAGCCATTGTTTGGTATTTGTCATAGAAGTCTTGCAAAATAAGAAATTCCAAGTCAAAATTTAGATTGATATTTTTATTTTAGAAATCCTAAAATATAAGACATTATTTTCACTTCGTCCACATAATTAAGATTTTAACTGTTAGCTGCAACATTATAATAGTTTATTCCCTAGAAATATAGGTTATTATTAATTGGCAGCAGCAGTATTGCTATAGTCAAGGATAATAATCGCTATATTAAAAGTTTCAATACAATTAGTAATATTTTTCTCTTGAAGCATTATAACATGAGAAGATAGTATTTCAATTTTCTCTCCTGACCCTTAGAGAAAAATGAAATCCTATATTATAAGACGAATATGCAAACAATATAATGTCAACCAAATTCAAATTCTTCCAGGAAAAAAAAATTATGGGACACTCTTAGAAGATCCTCATTAAATGTTAACAACATATCAAGAGTAAGTACCTATGTACGAAAGAAAAGAATAGCAGAAATAGGTAAGAAAATTTCTATTTAACAGGCATCCAACTACTCTGTACCAAAATCATATGTAATATGATTTCGAGATAGTAGAATAAATTAATTAGATTAATTTCAAAATAATTATAAGTTCCAAGCATTGCCCTTGTGTTTTAAGTAGAGATAACTTTATGCTCTACTTTGCCAAATTGGGTTGACTGCCAGTGAGAACATTAGCCTATGATGCCTCTTTTATATTCTTAGAGGAGGCAGTATAATTTACTAAAATCTACTTTATACTAACTCTCTATATAATACCACTGCTCACCACCAACTTCATCTCTTTTTCCTCTTCCAAGTCCAATTCCTAGGTCCCTTGCTATTAAGCAGGGCCATGCAAAGATGTTCTAGGGAAAGAATATGTGGAATTTCCAGATTGGGCCACTTAATTGTTGGAGGGAATCTCCAGTCTATCTAAATTTTCCTCTTGCAAATTTGTGGCAAAGTCCTATGATTAAGATGAAATGCTAGTTAAGTTGTGTCCTAGCATAGGGAAGAGTTGTTAAACTCTTTTTGAGATAGTATCATGCACCCCACAAAAGACATGTTCAAGTCTTAAACCATGTTCCTGTGGGTATGTACCCATTTGTAAATAGGACCTTTGAAGATATTATTGTTTAAGATATAGTCAAACTGAATCAGGGTGGGCCTCAATCCATGTGACTGGAAGTCTAATAAGTAAAGGAATTTAGATAGAGTAAATAGAAACCAGAAGTCAGTAAACCGGAAGAGCAAACAAAAGGAGAGTGAGAGATCTCCATGTGATGGAAGATTGTTGGAATGTTACAGTTTGGAGAAAGCAAGTCCTGCCAATATCTTGATGTTTGACTTCTAGCCTCTGAAACTGTGAGACAATAAATTCATATTGCATAAGGCAACCCATTGTGTGGTGTTTGTCATAGAAGAATTGGCCAACTAAACAGTTTGTGGTACCAATATGTGGAAATTGCTTGAAAAAAAACTAAAAATGTGAAAGTGGCTTTGGAATTGGGAAATGGTTAAATGTAGAAGAATTTCATGTTCTTGATAGAAAAATGCTAGATTGTAAGGAAGAGACTGTTGGTAGAGATATGAATATTAAAGGTGTTTCTTATGAAAATAGTGAAGGGAGCTATAGAAAAAGTTTCTGTCATTTTAGAGAATACATATATCATCATAAACAGAAAGTTGTTAGAAATATGAATGTTAAAGGTGCTTCTAGTGAGGTCTTAGAAATGTGTTGTAAACTGGAGGGAAGGTGATCCTTGTTATACAGTGGCAGGGAACTTGGTAAAGTTGTGTTCTGATATTGTATGGAAGGCAGAATTTGTAAATGATAGGGTCGAATATTTAACTGAGGAGATTTCCAAGCTAAGTGCAGAACGTAATGCTTCTAGCAAAATGTAGGAGGAAATGGATAAACTGAGGACTGAACTGCCAAGCAATTGTTTATTGGGAAAATTCCCAGCTTATCTAGATAACATTCCGAGGCTAGGGCTAGAAGTGTTTCTATAAGGCCTGTCCTTTAGCTTCCAGGAAAGTGAGTTCCTAGGGAATGGGTTTCTTTGTCAGGGTATAACTAAACCACTCTTTGTTAAAGCATAGGACTTATGGATCTAATCAGCCATCACAAAGTTAGTTAGGATTGTAAATGTATTTTTCCAGGAAGGATCTGAAGAAGATCCTATTGTTTGTTGGTTTGGATATGCTTGAACTTTACAGAAAACAAACAGTGCTTTTAAAATTTTTGTATCAACAGAAATATTGTTAGCCTGGACTGAAAGAGACAGAAATGGAATGAAGTGAGGGAAAAATGACTTCAAGGACAGAATCCTGGAAGCAAAAGTCTGCACAGAAAAGATTTCTTTGGGCCAAGAGAGAGGGACTTCCCTCCAATACTTCGAGTGGCAAGCCTTCTGCCTTGATGTTTGGAGAGAGCAGAACTTTCACCACAATATTTGGGAAGAGTGTGGTATCACCCCAATACTTGAAGAGGCTAGAACCTATGCCACAGCATAGAGCCTTGCTGCCACTCTGATGCTGTGTGATCATGGAGTCAATTCCCCAGTGATTGGGGAGCCATGGCTACTGTCCCAGTGTTGGTAAAATGTGGAAAAGCTGCTTTATCAGGATTGGAGATCAAAGCATCAATCTATTGATAACTCTCAGACCTTAGAATCTGATGGATTCTGCTATGTTGGGTTTCAAAGTTGCTTGGGAATTGTGACCACTTTTTTTTTCCCTCCAATTTTTCCCTTCTGGGACTGGAAAAAAGGGTGTCATGTGGTAGAAGATTGTTGCAACATTACAGAGTTTGGAGAAAGCAAGTTTTACCAATAAGTTATAGTTGGACTTCTAGCCTCAGAAACCATGGGACAATAAATTCATGTGGCTCATACCATCCCCTTATGTGATATTTGTTGTAGCAGCTCTAGCAAACTAAAATAGATACCTTAAAATAAATGCAGACCCACAAATACATTTTTTTTTTACCTTTGACACAAAGTATTTTAGTTGTTCAGAAAAAATTCTAAGGTTTTATAAGTATGTTTCTCACTATCATCTTTTAGAATTAATCACATTGCATTGAAAAATTACACAAAAAACAAATTTAACAAATAATAACTCATAGTCTTTAGCTACATATTTGTAATGGTTTTCCTTTACCCAAAAAAACAGACACTTAAGAGAATCTAATAATAACTAAGCTAAGGAAAATAAATTCACCAATGAATAAGTTACCATAGTAGCAGATATTTTTCTGCAGTGCAAAACATCCTTAATTTCTTTAACACCCAATGTCTGGGTCCTGAAGAGACCCTGGATATAAATACACAAGCCTGCTTGAGGATTCCTGATCTCTTAGTGTTCTATTTTTTTCCCACATTTTTTCTTTTTTTGCATTTTAACATAGTATACTTTATTTTTACTATGCTTATTGTTTATTGATTTATATATAAAAGCCTCTCCATGCACTGAAACATAAACAGGGAATTTTACCTTTTTCCCTCCCTGCCTCAGTAATTTAGTTCCATGTAGAACAGTGCCCGGCAGCTAGTAGAAACCAAACAAATAACAGTGGCACAAGGTAAAACCCCCAATGAATCTGTGGTTATTTCCCATACAGTTGTTATGTGTCTCCTGGCATAACAACAACCATAATGTACACAAAGAAATCAATTCTGATTATAGAGTGTAACAGATGAAACAAATACATACTGCATGTTGGGGAGGGGGAGATGTGTGGCAAACAAAAATAATTCCTGAAATTTAGCTGCTGCTCTGAGAAAATTCTGTGTCATGGATTCTGCTTCTTTGTGAGCATAGATTTTCCAAGGATTCTTTCTTAGGAATGCAGATGTTTGGTATGGCTATATCCGGAATGGCACCCTGAGTAGGAGTTCAGCATTCTGGATATAGCCATACCAAAGTATTGCATGCTTTCTTTGAGAAATTAATGGCATCAAGTAGGTAGTCAGAGTTCAACTCTCTCAGAGAAAACAACTGAGAAAGGGCAAAAATGTACTCAAGGGAGCTGCTTTGGAGATCTATAGAACAGGAAAGTGCTGCATATCATCCAGGAGGGAGCAAGAAAAAGAGATAAAGAGGCCAAAGGAAAACCTTGAGTTACTCATCCCTGTGGCTGTATAAGGCACATATACCCTACCCTCAACTCAAATAACCTTGATAAAACCCCTGGCTCACTGAAGCCAACTGAGTGGGAGGAAGCATTCCCTGGGAAGAAAAGGGGTCTGGTGGAGGGTGGAGAGTAGTTTCTATTCAGGGAGTTTGGTGAGCTAAGCCCCCTTTGAATCTCAAAAAAAGACACCAACCAGCACTGAAACGGCTCCAGAGAGAGGGGAAAGAGGATCTGATCAGGCAGGCTGTCACACCCAGCTGCCCTGGGAGAGATAGGAACTAGGTCAGTGATGGGGTGGAGACAGATGCCTAACCAGACCAGCTCAGGCAAACTGTTAGAAACTCCACTTACCTGACAGAATTGGTGGTGGAAAAAGCCAGATAAGCTTTCAGAAGCCTGGTTAACCTGTGAAGTGGTTGTAGCTCATTGTAGGAATTCCTGCCTTGCATGTGTGAGGTCCCTGGTTTGATTCTTGGTACTCCTAAGTGAAGGGATCCAGAAAGTGATCTATAAAGTTATCAGGAACCTATCCAGTACCTTATGACAGGGAACATATTGACAGATTTTTTTTTGTTTTAGGTTTTTTTGGATCTGTTAATTTTTTACCAATTATTTTTATCTATTTATTTATTTTATTTATTAAAACGAGGTACATCACCTGCAGAGAGCAGGCAGCTGGGTGACTGCTTGATGCACACAGGCAGCATGAGATGCTCCCTAGGTGCCTAAAAATGAAGGCTGTTTTTCCTGGGTTGTTGTTTGTTGTTGTTGTTTGGTTTCTTTTTGTCTTTTCCATTTCTTTGTTTCCTTTTTTCTTTTACTTATTTTTTAAATCTACTTCCTTTCTTCTCTTTCCTCCATTTGTCTATCTTCTGTCTTCTTTTGCTTTTCTTTCATTCCACCCCTTCTTGTTTGGTCTTAATTTTATCTTTTTCTCTGTCTCTCTTTTTCCTTTTTTCCCCCCTTTCTTCTCTTCTCATATTTCTGGACTTTTATTTCATTCTATCTTTTCTCTATTTTCTTTCATTTCATTTTTTCTATTCTACCTTTTTATTCTTATTCTTTTATGGATTTTTATTCATACTACTTATTTATTTTCCTAACTGTACAGTTCCTCTTCTACCATTTTATTATAACTACTATTATACTTTTTCCCCCTTATCTCTTTCCTTCTCTCTTGTCTTAATTTTATTTCAAGGGAACACAGACAACTGCAATGATATAGAATAAGAGGAACTAAGTATCAAAAATACCACACACACACACACAGACACAAAATAAAACCCATCAAGATAAACAGATGCCTAGACACCAACAAAAATATACAAGCCATATTAAGAAACAGGAAGACATGGTCCAGTCTAACAAACAAACTAAAAAACAGGAAGAGATGAATAATGTAGAACAACTAATCAAGGGTGTCCAAAGAAGTATTATGAATCAACTTAATGAAGTGAAGGAAGAGATAAAGGATATTAAGAAGACATTGGGGGAGCATATAGAAGAAACTATAAACATAATTGAAAATTATGGTTCTGATGGTGATGAATGGCACAATTTAAGAGATAAAAATTACACTGTACAGGCGGAGGAAAGAATCAGTGTTGTCAAAGACAGTACATCTGAAATCAGACAAATAGTAGAGAAGATAGATAAAAAGATAGAAAAAAATCCAGCTGGGACTCAGGGATTTCAATGACAACATAAAACACACAAATATATGCATTATAGACATCCCAAGGGAGAAGAGAAGGGAAAGGGGGCAGAAGGAATGTTGGAGAAAATAATGGCTGAAAATTTCCCAACTATTTTGAGGGACATGAATGTAAATGTCCAGGACGTGAAACGCACCCCAAACTGTATAAATTCTAACAGGCCTACCAGAAGATATATACTTATCAAGTTTTCCAAAGCTCAGGACAAAGAAAGAGTACTGAAAGTAGCAAGAGAAAAGAGATCCATCACATACAAGAGAAGCTTGATAAGACTAAATGCTGATTTCTCATATGAAACCATGGAAGCAAGAAGGCAGTGGTATGACATAGTAGGATGCTAAAAGAAAAAAAAAAAAAAAAACCTGTATCCAGAAGGAATTCTGTATCCAGCAATGCTGGCATTAAAAAATGAGGGAGAGTTAAAAATATTCACAGACAAACAAAATTAAGAGAGTTTGCCAACAAGAAACCTGCCCTTCAAGAGGTGCTAAAG
Organism: Tolypeutes matacus; assembly: GCA_026826555.1. Classification (NCBI taxonomy): domain Eukaryota; kingdom Metazoa; phylum Chordata; class Mammalia; order Cingulata; family Chlamyphoridae; genus Tolypeutes; species Tolypeutes matacus. Next base: position 9,986,247 of record JAKSZT010010858.1, on the reverse strand, counting down.
AGAGTTCTACAGATTGAAAGGGAAAAAAACCAAACAGGAGAGAGAGGGTTGGAGGAGAGTGTAGGAAGGAAGATTATTAGTAAGAATAACTAAAAAGATAAAAAGAGAAATAAAAACAATGCATGACATATATAAACCTAAAGAAGATATGGCTAATGTAAGTAATGTCTTAACAGTAATAACATTAAATGTTAATGGATTAAATGCTCCAATCAAGAGACACAGATGATCAGTTTGGATAAGGAACTTTGACCTACCTATATGCTGTCTACAGCATATAGAAACTCACCTTAGACCCAGGGATGCAAGGAGGTTGCAAGTGAATGTTTGGAAAACAATTTTACATGCAAACAATGACCAAAAATGGGTGGAAGTAGCTATACAAATATTAGACAAAATACACTTTAAGTACAAAACTATTGTAAGAGACAAAGAGGGAAAGAGACAAAGAAGGACATTATATAATAATAATAGAGGTAGTCTATCAAGAAGAAAGAGCAATCATAAACATTTATGAACCTAACCTGGGCTCCTCAAAATACATGAAGGAAAGATTGGAAAAACTAAGGGGAGAAACAGATGCCTCTACAATTACAATGAAAGAATTTAATACACCATTATCACCATTAGACAGAATATCTTGACAGAGGGTCAATAAAGAAACAGAGACCTTGAATAATACATTAGAGCATTTAGACCTAATCAATATATATAGAACATTACACCCCAATACAGTGGGATATACATTCTTCTCGAGTGCACATGGATCATTTTCCAGCATAAACTACATGCCAGGCCACAGAGCAACTCTTGGCAAATTCAGAAAGATTGAATTATACAAAGTAACTTCTCTGACCACAATGGAATGGAGCCGGAAATAAGTAAGAGGCAAAGTACCAGATTAGGCAAAAAGATATGGAAGTTAAACAACACATTCTTAGACCACCAGTGAGTCAAGGAGGAAACTGTAAAAGAAATTAGTAACTACCTTGAAACAAATGAAAATCACAACACAACAAATAAAAACTTATGGGATGCAGCAAAAGCAGTGCTGAGAGGGAAACTTATAGCCATAAATGCCAATATTATCATAAAAAAGAAGAAGAGCTAAAATCAAAGACCTAAATGCACACCTGAAAGAATTAGAAAATGAACAACAAACTATTCCCAAAGCAAGTAGGAAAAGGGAAATAACAAAGATTAGAGCAGAGCTAAATGAAATTGAAAATTAAAAAGCAGTAGAAAAATTTAACAAAATCAAAAGCTATTTCTTTGAGAAGACTAATAAAATTGACAAACCCTTAGCTAGATTAACAAAGAAAAAAAGAAGATACAAATACATAAAATAAGAAACAAGCAAGAGGATAAAACCACTGACCCCACAGAAATAAAGTATATCATTTTTGATGTATGTAAAATGAAGTGTCAGTTATGGGTGGGTAAACTGGTGCTTTTTATGGATTTTGAAATAATATATGCATGTATGTGTATTGTATTAGTCAGCCAAAGGGGTGCTGATGCAAAATACCAGAAATCTGTTGGCTTTTATAAAGGGTATTGATTTGGGGTAGAAGCTTACAGTTACCAAGCCATAAAGCATAAGTTACTTCCCTTACCAAAGTCTGTTGCCACGTGTTGGAGCAAGATGGCTGCTGATGTCTGCCAAGGGTTCAGGCTTCCTGAGTTTCTGCTTCTTTGCAGGCTCAGCTGCTGTGCCTGCTCCATAAAGCCAGCTGTAGACTATCAAGCAAATGGCTCATCTCTCTTCTGGAGGCTTCTGTTGTCTCCAACTGAGCCTTCTCTCCTTCCTCACATATCTGTTTCTCTATGTGTTTACTTCCCAAGCTCCAGTATCAAAACTCCAAACTCCCTTCTCTGTGGTGCCGTTTGTGAGACCCCACCCACCAAATGGGTGGGGGTGGGGACTCAACATCCTACTGATGTTGCCCAATCAAAGCTTCAATCATTATTTAATCTCGTAAAAGTGAAACTTCTGAATCCAATATAATCTAATATGCCCAGAGGAACAAACCAGTTTACAAACATAATCCAATATCTATTTTTGGAATTCATAACCAATATCAAACTGCTATATGTATATATACTTATATAAAGACATATTTAATTTTTAAGGAAAAAAAGAAAATTATACAATAGTAACTATCTGTAGTCCCCAAAGACTTTTTGATTTATTATCTGACACCTTATGAAAACAGCATCTTGGTCCTGATCTAAATTACCAATTTGTCATTTTCTAGCACTAATATCTTTTCATTTTGACAGATATGTATAAATTAAAGATGATGTTGACTCCTTAAGTTGAATTTTAGTTACTTTTATATAGTGTCTTTAGTGTTAAATAACCTGTATATGCACATGTATTAGTCAGCCAAAAGGAATGCTGATGCAAAGTACCAGAACTCTGTTGGCTTTTGTAAAGGGTATTTACTTTGGGTAAAAGCTTAAATTCACAAGGTTCTAAAAGAGTCCAACTCAAGGTACTGTTAGCAGTAATTGCTCACCCGAAGTCATTTGCCAAATGTTGAGGCAAGATGGCCAGCGATATCTGTGAGGGTTCAGCCTTCCTTTTAAGGCTCCATGGTCCCAGTTTCTTCAGATCTCAACTGTAGGCTGGCATAAAGCTCATCTCTCTCCCTGGGGCTCATTTTTTTCAGGGCTCAGCTGCTCTGTTCTCTTCACAAGTTCAGCTGTAAACTATCAGGCTCATCTCTCTTCCCAGGGACTAATGGAGCCTTCCCTGTTTTCTCACATATCTGCTTCTCTGTGTTCTTCTCCTATATGTCTACTTCCATGTGGGAATCTGTTTAATCAGCCTAAGTGGGCTGGGACTCAATGCTGAGTCAAGTCTAATGACTGGTTGAATCAAAGCCCTAATATTAACATAATTTAATCAGATTTCTCACTGAATCTAATACAATCAAATAGTGTCACATCCAGAGAAACAGAACAGTTTACAAACACAATCAATACCTCTTTTGGAATCATAAATAATATCAAACTGCCACTAGCACATAGGCAATGTAGCTGTTTTGCTGTTGATATAAAATTTGATAGTAAAAATGCTCAAATAATTACTAGAGAATAGTCACAAAGAGAGAAAAATTGACACAAAGAATGCAAATATCTCTCTAGCAAACACACTATTGGGATTTAGACAAAATTTCTTACCATCCAAAATTGATATTTGTAAATATTATTTCCTAAATAGGTCATTTAGGAAATTTTCTAGCAGGGAAAATTATTATCATGCTATCTTAGACAAATGTAGGTGGCAATCATTCAATAACCATCATTATTCATATGTGCATTAATAAAAAATGTATAATATCTGTATTCAAAATCCTTAATCACATAGATAATTACTGAAAATGTTCTTTTTCCTATATAAGTAAGACATCAGAAAATTTATTAAAATATGGATTTCCTTATCAAGTGAACTTATTATGTAGACAGATGTTAGAAATTCAATGGAAATATTGTTTCAGCTTCTTCTTCATTCTTCAAGATCCAGATCCTTGAATTCAAGCAGCTAAAGACTCACACTTTCACAATCCAGATACAAAAAACAAATACATGTTTTCTATTTACTCAATACTCACTCACAAGTCATCATCTCTACCATGAAACAACAATCCCACACCCTCCACACCCACAAAAAATTAAAACCCAAAACCATCTAGGAGTTACAAAATAGCCATATAATATGAATTATTTTACATAAAGCAATAATATATGGATAAACAATAATTGGAGTTTTTCCAATTATTCATACCTCTGATTTTGCAAAATTAAATTTATTTTTAGTTGATTCACCCACCTTGAATATATAGCTAAAATATTGATGCTTCTACATCTGTAGCAAATATTCTGTTTCTTCTCAAATGAGTCCTTATTTTATCTCCACTGGATTCCCACCAGTGGAATTAATAGTTTCATATCCATGAGGAAGCAGCAGCTGATCTGTATGTCATATCCTTTGCTGTCCTCTGGATCCTTTTTCCCTTTTTTCTTACCACAAAGGAAACTTTGGATATCAAAATTTAGTATCATGTGGTTCTCCACAGAGGACATAAGGAAATTTTTGATTTTTCACTACTACATACAACACCTGGGGAATTTGGAGTGGGAGGTGGATGATGCTGTCTAAGGACCTCTCATGCTACTTAAGCAGGACAAAACACTTTTATCACTGTGCATGGAAACCCCACTTTGTTAAAAATGTACACTTACTATACATCTATATTGTCATTTAGAAACGTTTAACTAATTAAATGAGTGAATTCATTAGGTATTCTTTTGAATATAATACAGAAAATATCTGCATTAGTTGCTTACTAGAACTCTCCTTGCCTAAACTTTCAGATCCAATTAACTTGAGGCGAAACCTATGACTCTGTGAAAGAAATAGTATGTTACAACTGATAACCATTAACGTGCACAAGGAAATGAAGGAAAAGTACTAAAATATTATCACTGAGGCCCCCTTCTATGAGTATGCATTCCTAGAAGAATTAAACCTAGCCTTGGAAAGCAAGACCAATCCAGCATGTTAGATGCAGGACATATAGAAAAACAAACAAACAAACAAAACTCTGGAGATAGGATCAAAGCTGAAAATTCAGCGTTTCAAGTCCCAAGTAATCATGGAACAAACTTTAAATAAATAAATGATGCACTAAATTCATGAATTTAAGGAAAGAACAAAATAAGCCAATAGGAAACAAAAGGAAATAAAAATAAAGATAAAATCATATTAACAGTTAGAATACGTAAATTTGTGCATTGATAAATTCAATAGCTGGTACTTTAAAAGAAATAAATTAAATAGAAAAAGAAAACCACTATATAATCTAATCAAACAGGGGAATAATCACATAACCACACTGAAGGAAACTAATTATAGTACAATATTTTTCTCAACTCTCTTTAAACACATTTGAAAATTGACTTCAAATTCTCAGAAAATATAAATCACCAAGAGAGTATAAAATGTAAACAAACCAATTATCATGGTAGGATTTGAGAAAGCTGTCAAACAGCTCCTCAACAAAATAAAACAAGATTCAGATTTTTCATAAGTGTTTCCAACAAATCTTCAAAATATAAATATTTCCAGGGTTGTTTAAATGTTTGCAAACAGAGAAAAGAAAAAAAAACCTCTCTCTCTCTTCCACAAATTTCTCATTTTAAGAATTCAATATATAAATATGCCCCATGTGCATGCTTCTATGGAATATGAATGTGTTCATCTAGTTATAGGGTATCTCAGTGGGTGGAGACCCACACAATAAACAACAAAATATTAAACTCCCGTCTTGGTTTGTCCTGCTATGTTCTCAAATAGAAAGGCAAGAATCTTTTGAGTACATAGGCAGTGCCTAATAAAAGAAACAGATCAATATGTCAAGCCCTCAATATTAATGCATGCAACTATGAACTTTATTCTCTTAAAAGTGAAAGTTAGCCTAGTAATATCTATTGCCTAAGAGTTTCCTCCTGAAAACCTTCTTGTTGCTCAAATTTGGTCTCTCTCTAAGCCAAACTCAGAAAATAAATGTACTACCTTCTGCCTTGGAAGAGGACATGACTCCCAGGGATGAGCCTCCCTTGCACCAGGAATTAATACAAAGCACCAACCAGAGATGTATTTGGGAAAAGACTCCGACCAAAGGGGGAAACATCAAATACTAAGGAGTTTTAAGCTAAGAGATTTCAAAATGAGTTGGGAGGTCATTCCAAAGGTTACACATATGCATGTCACAGGCAGATCTCATTAACTGCCACTCTGAACAAAGCCTCAAATAGGGGTGCTCCTGAGGGATCTGGAGCCATCTGGACATTATAGGCAAGTCATTGAATCCCTTGAAATCAGCACCCTGTCAGTTGGCCTTACCTTGAAGTATATGACAACCTATTTCCCCAATGTAAGAGAGTTGGACTCATTTATAATTTCCCTACACATGATTCTTCTACCCCTTTTATTTGACCCTATAATTAGTACTATAACTATTAAATATATGTCTCAGAGACTTAAATCTTCAGTCTCTTCATATGTGAGTTAAAGCCTGAATCCCAGAAAAGTTAGCTAATACGTACTCTAAATTTCATTTGACTCGCCCAGGACAACTAAAAAAATGATGATGATGGACATCCCAAAAAACAAAAATTATCTACAACTGCAAGCAAAACAGTTATCTCCTTCTAACTCATAAGATCTAAGCCCTCTCTCAATCTGAGGCAGAGAAAGCATCACCATCTCAAAATCCTCAAGGTTGAGGAATGAACAAACATAAGAGGGAGAATTCAACCATAGACAAAGTAAACTTATTAAGATTGTAGTAATGGAAGAATATATAACATTGATATAAAGATAGTGGTTACCAGAGGTTCTGAGGGGAGGGGAAGGGAATAATAATTGGAACACAGGTCATTTTTAGGGCATTGGAATTAAGTGAAAACCACAATGTAAACTATAGACTTTGGTTAGTAGCAATGCTTCAACGTTTATTCATTAACTGTAACAAACGTACCACACAATTGCAAGATGTTATTAATAGGGGAAGATGTGGGAGGGGGAAGATGTGGGGTATGTGGGAATCCCTTATCTTTCAATGTATCTTTTCTGTACTATAAAACTTCTTTAAAAATAAAGTATTTTATATTTTAAAAAAGAGGAAGAGATTGACATGATGAATGCACAATTATGTTATTATAACCATTGATTGTACACATTGGATCAATTGTATGCTTTATGAATATGTATAAGTAAAATGAAATTGATTTTAAAAAGAAGTCAAAATCATTTATCTTTATATGTTTGTAGACTTCTTCAAATACTTACCAATTTTAAAAATGGGCTATTAGATTTTGGGTAACTGTCATAGTTTTCCTCTGCACATGTGTATCTGTTTCTTTTATCATTTGGGGTGGGATGACAGCAACTCCTTGGAAAATTGATGGGTGTGTGGATAGAAGGACTTTCATTTAGGGAACAGGCTGACAACAGATCATTTGGGCTTTGACTACCTAAAACTGTTAAATCAAAAAAAGGTTTTCTGTGGTAGTAGAACACCATAGTATTTTCATTGCTGAGTTGAGCTGCTGTTCTATATTCTTTTCTTTCTTCAAACTCTTTTGTACAGTAGAAATTCTTTTGGAAAGGGCTGACTCCATGTTAGTTAGATTTCACTTCTCATCATTCATTTTTGTGCTATTTAAATGATTTACTTTATTCATTTGTCTTATAGTTTATGTCTAAATCCAGTTCATTCATTATCTAAATTTAAATATAAAATGACTTACCATGAATTAATTGATTTGTATTCTAAATAAAATATTTCTGTAATGTTCCCTCTATAATTTTTAGGGGTTTTCTGTTAAAAGAGAATATATTTATTTTTGTGATTCAACCCTAACTATTTGAAAACAATTGTAATGTGTTTTCTGCTGTAGAAAGAAAAACTGAAAGAGGAAGCTAAATTTTAATCAGTACAAAATGCAAGGCAATTTTTAATAGATTTTTTCCCCAAATGAATAAATATAAAAATTCATTGATCTCCTTCAAGATTTTTGAGGTACTGGAAACAGAGATAAAATAAATATTTAAATATAAATATTTATGACCAGTTACTCACAGGCTTTTTTTTTTTTTTTAATAGTACCAGGGCTGGTAGATGAGCCCAGGACCTCATATGTAGGAAGCTTGTGCTCAATCACTGAGGCATATTGGCTCCCCTGAGTTGTTTTCTTGTTTATTTTTTGAAGGTACCAGGACTGAACCTGGGATCTCCCATTTGGGAAGCAGATGCTCAAGCACTTGAGCCACATCTTCTCCTTTAATTTATTTAATGATAAAATAGCTGAAATAAAAAAAAAATAACTATTTTATGAAAGATTATATCACCACTGTCAAAGTAGTGATTGTATAAATATGATCTGAAATTTAGTTTTAATATACAAATATTAGTTATATGAAAAAAACATCAAAAAATTCCACATTAAAATGTATAAAAGGATTTATTCTTTCTGTGGATGGTTTCTACTTCACAGAAAATTGCTACCAAGAATAATATATAATTTTTAAATAAAATTCAGTATATATCATTTGAAAGTTTTCTGGCTTTTGTTTCTTATTGGTGAAATAAGAATTGCAAATTGTCAGTTTTAATAGACTTCAACTGGCACAAATTTAAGACTGAATTTTGATTCTACATGATCTTGTAATCATCTTCTCCCTCACACTTATTTGATGTTAATGGAGAAGCATCGGTATATATAAAATCATATATATTAAATCAAATTCATATAATCATATATACATAATCATGGATAAATTTTAGTATCAAATTTTAATTCCAAGTTTAAAAATAGTCTTTACTATTTTTTAAATACTTTTTTTAAATGTCTTTATTTTTATTTAGCTTTTTTCAATATAACTTTTATATTTTTAATCTTTCTAATTAAAAAAGGATATATTACTATAGAATGTCAATATTTTTATTTCTTTAAAAGTAAACTAATTGCCATATAAATATATATTGGTTTTCATTCAGTGTAATTATGACATATGGCTCATTTCTCATTTTTCTTTAATCTTACACATTTCATAGATGTTTTAAATGCAAAGGGCAAATGCTCTTTAGAACATTAGAAGAAAGAGAGATATTGGTGCCTGTGACCATTTGCAGTTCTTATATGAATCCCAAAAAGTAAAAGGTTATTGAACTAATCCAGTTCTGTGAGTGTGAGACCCTTTTAATTGGACTACGTCAATGAGGCATGACTCAGATTGAGTCTCTGCCCTCTTCCTGGTTCTTATATAAATGGAGACACAGAGAGAGTCACACAGGAAAAGGGAACTCTTTCATATTTGTTCTTGCCATGTGAGAGAAGACTTGAGGATCACTAGCAGCCAAAACATATGCACAAATCCTCCAAGAGGCTGGGCCCGTGGAGCAGCTCAAGGCTGAAGATATAAGCCATATGCCTGATAGCCCACAGGGATGAGAAGAAAGTGGAGCAGTCATGACTGAGGGAGGAGGCCTGGAAAGAGAAAAGCTCTAAGTTTGGTCACTCATAGCTGGGCTCCATGAGACCGTGAGCCTGGAGGGGAAGGCAGGGACCTTGGCAGAGATTAGCCAACAACTTACTTTACCATGTGGCAGGACCTCAGAATCACCAGTAGGTGACTTTGTTGAGAAAGCGTCTGTGCTGATGGCTTGATTTGGACATTTCAGGGCCTTGGAAACATAAACTTTTGCCCTAAATAAAATTCCCATTATAAAGCCCAACTCATTTCTTGTACATTGCATCGGCAGCCCCTGTGGCAAACTGAGACAGAAATTGGTTCAAGAGATTTGGTACAAGCACAATTGGTCGTATTTCTTGCAATTATCAAAAATGTGGGAATGACTTTATAAAAGGGTAAGGGGTATTTTTCGGAAAAAATCTGAGATGCTTGATTTAAAAAGGCCTAGATTGCTTTGTAAAGACTGTTGGTAGGAATATGGGCCCTAAAATTATTTTCTATGAGGTCTTAGAAATGGTGACTTAGAAATGGTCATTGTTTAGGAAGAGTTTGGCCACCCCAGGCTACAGAGAGTTTGGAACACATTCTCAGTTGGTTGGGAAAAGTTAAGTCACCACCCCATTGCTTTGAGGGGGTTGGACTTGTATGCCAGGGATTAGGAAGAATGTTACTGCCATTGCAATGGACTGTCCTCCAGGGATTGGAGAAAGTGTGTCCATCATCCCAATATTCTTGGAGGTTGAGGCCTGGAGCTCAGTTGCCACCCAGATACTTTATGAAACTAAAACCAATAAGATGGCCACCAAGCAAGCCCTAGAAAGGTGAATCCCCATGAGGCCTTGAGAAGAAGAAATCTTCTTTCTATACATGACACTTAGACTGTGAAATTAGTATGCCCTGCAGGTTTTTGGAACTGTTTCGGACCTCTGATGCTTATTTTCCTTCCAATTACTCCCAAATGTAATGAAAATGTTTATCATATGTCTGTCCTTCCTTTGTATATTGGAAACAGGTAACTTGTTTTCTAAGTTTCACATGTCTACAGCCTGAGGGGATTACCCCCAAAGAGACTGCATGCCTATAACTGATTTTTATGAGACTTTTTCCTTAGCATTGTTACTGAAATTATTTAAGGTTTTGAAATATTTTGGTCTAATGAATGAATTTTGATATGGAAATAACATGTCCTTTTGAGATTCAGAGGGTGGAGTGTGACAGTTTGAAGTTCTTTTAGGAATCCCAAAAAGAAAAAGATAATGTTTTTGAACAATCCATTCCTGTGAGTGTGAGATCTTTTTGATTGAACTATGTTAATGAGGTGTGATTCAGGTTAAGTCTCTGTCCTCTTGTAAGGTCTTATATAAATAAAGACACACAGAGAAAGACCCAGGAAAAGGGAGCTCTACATTTTTGATCCTGAGAGAGGAGTCGAGGATCACTAGCAGCCAAAGTGTAAGCATAAAGCCCCCAAGAGGCTGGGCCCATGGACCAGCTCAAGGCTTAAGAGATGAGCCATATGTCTGATAGCCCACAACTGAACTTGGGAAGAAAGCCAAGATTAAGAGAGGAGGCCTGAAAAGAGACAAACTCTATGCTTGTTTGCCCATAGCTGGGTTCCAGGAGACAATGAGTCCAGAGCAGAAGGCCAAGACCATGGTAGGGATTGGCTGCCATCTTGCTTCATCATGTGGCAGGACTCCAGAATCACTAATAGATGACTGCTGAGAAGGTACCTCTGATGATGCCATTATTTTGGATATTTCATGGCCTTGTAACTGTAAGTTTTTATCCTAAATAAAATTCCTATTATAAAAGCCAATTCATTTCTGGTACTTTGTATCAGCAGCACTGTGGCAAACTAAGACAGTGCCTCTCATCAGTTTGTAAGTATTCAAAGCATTAAAAGTCATTTTCCAAACATGATTTGTTCCCTTTTCCTTACAAATTCCCTCTCTGTCTCCTGAGAAAGACTGAGTCAAGGTTTTAAAATTTTTTTTTAATTCGATATTTCAAAGTAACTCTTTCAAATTTCAAGTATTTCAGAATGAACCAATATACCTACTCCCATTACTACCTACAAGAGTTGGATTTGGTCAGGGGAAATAGAAACCACTCTCAGTAGACTGGACAGGAAAGAATTGAATGCAGGACATTAAAGTTTGTACAAACTCTAGAAGGCCTGGAAGAGTAAGATCATGGAATCCTCTGCTGGATCTGAGGAAATACAGAAGTACAGGAATTGCAGTGAAGTGGTCTTTGAGGATTTCAGCTACCTGCCATATTGAAATACGTGGTTTTACTGGGGACAGCAGGGAAGTGCTGGTCAAGTCCCAAGTCTGCTCTAGGCAGTTTCAATGGGCCTGTTCAAAGCTTCTGCTGCTGAATAATTGCTTATAATTTTCTTCCAACCTCCAAATTCCATGACTCTAAACTGGAAATCTATGGGTGAGGGACTCTGTGAAAATAGGTCCCAGGTCTCTCCACTAAGATGCCGAAATGAATGGAGAAAATGAAGTGTTGATAAAAGTCATTCAGCACCTTCTGAGAGAACAAGAGAAATGTTTAGCAAGTTAAGATAAAGGCCCTTTCTTGAGCCTTCCAAAGCAATGGAAAGCAAACTTAGATTTAACCCCAGCTTATTTAGATGCCCTACATAATTTTCCAATATAATCCTGGAAAGCCAGACATATTTCCAATATTATTAATTATTTTATGAGTTCAGAGAAGAACACAACATATTGCAGAACATATCACAAGCATGAGGGATACAATGATTTCAAAAAGCTCACAGATCAGTGGTAGAGATAGGAATATAAAACAAATGTTACAAAACAGCCATAAGAATGATACACTAGAGTTTAGTGCCTTGCCAGTGGGTCCTACTTAGGTGTTTGTGCTCCTAAGAGTGACAGAGTTGGACTCAATTATGTCTTCCCTGCAAATGGCTCATCTGTCCCTTCTATTTAAACCTATACTTGGTGCTGGAGTTTGTAGGTGTATGTCCAGAGACTTGAGTCTTTGGACTGTCCATATGCCAACTGGGCCCAGAACCTCAGCAGAGTTGCAACACCTACCCTACAGCTCATTGGATTCACCCAGGACAACTGGCAGGGAGACGATGATGGACAGCAGCCGTCCCAGAGAATGGAGAGAAGCTGCAGCTGCAAGCAGGATAGTCCCATCCATCTTCTCTACGGGATATAAGCCTCCTCTCAATTGGAGGAGGAGTGGATGCCACCATCCCGGAATCCTAGGGATGGGGAAAGAACTGTGGAGTAGAGTTGACTTAATAGTATTTTGCTATAGGCATATTGTGATTCTAGCAGTGGAAGAAATTACAACATTGATGTGGAGTCAATAACCGCTGGAGGCTCTGAGGGCAGGGAGAGGGAAAAACAGTTGTAATATGGGGGCTTTTTCGGGACTTGGGAATCGTCCTGAGTGACATTGCAACAACAGATATAGGCCATTTTATTTCATCACAAAACATGCAAAACTGTGTGGGAGAGTGTGTAGACTACAATTTGAACTATGATCCATGCTTAATGGCAAAGCCCCAGGATGCATTTATCAATTGCAATGAATATGCCAAACTAATGAAGGATGTTCATGTGGGAGGTTGTGGGGAGTGGGGCACATGGAAATCGCTATATCTTTTGTATAACATTTATGTAATCTAAGTATCTTTAAAAATAATAATAATAATAAAAGAATGATATACCAAAATTATGTAGAGAGCACCAGGAGACCATGGAAATAGCCAAATATAATTTATGTATCATGTAATTTACCATAAAATAAATAGCATTTTAAATTTAATTTTATTAGATTCAGATAAATAATGAACTGTCAGATTTGTACCTGAAGGATTTATGAGCCCAGGCAGTCTCGATTTGCAGACATTTCCAGGATTAGAAAATTAGGAAAATTTTAAAAGATTACTTTGATTATTCTTTTATCTGAGAGCTTAAGATCTCAAATCCTTTCATTCACTCTAACTAAGAAGGTAGATTAAATCTTTCTTATTCACACATAGATATGTTTTTATTAGTCCTCTACACAAAGTTCAGATGGTCATTTAGATTCAAGATCTACTAACATTTATTTAGCAACTATGATTATGATTACCAGAGTGTAAGAGACTGTGTTATACAAATACATTTAATTCATTTCACATCAAGGACATTATGTAAAATCATAACAATGACGTGTGTGTGTGCATGTGTGAATGTACATGTGCACATGCTTATGCCTGTGTCATCAACAATTTCCCAGGTCTTCCCTCTATTTCTATTCTATTTTGACTCTGAATATTAAAAGTTAGATTTCTTATTTACTTTTATCCACCTACTGAGGTTGGAAGTATTTTCATTTTACATTTTTAACACGGGTTTGTACCAAATAAGAACTTCTAGGAAGCTTATGCCACTAGTAAAAAGCATCATTTCCTGTACCTATGATTCTTTACATTTTGTACTTGTTCGATTTTATACAGAATCTCTAGGCATTTTAGAAGTTAACAACAGCACAGAAGATTCTTACTATTACCATAACACTTGAGAACCACTAGACCTTACCATCTACTCATCAGTCTGTCTCAGGTAGTCATTATTAGGACTGTTGCCTTAGGTTGAGTTCTCTGGAAAAAGATTGATATGGGGGAGTTGTGCATAGAGTTTCATTAGGAAGAGCTCTGAGATCACTGTGAGGATGTGGGGAAGGTAGGATTTAAGGAAGACAGAGCCAAAAAAGTCACCTGAAACTGAGGCCTCTAAGTCCCTGGGGTGCCCGGTTCTGAGATAGCCTGTCAGAGATATCCAAAATTGAAGAAAATAGACATTCATTTGTATCTTGCATCAGCCAATCATTGACAGAGAGGGCTTAACCTTGAAAAAGATAATTCCCTGTAGCAGAGGGCAATTCCCAGGGTGGAGGCAGCTCTAAGACATTAGTAGCCTATATTCCCAGGGACATGAGCATGGATTTGTCAGACCCAGAGAGTGACTCTGGATGCAAATCTATGGTATTCTTTAATGTGCACATCTTTTGCAACTCAGATCAAGAACTTTTTGTATCAAGTGTTCTGTATCTGGGAACAGCTTCTCCAGAATTATGGCTAGTATTGTTTTCTGGAACACTAACAAAAGACAGGTTAGAAGAATGCAAGTACAACCTCTTTTAATGCAGTTGAACTTAAGATCATAGGAGATTGATCAATTCCTCCTCATTCCCTTTGTCAATGTCCTTTAATCTTTGCTGCTTCCTTTGCTTGGTTATGCAGTTTGGTTAATGGGAATCACCAAGCTCTTTATCCCTGAGATTCCTAATCCCCTTTGTGCTATGCTCTTCTCAGGCCATAACAAATTACTACAAACTGTGTGGCATAAAATAACAGAAATGTATTCTCTCACAATATTGTAAGCTGGAAGTCCAAAATCAGGGTGTAGGCAGGGTCAGGCTCTTTCTGAAGGTTCTAGGGAAGACTTTTTTCTTGCCTCTTCCTAGATTATGGTGGTTGCCAGCAATCCTTGGCTTTCCTTCGCTTGTAGCTGCATCCATCCAATTTCCACCTGTGTCTTCACTTGCCTTTCTTCCCTATGTCCCTCTATGTTTCTGGACATGGTTGTCTTATAAGGACATCAGTCCTTGGATTTAAGGCTAACTCTAATCCAGTATGACCTCATCTTAACTAATTATATCTACAAAGGTCTTATTTCTAAATAAGTTCACGTTCTGAAGTTCTAGATGGGTATGGATTGGGGGGAGGAGCACTCTTCAACCCTTTACAAAGCATAAATGATGGTTCCATATTGGAGTCTCAGGTTGGATCATTAGCAATAGCTAAATTAGACAAGCGGAAATCCCTACATTTTTGTCTATGTATAGTCTCTGTTAAGCTTGTTATATCCCCCGTAAAAGACAAGTTCAGGTCCAAACTGCTGGTTCTGTGGGTGTGAACTGGTTTGTAAATAGAACCTTTAGATGAATGACCGTGGGCCTTAATACAACATGGTTGAAGCCCTTACAAGCAAAGGAATTTAGATATAGAAGATGAAGGCAAAGGGAGCATCCAGAAGCTCAAAATGAACAGAACCTGGAAGAGAAAGGAGAAGATGCCACCATGTGCTTTGTCATGTGACAGAAAAGCCAAGAAGTCTCAAAATTTGCCAGACAGCCATAAGAGACCCACCCAGGGAAGAAGTAAACTTTCTAGCCTCAGAAACTGTGAACAATTTGTTTTATTGTTTTTGCTTTAGTGGCCAGGAAACTAAGACAGTCTCCATCTTTGCCACTACAACTTCTCCATACATGGGCCTATTGCCTTAGCACTGGGGTAGTCAATGACAGCTGTGACTGAAATCAGCTATCTGAATCTTTCCACCTGCTATATTGATGTTCCCCAGTGAATGTTAAACATGACAAAAAAAAAATCTTTACATTTCTTGTCCACCCACAATATAGGTCCATATACAAGCTTTTTTTCAAGAAATTCTATCCCCAATCTTCCAGTTCTCTCCTTTGCCCATTTTCAGTAAAAGGGGCCATTTACCAAAGCCTATGATTGCAGTTATATTCTTACCTTAGCTAGTTTTCTTTCTTCACAAAATTGATTTCTAAGTGACCACCTGAAGCTCTTCCTGCTAGAGAGAATTTCACTCACTGTTCAACTTCAGGGACACTCCTGATTAGGGTTACAATGTTATAGAAGACCATTTTTTGGCTTAAATCAACATTCTAAGTTGGTCCAAATAGAACCAAACTGGGTTTTTTGATCTCCACTAACAACTTATAAAAATGGACACCAGCGGGTGACCATACATGTGAATGGAAGGGTAGATTTTGGGAGCTAAAATGGTGAACGTCATGGGGATCTGGGCTGCCTGCTCATGCTGGTCACTTGTGTATTATGATCACCCTCATCCCTAAGCCTTGACTTCTACCTTACCATGGATTGCTAAGGGGCCTGCCCATTTTAGGATTGGGTGCATCTGGCAGAACCCAGCACTGACTGCATAGTTACTTGATTTCCCATAACTAGAAGTTCCATATTAGTAGCATGCCATAAGCTACTTTCTCAATATATAGTTTTCTGTTGCAGTTGGCATGATTTTATTGTAATATTCTAAGGTTTTATATTGTCATTCTCCTTTTGAAGCTTGTCACTAACTCCAAATTAAATCCAAAGATGCTTATAGTATCCCATGTGCTGTGCTGAAAATAAAATAAACAGACTTTAAAAAGGGGGGTGCAGTGCAAGTTTATTGAGCTAAAGTTGCATTAATGCAGGAGCAGCACCAAAAGAGGTTTGTGCCGGAAGGGGTGAGCTGAGAAAGCAGCTTACACGGCTGTTTGAAATAAAGGAAATGGGGAAGGATAAAAGGAACATGATTTATGGTTACCACAGGGGCTACAGGGCTGTTTGAACAGGGTGTCCTTGAGGCCCAGTTTGTTAATTAGCAAGCAGGATGTTGAAGTAAGATTGTGGCTATTTGGTGAAGATCAGCAGACATTGCTGGTATCAGCGTGAACTCTTTATTTCAGTTCTTTCTTCTAGGCTGGAGCAGGATTTTCTTTTTTAATAATTTTTTTTTTTTTTTTTAAAGAAGCTTTAGGTTACATAAAAAATATAAGGGATTCCCACATGCCCCAGTCACTCCCCCTCCCACATGTTCCCACATTAACAACAACCTTCATCAGTGTGGTACATTTTTTACAATTGATGAATCCATAATTGCTACTAACCATGGACTACAGCACTGCAACGGATTATTGGTATGACAGCATGCTTCAGTTAACCTCTGTTTCTTCTTTATAATTCCCTGGATAAAAAGGAATCTTAAGCGAATCAAGATGACTAGTAAAATCATCGATCATTTCAATTTCATACATGGTGCGCAGGACCACATGGCCCAAGGAGCTTGGGCTAGCTGCAAAGTCCTTTCTTCCTTAGAACCACACTTAAAACAGCCTCTTGTGTCACCCCATAGTTCCAAGTCTGAAATACACTGTTCCCAGAACCCAACAAGATCTTCTATGTATCGCACGCCATTCTCAGTGGTGGAAGTGATTTTCCTTTTTCATCTCAGGCCACTTGACCCCCCAAAAAACTTTACTGATATGGCAAGCACATAAAACTTTGTAATATTTACCTACTGTATCATATAGGTTTTACCAAGGCCTCCAATCAACTTCCCATTTCTTGTTCATTTGGTCATATTACTATGATATCATTAACAGAATGGATTAATATGATGTTTTGTGAAAAGTTCAAAAGGTCCAGGTCCCTTTGTACTACATTAGGACAGATGGTAATAAAGTTAACATAGTCCTGGGGTAAATATGTAAATGTATACTATTGTCTGTTCCTCATTAATGGAAAATGCATCTGGCTTGCTTTCCTTATGCGGACAGAGCAGAACATATGCACCTAATCAATGGTCTATAGTTGCTTGAGTCTGCGTTAATCTTCTTTAGCAAATACACTACATCTAAAACAGCTGCTGTATTTGTTAAATTTATTAAATTTTAAGTCACCCACTAACACCCAACATGATATATCCAGGATTTTTAGACAAAAGGCATTAAGTACAGATATGGTAAGAGCTACCACCCTTACACTCTTTAAATCTCTGTTGGTGGCTCTAATTCTGCATCTCTCTTGTGATGAGGTATGGTTTTTAACATACTATTTTTTGGGGGGTGGGAAGTTTTAGAGGCTTCTGCGAGGCCTTCCCCATTACCACTGCTCAAACTCCTAGGCCCAGGACACAATTTGAGAATACTACTAGCAAAGTACCAACAGTGTCCATTCCAATTATATGTTAGTGGGCCAAATACCCATTGGGCAGATCTGTGGACCCACTGATAGCTGGGCTTGAATAAATATTTCTCTCTTTTTTTTTTTTTTTTTTTTTTGGTCTCCACATGTGCCATTCTACTAGGATGGCTATTGTGGTATTTGGGGGGCCTGGTTATTAGGGTCAATTTAGACTTATCCATCAAGTCCAACAATAAAAAAAATATCTCTCTATTCATCTTTCAAAATACATTGTTACATAAGTTATTAGTAATAGTTCATTTTTAGGAAGGACTAAGAAAATTGATACTGAATATACTCACCTTTATATTCAATGGATTCAGGGTCTGAGAATTGCCAGTCTCAGAAACTGGGTAAAGGATTGTGACTATTTATTGAGATGACGGTCTCCACATACTTCATTTTGATTTGATTAGTTTATGGAAATTAAGAAATATGGTTGCTGTTTTCCAGGCTATCCTATCTCCAGAAATACCATATTCTTTCATTTTTTTTTTTCATTTTAAAAATAATATGTTGAAGTATATCATTCATGCATGAACATACAAAAACAATAAGTGCATAGAAAAGTTGTGACTTACAAAACAAAACGTGCATATCACTATACAGGGCTCCCATACATCACCACACCACAAATACATTGCATTGTTGGGAAACATTTGTAGCAAATTAAGAAAAAGCATTGTCAAAGAATTACTACTAATTAGAGTCTGGATCTCACATTTGGTGTATTTTCCCCCAACCCACACTATTATTTTTTGCTTATAAACCACACAATTTATCTAAAGTGTACAATTAATAGCATTTGATATAAAAACAGAAAACAAAAAACAAACCACTATCGTACCCATATGTTAGCAGTCCTAATTACAAATCTTATGATATGCTTTCACCATTTATATTCATTTCAAACATTATTATATTCACTACAAACATTTTTAAATTTTTGCACAGGTTAAACCTCAGTTTTCCATTCTCTAACCACATGTTTTTCTATTCCATCTATTAACTCCATGGGTTTGCTCACTATATTTAGCCCATAATAGTGAAATCATCCAATATTTATCCCTTTGTGCCTGGCTTGCTTCGCTCAACATAATGTCCTTCAGTTTCATCCATGTTGTCATATGCTTCCTGACTTTACTTCTTACAGCTGAATAAGATTCCATTGTGTGTATATAAAACCGTTTGTTTTTCCATTTGTCAGTTGATGGATATCTTGGTTGTTTCCATCTTTTGGCAATTGTGAATAATGTTGCTATGAACATCAGTGTACAAATATTTGTTCATGTCACTACTCTCAGTTATTTTGGGTACATACCTAGTAGCAATATTGCCGAGTCACATGGTAGATCTATATCTAACTTCCACAGGAATTGCCAAACAAACTTCCACAGTGGCTGTACCATTCTACATTCCCACCAAGAGTGAATATGAGTTCCTATCTCTCCACATTCTCTCCAACACTTGTAGTTTTCTGTTTTGTTAATAATTACCATTCTAGTAAGTGTGAAATGATATGTCATTGCAGCTTTGATTTGCAAGAAATACCATATTCTTTTAACAATCTCTATTTCTGTCTATGAGTCAGGT